>OY992890.1:29529416-29859416 GCA_963921405.1 Cepaea hortensis
GTCACCAAGTCATTCAGTTGTTTATCTCTCTGTCTTCCCCTTACTCTTTTCCAATTGATGTAATTGTACTATCTTTGCAAAGCAATAAACTACAAAAACAATGTTTTCTTCATTTCTTTAATTACATTGTATTAACAGCACATATATAATAATGAGTAAACAAAAGCCTTTATTATAATAATACGCTACCTTGAATACATTGTTGTGAAAACAAAAATAAAGACATACAGTGCCTTTCGAATAAAACAAAATGGTATTTACAACTAAAGAAAACAACAACAACAAACAAAAAGGCCCGAAGCAGGAACTTGCTTTGTGTCTGTGGTGTAATATGGCAATCACATGTTGTAGACCTGAATGTAGGGAGGAGTAGTTGGCCAATATTTTACTCTGTTGGCGGTCGACGAACCTAGGCGTCCAACCCCATCCGACCACCCTCCTAACATTATCAGCAATGCCCAATATCAGCTACACTAGCTCGCCCGCCGGGTCATACAATATATATACAATAATAATGAAGTAATAGAAAGATGGTGATTAGAACACGAGTAGAAGATAATGGAGCGATAGAAAGATCGAGATTATAACATGTATAGCAGATAATGGAGCAATAGAATGATGGTGATTATAACATGTATAGCAGATAATGGAGCAATAGAAGGATGGAGATTATAACATGTATAGCAAGCCGACCGAGCCTACAATGGCTACCAAGAAATGTCTTGGAAAGTAAATGCGGTTTATGTGATGCAGACCACACCACCCACTATACTCGATTTAGTGCCTAGGGATATTATACCGCCACATGTGACGTTCCATTTGGACAGAAGGACTATATATCACCATGCTAGGGTCATGGTGTTAATTGTTTTGTTTCGAGGTATCTTCCGCATTTCAATGCTCAGTGAATTTAAATTTACATTATAATGTCGTGTTGCTGTTTGAACATTAAGAATGATGATGACCATTCACTTCATCCAGTTGAAAATATGGAGCCGTGAGTCCTAAGATGGCTGGTATGGCCTATTTTGGCTCTAAATGTTCTTTGACAATGTGGGCAAAGAATGCTTGACGTTCCAGGAGATCTTCTGCAGTGGTTTTTCTGTCCAGCCTTTCTTTACCCAGCTCTTGAAGTTCTGCTTGCTTCACAAGTGACTGCACCCTTGCGTAATGATGTACGTCACGAATTTCGGTCTTTGGCAGCAGTCTCCCAAGTGTCGTGGTGAATTCCAAAAGCTTTTAGTGAGGTATTCAGAATGTCTTTAAAGTGTATCCTCTGGCCGCCTTTGGAGAGTTTACCACAACGCAGCTGGCCGTATAAAATTCGTTTAACATTATAATACTTGTTCATTTGATTGTGTACCATGTCTAGTCCATACGTATTGTTTGTTTGTCACTGAATCAATAGTAGTAAATAACAATATCAAATATAATCCAGAACCCCTGGACAAAATCGAATAAGTAAACATGGGAAGTCCAATGCAGGTCGGAGGATTTGATCTCCAGAAGGTATATACCAGGTCAGCAAAACATAAGACTAATTCAGCAGAGTAAAGATATCATCCTACCGACCTCTGGCACGTACCCAAAAATAAACCATAATCGTGTCCTACTAACAATAATTCATGTGTTAAAGAAATGATGTCATACCAACCATAGGATAAGAATAACCACTGACAATATACATATTAATAAACTAACACTATATTCAACAATAAGAATGAGAAAAACAGCTTTATTTTGTCATGTGACTAGAAGAGAGGCATTGGAGAACATCGTTACGACTGTGAAGACCAAGGGTAAGATAGGCAGACAAAGATAAATAACGCTTGATGAACTGAGACGGTGGCATGGAGGAATGTCATTAGCACATTAGCAGATATTATCCAGAACACCAAAGATCAAGATCTGTGGAGAAACATGAACGCCTTCGCGTGTATATAGATATATATAAGCCTTATGTGTGAAATATTATTGCAAATAAAAAAGAAGGCACAGAAAAGTACGCGTGGAAACTCATGTACAATAAAAGAAATAACATAACCAACATTAACTACTTTAAAATCTCAGAAGTCAGAGAGCATATCAGAGTCATGATTGTCAATATCTGACCATGTACCTGAAGACGATTATTAAAGAAACGTTGGTAAATTGCATTTTTATGCTGTTATTATTTCACATTTTTTGTTGTCCTTATGTTATTTCAATTCTCAAATGAAAACAGTAAACTGATTATACCAGAATATAATGTAAGGATATATGGGAATATTCTTAAACAAGTGAATCGGTACAACTATCTGGAACAGTCATAACACCTGATAGGAGGTGCCTTGAAGAGATTGGAACAAGAGTCGCTATGGCAAATGTAGCCTTTCGCAGAATGGAAATCATACTGGCTAATAAACAGATGTCAAGTGCAACGATAAAAAGAATGTTGAAGAGCTACATAGAACCTATACTTTTGAATAGATGTGAAACATGGACGATAAGTAGACAAGCTGAAAAACATGTGATGGCAGCGGAAATCTGGTTTCTGTAGAAAATGCAAAGAATACCACGGGCAGACAGAAAATCCAGTGAACAAGTCCTATAAGAGACACATGAAAACCGCAAACTAATTAGAGATGTTAGACGGAGACAGCCATATTATGAGAAGAAATAAATGAGAGAACATGGCGACAACTGGCAAGAATGATGGGAAAATAACACGGGGAAGGTAGAGAAGTAAATATCTGGATGGCTTGGCCATGTGGCATGGTCGAGACAGGAACACTGAGCTGATTCAAGACTCTGGTGACTGTGTGAGATGGCGAAACATGACTGTCCACGCTTCTCGGCATGACATATGATGATGAATATTTGAATGCTTGCATAGATAATCACATGTAACGGGCACGACTGTTCAGGTGTTGTAATCTGTTTAAATATTCAAAAGCGCGAGTCAGAAAAGCTTGCAATTCCCAGAATTCTTTAGGTAGAAAACATGTGAACCCTTCAGGACAAGTTTGTGCTTTGCTAAATGTAGCGTGGAAGGCTGTGGTACTAGTTACTGTACTCGAAACATGTGCTTCTGTGGAATTAGCTACAGTGTTTGTAATATCTGAGGCTGAAACTTTAGTTACAGAGCGTGGCTCTCGTGAGGCTGTTGTGGTAGTTTCAGAATTGCCATCCTTGGTTCGAGTCGTAGTTTCAGGGTAGGGAATTGGCGAGAGTGTGGCAGTTGATTCCAAAGGAGAAACTGGTGTTATAAAAGTAAAAGGAGCACATCTGTCGTGATACACAATACCAGGTCGGTTGGTGGTGACTGTGTAACTGATACTATTGTTGCTGGCGCCATTTCCGCCGGTAGCTTCTTTGACTTGTTGGTTTGTTGCTACTTTGAAAGACATGTGAATCTGATGAAGATATGAAGAACGAAACGTGTTAAAAGCACATTCTTGATTTCTGAGCTGATACGCGACTCTGGTGATCGTGTGAGATGGCGAAACATGACAGTCCAAGTTTATCGGCATGGCACATAATAATGATAGTGTATTCTGAATTGCTCCTTGAAAAGAATATTGCTAATGGTTAAATATATTTAAACACAGACGCCATAAACAAAATATTGCACGATTTATTGCCTGGCATATTTCGCTGCATCTCGTCAGGTGCATATTGTAGAGTTAGATATCATGAATTAGATAAACAAATAATACTTTGCCTGAAATATTAAGTACGAAGTAACTGATACTGGTCGAATGTGAAGAAACGTTTTCCTCACGTAAGCCAAAGATTTAACAGGAAGTCCTTCTGTCTGCATAACAACGGCTAGAATCGTCTAATAGATAAAGCTTCAATATGTTTAAGAAATAGATTATTGTTACATATATCTTAACTGAAGAAGTAGACGCTTGTCGATAATTGAAAGGTTAGTTGCATGTCATTTTCATGACGTCACAATCAACCCAAGCATTATTTGGTTGTTTATGATGTACAATTTCAGTAGTTTTCCATTGCTTTCTGAACGACCGACCCCTATACCATCGAACTGGATATAAAGCGATCTGATTCATGTAAAGGATATGTACCCAACTTTAACTTTTTCGAAAATATTTATCTATATTCATTAACCCAACCGTTAACCCAAAACCACACCAGGTCTGGACATCATATGTCTATGTTCCATAAACATGCTTAAATATCTAACATTCTAATGCCTGGGAGGTACTCAAATGGGGCTCTATGGGGCTGTGTTGCTTAGTTTGCCTACCCTATCCAAGCTCATGGTCCATCAGGGTGCGGATTATCGGTACTGGAGTTAACATCTGCCGTGAAACATAACTGCAATATGTCCACCTACCTCAACAGACAAGAGAAGTATCGGCTGCAGCAGGATATATCGTCTTCATCGTGTGCAATGCCGATAAGCGTGGGCGGTCATGTTTCGCCTTCTTACACAATTACCAGAGTTATGGATCATCTCCGTGTTCTTATCTCGACCATGCCACGTCGCCAAGCCATCCAGATATTTACTTCTCTGCCTTCCTTTTCTTCTTTTCCCCTCAATCTTGCCAGTTATCGCGAAGATCTCTAATTTATTTCTTCTTATTACGTGTCCAAACAATTGTGAGTGTCTAGATCTAATTTCTCTAATCACTTTAAGGTATTTTCTTTCAAAGATGGATATAACAATAGGAAATAAAAACAGTTATTTATGTGCGACTCCTACGAACAAGTGAGAGCTAATATACGAAGATACAGTGTGAATATATATTACAACGAACTCCAATACGGCATATGTAAATCACAGGGGGACAAATAAATACTGACACCCTCCTCCCCCCGCCCCCTAACCCCACCCCAACAACAATAACGAATAAGATAAAAAATAAGTTATACTACGACTCAACGAATCGGCGTTTCGATTATAATAATCCTCCTCAGGAACAACACAAACAGATCTAAAGAACACCATGCAGTTAGAAAAAGTAATAACATTAAAAGATAAACAGAAAATGTCTAGGTTAAACACGTTGCTAGGCCGTTACACACACTTCGTTGCCAGGACATTACACATCCTTCGAAGCTAGACCATTACACATCCTTTGTTGCTTGACCATTACACACCCTTCGTTGCTAGGCCATTAAACACACTTCGTTGCTAGGCCATTAAACACACTTCGTTGCTAGGCCATTACACACACTTCGTTGCTAGGCCATTAAACACACTTCGTTGCTAAGCCATTAAACACACTTCGTTGCCAGAACATTACACACACTTCGTTGCTACGACATTACACATACTTCGTTGCTAGGCTATCACACACATACTTCGTTGCTAGGCCATTACACACACTTCGTTGCTAGGCCATTACACATACTTCGTTGCTAGGACATTACACACACTTCGTTGCTAGGACATTACACATACTTCGTTGCTAGGACATTAAACACACTTCGTTGCTAGGACATTAAACACACTTCGTTGCTAGGCCATTACACACACTTCGTTGCTAGGACATTACACATACTTCGTTGCTAGGGTATCACACACATACTTCGTTGCTAGCCAATTACACACACTTCGTTGCCAGGACATTACACACCCTTCGTTGCTAGGCCATTAAACACACTTCGTTGCTAGGTCATTAAACACACTTCGTTGCTAGGCCATTAAACACACTTCGTTGCTAGGCCATTATATACACTTCGTTGCTAGACCATTACACACACTTCGTTGCTAGGCCATTAAACACACTTCGTTGCTAGGCCATTACACATACTTCGTTGCTAGGCTATCACACACATACTTCGTTGCTAGGCAATTACACACACTTCGTTGCCTGACCATTACACACACTTCGTTGCTAGGACATTACACACACTTCGTTGCTAGGACATTAGACATCCTAGAAGCTAGGCCATTACACACACTTCGTTGCTAGGCTATCAAACACACACACACTTCGTTGCTAGGCAATTACACACACATCGTTGCCTGACCATTACACACACTTCGTTGCTAGGACATTACACATACTTCGTTGCTAGGACATTACACACACTTCGTTGCTAGGCTATCACACACACACACACACACACACACACACACACACACACACACACACTTCGTTGCTAGGCTATCACACACACACACACACACACTTCGTTGCTAGGCAATTACACACACATCGTTGCCTGACCATTACACACACTTCGTTGCAAGGACATTACACATACTTCGTTGCTAGGCTATCACACACATACTTCGTTGCTAGGCAATTGCACACACTTCGTTGCCTGACCATTACACACACTTCGTTGATAGGCCATTACACACACTTCGTTGCTAGGACATTACACATACTTCGTTGCTAGGCTATCACACACATACTTCGTTGCTAGGCCATTAAACACACTTCGTTGCCAGGACATTACACACACTTCGTTGCTAGGCCATTACACACACTTCGTTGCTAGGACATTACACATACTTCGTTGCTAGGCTATCACACACATACTCCGTTGCTAGGCCATTAAACACACTTCGTTGCCTGACCATTACACACACTTCGTTGCTAGGCCATTACACACACTTCGTTACTAGGCCATTACACACACTTCGTTGCTAGGCCATTACACACACTTCGTTGCTAGGCCATTACACACACTTCGTTGCTAGGACATTACACACACTTCGTTGCTAGGCCATTACACATCCTCAAAGATAGGCCGTTACACATACTTCGTTGTCTGACCATTACACATCCTTTGTTGCCTGACCATTACACATACTTCTTTGCCTGACCATTACACATACTTCTTTGCCTGACCATTACACATACTTCTTTGCCTGACCATTACACATACTTCTTTCCCCGACCATTACACATACTTCTTTGCCTGACAATTACACATACTTCTTTGCCTGACCATTACACATACTTCTTTGCCTGACCATTACACATACTTCTTTCCCCGACCATTACACATACTTCTTTGCCTGACAATTACACATACTTCTTTGCCTGACCATTACACATACTTCTTTGCCTGACCATTACACATACTTCTTTCCCCAACCATTACACATACTTCTTTGCCTGACAATTACACATACTTCTTTCCCCGACCATTACACATACTTCTTTGCCTGACCATTACACATACTTCTTTCCCCGACCATTACACATACTTCTTTGCCTGACCATTACACATACTTCTTTCCCCGACCATTACACATACTTCTTTCCCCGACCATTACACATACTTTTTTGCCTGACCATTACACATACTTCTTTGCCTGACCATTACACATACTTCTTTGCCTGACCATTACACATACTTCTTTGCCTGACCATTACACATACTTCTTTGCCTGACCATTACACATACTTCTTTGCCTGACCATTAAACATACTTCTTTGCCTGACCATTACGCATACTTCTTTGCCTTACCATTACACATATTTCTTTGCCTGACCATTAAACATACTTCTTTGCCTGACCATTACACATACTTCTTTGCCTGACCATTACACATACTTCTTTGCCTGACCATTAAACATACTTCTTTGCTTGACCATTACACATACTTCTTTGCCTGACCATTAAACATACTTCTTTGCCTGACCATTACACATACTTCTTTGCCTGACCATTACACATCCTTCGTTGCCTGACCATCACACATCTTTCGTTGCCTGACCATTACACATACTTCGTTGCTAGGCCATCACACATACTTCGTTGCTAGGTCTGGACACAAACTTCGAAGCATTATCTATACCTACCTCAAAGCCCTTGCGGACATTCAGATGGTCAGTGCTGAAACTAAGAGTGAAGAGACTGTCCTCGGGCAGGATGTACCGTAACGTGTGCCCGGCAAGCCAACTTCCACAGAATTTGACTCCATGCACGCACAGGTAATCCCAGACGCAATCCGCTTGTGGTTCAACGTCAAAGCTCCTGAAATAACATCGATCAGTATGTCAGTGAATTCATGTCAAGATAACTCAGATTGGGATGACGGAATCGCTTGGAAGTAAACAATACAACTTTGATTCGAATACAAATGCTTAGTAGGTCACATGGTATGGCTGAGACAAGAACACAGAGCCGATCCATGACTCTGGTGATCTCGTGCGATTGCGGAACATGACCGCCCAACTTATCGGCATGGTACATGATGATGATGAATCTGCCTAAAGTTTTATGAATGAGAAATCAACGTTTAAGTCCAAATGACCTGTGTAGGAACTGATCCTTCTACCCCGCCATCAGTGCAACGGAAGTTAAAGAGCCAGCAATCTTAACCTTTCGGCAACGGAAACTTTTCAGTAAATACGAAAGAACATGCTTACACAACAACATGAATTTAAATACTCTCATATTTTCTGGATAGTGTGAGTCGATAGTCTAGACTTATAAGATATTTTATTTAAATATCAAGATCAAATTGCACTTTGTAAAAGTTAGTAATCCGTAGGAGGAGTGCAATTGGGAGGGTACAAGCTTTATCCTGGTGCGAGGAAATGCAACCTAAAGACAAAATGTCATGGCACGGCAGACCAGGCCCTAAGCCTTGGTTGGCAGCTGGTCTAGGATCGAAGCTTCGACAGGCGGACAGTTAGAGCATTGCTTTACTGATCCTTCAGCTTCTGCAGCTTGTCTTGTTCCAGATGTATAGGTGTCAACTTTCCTCTAGAGTGAACTAGGCAGGCCTGAGAGGGATCATGCTGCATGGGCAACACATGGTCTCTATATTTTAGCCCAGGCTTTGTGCTATAGAGAGGCAATAACTCCATCCCTGGTCTTAACCTGTCTCGGATTCAAAGCGAGAGGCAACTGTTACGGGTTATAAGTCCTTGTCAATTGGCGTAGACATGGAGCGCCACGCGTTGCCTCTGACAGTGTGAGACACCTACATGTGTCACTGATCAGCTACCGCCCGCCTCAAGCTGGGCAGCCCCCGACCAATTGGGTGCTGAACCGCCACAGCTTGCCTGCTTCAATGGGTGCATGGGGCTAGGACAAAATCTGAATCGCAGGCTGTAAAACCAATGCACCAGGTACTAATAAAAATCAAACTAGAAACCTCAAGCTACGTTTTGCACCCTGGAACGTAAGAACAATGTGTCCAGGATTTTCCACTGACTTGACCAATATTGACGATGTAAGAAAAACGGTTGTGATTGATACCGAACTCAGTCGTCTTAACATTGATACTGCTGGCCTGCAGGAGACTCGCCTCGCTGAGAAAGGGTCACTCAGGGAAAACAATTACACCTTTTTTGGAAGGGTAGAGGGCAGGCAGAAAAAAGGCAACATGGTGTGGGCTTTGCAGTGAAGAATTCGCTACTGGGAATGATTGAAATTCCAGCAGGAGGTAATGAAAGACTATTATCCCTGCGCTTGGCAACCTCTTGTAGTTTTGCGACCATTATTACTGCATATGCACAGACACTCGATTCCTCTGATGATGTGAAGGATTCGTTCTATGAGGAGTTAGACTCTGTGATCAAGTCAGTTCCAAAATCCGTATACATTTATATACTCGGTGATTTCAAAAGCTCGTGTGTGCAAGGACTCGAGTTCATGGCCAGTGTGCCTTGGAAAATACAACATAGGTCGCATGAATGAAAATGGGCAAAGGCTGCTTGAGCATTGCACCAGAAATGACCTATGTATTAACTCCTTTTTTGAAAGAAAAGAGCTGCATATGGTAACATGGAAACATCCAAGATCAGGCCATTGGCATCAGCTGGACTTCATCATCACACGGCGACAACATCTGAACCATACATCATTGACTCGAAGTTATCACAGTACTGACTGTGATACGGATCATTCTTGGGTTGTTGCAAGGGTTAGACTGAGACCAAAGAGAATCTACACAGCTAAACACAAATCTAGCCCCAAGATTAATATTATTAACACTCACGATCCTGAAAAGTGCTTTGAGTTTAAACAGCAACTTGAAGACGCTTTCACTGATACACCAGAAAAGTGTACAGTAAGTGAAAGGTGGGGTCAACTTAAGGAAACTCTTTATAAAAAATGCCTTAGTGGTTTACGGCACTGTGGATCATAAGACGCAGGACTGATTTGCGGCAAACAGCCAGACACTGCAGGCCCTGATTGATAAGAAGAAGGTGGCTTTCTTAAGAAACAAGGAAAAACAACTCGTAACACTGAGTGAGCTGAAGCAACCTAGGAAGGATGTGCAAAAAGCTGCCAGGCAGTGTGCAAATGACTATTGGATCACGTTATGTGAGTCCATTCAAAAGCAAGTGATAAGGGAAACATCAGAAGCATGTATGAAGGGATACAGAAAGCCTGTGGTTCAATGATCAAAAGAAGTGCACCATTGAAAACTTTGACTGGAGAAATCATCACTGATAAGAAACAGCAGTTGGATAGATGGGTAGAGCATTATTTGGAACTTTACTCAAGTGAGACCAAACTAGCGGACGATGCCCTCAGCGCCATAGAGGCCCAACCAACTCTTGACCACCTAGACACACTTCCTACCATAACAGAAGTTAAGTGTGCTATAAATGAACTTGTATCTGGCAAGGCTCCAGGTAAGGATGGGATTCCAATAGAGGTTATCTGGAGTTGGCAAGACACACTCACTCTACAGCTAATAGAGCTATGCTGGCGAGAAGGACAGATTCCACAGGATTTCAAAGATTCAAGCATCATAACACTGTACAAGAACAAGGGCGATCGGAGCGACTGCAACAACTATAGGGGTATCTCACTTCTGTGTATTGTTGGAAAAGTATTTGCCAGAATTGTTCTGCGCAGACTTCAAGTCCTAGGAGATCAAGTCTACCCCGAATCACAGTGTGGCTTTCGACAGAACCGGTCTACCATTGATATGACATTCTCATTGCGACAAATGCAAGAAAAATGCCGTGAACTGAATCAACCACTGTTTATTGCCTTCGTCAACCTCACAAAAGCATTTGTTTTGGTTAGTCAAGAGGGTCTGTTCAAGGCACTAAAGAAGATTGGCTGCCCACCAACTCTTCTGTCCATTGTGGAATCATTCCACACAGGCTTGAAGGGTATAATCAAGTTTGATGGTGCAACTTCAGAAGAGTTTGAAAACGAGAGTTGAGGTAAGCAAGGTTGTGTACTAGCTCCCACCCTCTTTGGAATATACTTTTTACTTCTACTGAAATATACCTTTTGTGATCAGGATGGTAGTATATACATTCACTCACGCTCAGATGGCGGCCTTTACAATGCTCAGAGATTAAAGGCTACGATCAAAATCAGGAGGGTACTGGTCAGAGATTTGCTTTTTGCAGATGATGCTGCAGTTACGACACACTCTGAGGAAGAATTGCAATGTCTACTATCTGCATTCTCCAATGCTTGTTCTGAATTTGGTTTAACAATTAGCAAAAAGAAGACACAGATTATGTCACGAGGTGCACATGGCGTACCATCAATCTTTATTTACGACGCCGAACTGGAGATAGTCGACCATTTTACATATCTATGATCAGTGGTAAATAACAAATTATTCCAGATCAGGAAATCAACATCAGGCAGCAACAACAATTAACAGGTTAAGAAAAAGAGTCTGGGAGAACAGGAAGCTTACTGTCAAAACAAAAGTGCTTGTCTATCAAGCCGGTGTCCTTAGTACTCTTCTTTATGGCAGTGAAACCTGGACAACTTACTCACACCAAGAGAAACGTTTGAACAGCTTTCATATGCGGTGTCTGCGAAGAATACTTGGTATTAAGTGGCAAGACAAAATCACAAATACTGAAGTACTGGAAATATCAGGTTGTGTGACGGTTTATTCCATGCTCAGTCTTCGTAGACTTAGATGGATATGACATGTTAGGAGGATGATGATGATGGTAGAATACCAAAGGACATCTTGTTTGATGAATTACAGATGGGTAAGAGAGGTGTTAGGTAGGGATGTATCCAGATCTTTTTTCCCTATACAGTTAAAATATTTTCAGGAATGTAAAAGATATAAAGGGAATCAGCATTGGAGGACGAAACATCAATAACATTAGATATGCAGATGATACAGTATTGATTGCAGACAATACACAAGATCTACAACAATTAGTAGACGCAGTTGTTGTACACAGTGAGCAGCTGGGGTTGGAATTAAATTGTAAGAAGACACAGGTTATAGTCGTCACTAGGAAGAACAAAGTACCACAATGTAATATACAAGTAAATGGGAATATTCTTCAACAAGTGAATCGGTACAATTATCTCGGAACAGTCATAACATCTGATGGGAGATGCCTTGAAGAGATTAGAACAAGAATCGCCATGGCGAAAGTAGCCTTTAGCAAGATGAAAAACATTCTGACCAATAAAAAGATGTCAATTGAAACTAGAAAATGAGTGTTGAGGGGATACATAGAGCCTGTTCTTTTGTATGGATGTGAAACTTGGACAATGTGCAGTCAAGCTTAAAAACATCTGATGGCTGCAGAAATGTGGTTTCTGAGGAAAATGCAAAGAATACCATGGACAGACAGTAAAACCAATGACCAAGTACTACAGGAGACAAATGAAAATCGTAAACTGATTAGAGAAATTAGACGTATACAGTCACAATATTTTTGGACATGTTATGAGAAGAAATGGATTTGAGAACTTAGTGACAACTGGCAAGATCGAAGGGAACAGACCAAGAGGAAGACTGAGAGGAAAATACCAGGATGGCTTGGCCACATGGCATGGACGAGACAGGAACACTGAGCTGATCCACGACGCTGGTGATCGAGTGAAATGACGAGTCATGACCGCCCATGCTTTCCGGTATGGCACATGATTGGTTGAAGAGATCTCAGCGTCGGCCTCTACTTAGTTTAGTTTAGTTTAGTTTAGGGATCAACATCACGGCACACGGGTGCAACCCATAAGTGCTCCGTTCTCCTCCTAACTCAAACCTGAGTCTGGAGAAACTCAGCTCAGTGCACGAACTCCGTAGCACCGCCGAGGATCCTGAAATACTTTGGGTAGATTTTTAACTCGAAATTTTGCCCGGGCAGCGCCGTTAGGCTACTCTTTTTCGATTTCCAACTGCCAAGGGATTTTTCACGTGCGCAACAATACACACGGGCGTCCGATCTCACTACCCAGAGACCAGGGGAAATTTATTACTAGAAGTCCACGAGAAAAAATCCCGGCATCACCGGGGCTTGAAACCGGGACCTCCAGCACTCGAGGCGGACACCATACCTCAAGACCACGCAGCTCCGTCTACTACGATACAAAGATGTGTGTAATCATCGGGACATGATTGATACAGGCATTGATAATGCACATTGGGAGCAAGTCGCCGCTGAAAGTGTTGCATGGAGGGCAAATATCAGAAATGGAATAAAGACAAAGGAGAAAATTACTGCAGATAAGTCACAGACCGAGCGTGTGAGACGTAAGATGGTGCATGATGGTGGAAATAACCATGTGTTCACATGCACCCACTGTGGAAGTACATTTACAGCGAAAATTGGCCTTATCAGCCTCATTCGCTACCGCTATGGGTAGTAGTTATTATGCCTTTTTGAAGCACAAACAATCGTCTGTAAAGACGGCAAGGTGCCAATGGAATCCGTAGAGAGCGACAATAAAAGCTCGTTGCATATCTTTTACAGGACGGCAAAGTCAACCTCAGCATTGTTTGGTTGCTAGTGATTTTTTTTTTGGCAAGTTTGCATTAAGTAGTTTGCCAATGTCATCAAAAAAATTGAATTTAAATTGCCCTCTGCGCAAGTATAAACAGAAAATCCACCAAGACAGCGATGTGTATAGCATGTTTAATCCTAACCGACGTAGCGTACTGGCAAGACGTTCGCCTGTCATCCCTGTGGCAATGGGTTCGAATCTGCACGTGGCTGGGTTTTGAAATGTATCTGGCTGCAATGTCAACCCAGCCTGAAATGGGTATCATGAAATGTCTTGGGAAGTAAAGGCTGCCGGCGTGATACCCAGGCTTGTCCATGGGGACATATTTTTCTGTCTCATCCCATTCCATGGTAATTTATGCCTGTTCCATCGCATGGGACCGTTGTCAGAATCTCGAATGTCTCCAACCGAGATGCAGGAACATCGTTACGCCCGCCAGGCGAATAGTCCCCAACCGGGATGCAGTAACATCGTTACGCCCGCCAGGCGAGTATTAGTTACCTGCCCGCAGGTTGCTGGCTGACGCGATAGCCAGCGGTCAGGCAAGGACAAAGCAAGACGCACGCAGTCCCCGTGAAGCCAATCCACAGAGGGCAAGCGCTTTGCGAGAAACAGACAGACAGCTTGGGTACTCGGACCAGACAGGACGTGTGGGTAGAGAAAGGCTTTGTGTAGTTCTGTGCCCGAAAGTCGAGTGCTTGTGCATCTTTTGAGATAGACTGTAAAGCTGTGGGTTGTCTGTAAGTGTATTGATGTATTGTATATGTATTGTAATGATCATCACATGCCAAACTAGATCGTATTGCATGTGACTTGTAAATAAATCCATTGAACTTCGTGTCGTTGTGTCTCAAGTCCAATCATGTTGTACTTGTACGTGTCTCACATGTGTTAGGTATAACGAGCCAGGTTTAAGACCCTGACATGTGTGAACGTGGTGGCATCGTCCGGCTTTAAATTAATTAAGATTTGAACCTAGATTTGTGAACGTGAGGACTTTTGTCCGGCTTTAATGTACATTTAAATGTGAACGTAAAAGCTAATCCTTATATATTATTAGATTGTTTGAATATGGAGGCTAGATGTGAACGTAAAGTACATACATTTGTTTGATCTTGTAAACGTGTAAAACATCAGTGATTGTGTAACTTGTCGCCATTTTGACCTTGTCGACATTGTGAAATTGTCGCCATTGTAACCTTGTCGCCATCTTGTAAACTTGATGTCTATGTCCTTACTGAATGTCATCTTGATGTAAGTGATGTGTCATCAATGTTGTAGAGTGTTGAGAGATATAGTTAGATTGTCTTTGTGAAGTTAGTTGTGGAAAGCAGAAAGTTTCGGAAAGAAAGTGACTTGTGGGTTTGAAAAAAAATTGTTGACTGACGACATTACGACCTACAATTACACTCAACGCCATACAAACCTAATCAAAACTTAGTGACAAGCATACACACCACATCAGATAGACGCTAATTTATTTCCTCCCAAAATAAAGCAGGTTTTCTGTGCCATCTGAAACCCTTGCCCGTAGAGGTCATTTGTGTTTTGAAGTAGCGACCCTACAGTTCCTAGCCCTGGTTTGAACCGTTCTCCACCGCATCCAGTACACTTGAGTATGTTTTTTTTCTATATACTTTCGGATACAAATTTGGGCACAAATTGTAAGTTGAACAAAATTGTAAATTTTTCACATTACTAACACCTTGTAACAAATTGTGTGTCTGACAACTCATTTGCAGTTAAATTTTCTATCATGTCTTCATTAAACGACTTCATCGAGATGGGTTTAAAGTTAAAGTTAACTGGTGATGAGTTAACAAAGTGGAGTGAAAGAAAATACTCTGAACACCTCCTAGTACATGAAAAAGCTAACGAACGCGAAGAAAGAGCGGCTGAAAGAGCTGCCAAGCAAGCAGAGTTAGATAATGAATTGAGGAAGGCGGAGATCTCAGCTCAGAGTAAAAGAGAAGAGCTTGAGTTACAACTAAAAATTAAACAGCTTGAAACTGATACTGCCATAAATAAAGAGTCTAAGAAAGCTGAAAGACTGGAGAAAGAAAACCAGTACAAAAAGTATCAAGGTATTGTAAGAAATTATACCTCAGGTGACTGCATTGCAGCCTTCACCCTAAATTTTGAAACCTTAATGGACCACTACCAGGTCCCACTTTCTGAATGGAATATTATTTATATGAGGAGTTTGTCAGGGGAGCCTCTGAAAGTCATAGAGACTATCCCCAAAGACCTCAGAAAAGATTACCATTATCTAAAATCAAAGAATATGGCACATTTTATGCTAGATGAGGCAGGTTACAGAGAACAATTCAGCAAGTTGAGTCCAAAACCGACTCAAACGTTCTCTGACTACCTCTGCTTAGTCCGAGACATATTTACCAAATGGACTTCAGCAGCTAAAATAGATAAAGATTATCAGAAATTAGAAGATCTCATCATCAGGGATAAAGTCATCTCATCCCTTCAATCAGCATTTTCAAAATTTTTGCAAGAGAATGAATGTATGAGTGTAGATCAGATTGAGAGACGTGGTTCGGCGTATTATACAGCCAATAAACATTGTTTTGCTAGTGAAGCTACTGATACAAACTTTGTAGCATCGGCTAACTATGAAAAACCTCGATCAGAACCCTATAATAGGCAAAAACCATATAAGCCTACTTCTGAGAAATACAATCATTGTAGATATTGTAACTTTTCACGCCACCAAGGTGAGATGTGTGACAAGAACCCAGTATATCTTACATATCTACAGAACATCATAAATAGCCAAGATAAGGAACGTAAATCCTTCAAACAGGCACGAAAATGTTTCCTCTGTAAGGCATACGGGCATTGGCGTCATGCTTGTAAAGGAAGGCAAATGACCAAGAAAGCAAATGCCGCCTTATTTGATAGTTCATCATCAGATGAAGAACAATCAGAGAAACACCCTGTGAACTCAGCACAGGCTTTTGACATGTTTAACGCAAATAAATGTACTGTTTGTAATACCTTTTATGAAGATGGCATTTTGACATGCGGCCACTCCATTCCTATTGCCAATGAAGAAGCTAATTTGGTAATAGATTCCAAAGGCAGAATAAACATCCACCAGGGATATGTGAATGGCAAGCCTGCTACAGTCCTTCGGGACACCGGAAGTTCACTTATTGGACTAAAGAGAAAGTTCATAATGCCTACAGACTATACAGGCAGGCACGTAACATGCAGAATATTCTCTGGAAATATTGAAAAGTACCCATTAGCATGGGCATATATTCAGACACCTTTCCTCACTTGGAAAGTAAAATGTGCAGCATTAACTAACCCTGTGTGTGATATTATCATTGGAAATTTACCAGAGGTGAATGATATGCCTCATGATATAACATCTGTTTGCATTAATGAGAACATAACATCATCACCATCACATGTCATCATTGATAATGTTGTATCACCAAATGAATGTATGGTAGCTAATGTAGCGCTAAGATCTCATGAAACCATTGATCAAACTGTTTCATCACCATCTGATATCATTGAATGTGTGAACGCAGTAACTAGATCTACTGCTAGAGTGCAAGATGAAAGTAATCAAACTGAGGCTATAGAAATGCTTAGCCCAGTGGTACTACCTCCTAAAAACATGAAGGAGACTTCTGTAACAGCCCAAAAGGCTGATCCTTCATTGTCTAAATATTTTAATCTGATCGGCCAAAAGTCAAAGGTAACCAAAAATGCAAGATGGCATTTTGCTTTGAAAAATTGCATCCTCACCAGGTACTATACCAGAGGTGACAGCACAACAGAGCAAACTGTTTTGCCGATTGAATACCGTAAGCAAGCCTTACATCTTGCCCATGATATACCTTTTGCAGGGCATATGGCATACTCTAAGACCAGATCAAGATTACTAACACAGTTTTATTGGCCCAAATTCTGCAATGACATTAAGCAATATTGCAGAAGTTGTGACATCTGCCAAAAACTAGTGAAGAAAGGTAAACACCCACAGGCAAAATTACAGATTACTGACTTAGCTAGTCGACCTTTTGAGAAAATATCTGTCGACATAGTGGGCCCTCTTAATCAGATAACAACCAGAGGGAATAAATATATTATTACCATCATTGATTTATGTAGCCGCTGGCCTGAAGCGATTCCGTTAAAGAACATAACTGCCAATGATATAATGGAAGTTTTCTTCCATATATTTTCACGGATAGGATTTCCAGACACTATCCTATCAGATAGAGGAAGTCAGTTCATTGCCGCATCTACTCAAGCTTTCACCAAAATGTTAGGGGTGAAACAATGTTTCAATTCTCCATATCACCCTCACTCAACTGGAATCATAGAGAAGTTTAACGGTGATTTAAAGCATGTGCTTGCTAAAGTCACTCAAGAACATCCCAACAACTGGGACATATAATTGCCTGCTATACTTTTTGCTTATCGCGAAGTGCCACATTCTAGTACTGGATTCTCTCCTTTTGAACTTATCTATGGTGCCAAACCACGTGGCCCATTGAGTATCTATCATCAAATGTTAACTGAAGCCACTCCTTTACTTAAACCCATATCATCATACGTATACGTTACATCATTGCGTGAAAGAATCATCAAATCTTGTATAATTGCAAAAGAAGCACTGAAACTATCTGATGCTACATATAGACAATATGCAGACAAAGGTAGCAGGACAATAACGTTGACACCTGGACAGGACGTAATTCTTCTCTTACCTAGTGACAGACACTTATTGACTGAGTCTTGGTAAGGACCATTTAAAGTAATAAGACAGATTTCACCTGTAGACTATGATATTCAAATAAAAGACAAACATAAAATATTCCACATCAATATGCTAAGACCATACCACAACAGAGATAACTAACAAGACGATACAACAGCTTGTACAGTGATAATAGAGCACGAAGATGACGAAGATAGTGACGAAAATCCAACACCTGCATTAGACATGACAAACTGCTTGAAAGAAATCAAAATAAACACAAACTTAACTCAAGCAGAAACAGACAGCTGCAAACATCTCATACAACAGTACAACACTATCTTCTCCAACAACCCAGGACAAACAGAATTAGTACAGCATCACATCACACTCACTTCAAACACACCCATAAAATGCAGACCTTACACCATTCCAGTGCATTACAAAGAAAACTTACATCAGGAAATCATTAGCTTAGAGAAAAACAACATCATTAGACGATCCCAATCACATTTTTCATCTCCAATGGTCATAGTACGCAAAAAGGACAACACGATAAGACTCTGTGTCGACTATAGAAAATTAAATAAAATAACACTTCTAGATCTAGAACCAATGTCCAACTCTGAAGATCTACTGACAGAACTGACAGACTCTAGATTCTTTACGAAGTTAGATATGACGAAAGGTTACTGGCAGATAACGGTAGACGAACAGAGCAGACATCTGACAGCATTTGCCACACCTTGGGGACTGTACGAATGGTGCAAACTTCCATTTGGGCTAGTCAATGCCCCAGCGACATTCGTACGTATGACACGACTTTTACTAGTGGACATACCAAACAGTATCTGTTACATGGACGACATTTGTGTTCACACAAAGACAATGACAGACCACATAAAGACATTACAGCAGACATTTGAACGGATCAGACAGCACGGACTGACGGTAAAGCCTACAAAAGTAGACATAGCCTATCAGGAAATCTCCTTCTTGGGGTACAAAATATCTAATGGCTTTGTCACGACAGACGATAACATCATGTCCAAAATACTGAAACTCTCACTTCCGACTACGAAAAAGCAAGTCAGAAGTGTGTTAGGACTATTAAATTATTATAGGCAGTTCATACCAGATTTTGCTGAACTGACAGAATAATTTACTAACCTACTAACGAAAGACCAACCTGAAAAGATTGTAAACAATGAATGCCTAAAATTTGCATTCCAGAAAGTGTTATCTTATTGTTCTGAGAATAGTTTAAAGAATCCCATTCTCAAATTGCCAAATTTACATATTCCTTTCAGATTACGCACAGACGCGTGCTCCGTGGCGATTGGAGCAGTTCTGTTACAGGAACATGATAACATTCTACATCCTATATACTACGTCTCTAGAAAATTGAAACCAAGAGAACGTGCTTGGTCGACACCACAGTTGGAAGCCCTTGCTCTAGTGGTGGGTATAACTAAATTTTCCAGATTCCTCCTGGGACGTCATTTTATTGTGGAGTCCGACAATAGCCCTTTAAAATTTATTACTTCAGGAGTACCTACCAACCAAATGATAGCGCGCTGGTCTCTTAAGCTTCAAGATTACAGCTTTGAAGTTCGACATATCGCTGGCAGAACCAACACGATTGCCGATCTTTTGTCCCGTTGTCCGACCGACCCAGTAAGCACTAATGTCTGAGTGCAGTGTGTTAAATACACTCAGACCAACACAGCCATCAGTGAAGTTTTTTTTCCCACGAAAGCTGTGTATGTCTACTATGTGATGTGATAGTGTTCATTCCCACTATATATAGTTTTCTTATTTTATTATTACTGTAGTAAGTGTCTTGAATAATTGTGTAGCGTGTGGTAGAAAGCAAACAATATTAATTGTATATATATTACGAAACAAGAACAGTGCCACATTCGCTCTGAACTTACCTCAAGCGAACTATCCAATTTATCAGTGGTATCTGTGATTGGAACATATCCAGTAATATTTTAATCCGTGTATGAAAGAGTGAACTGAACTTTGACATTTACACCACTGCAGTCAATCGAAATCCAGAAGTTTTCCAGCGAAACAACGAACGCATGAACTATCAGAACAGTTTACATTCCGAATTGCTACATCAGACCGGAACAAGTGTGTTATAGAATTTTCAACATCAGCTGTTCGTGTGTACTTCCGGATAAGTTATAAATTTAGTCCACAATTAGCAGACGATAAACAAAACCTTAAAAAGTTATGACACTTCTAAAATATTTATGAATCACCAATTTCGAATACACGAATTGTGTATTAATATTTTTTCAACTAGTGTAATCTTAGAATCATATCTTGATTAACTTATTCATACTATCGACATTTTTTTTTCGCTAGTATGGAAAAACATCAAGCTATGACGCGGAGAAATAGAAGAATAATTGTAATATATTAGATTTGATAGTTTTTGAAATTATGTCCCTTTCATTTAATTGTTGTTACATTATTACACCAAGGGCGATAAATTGAAATGTATTCGAATATGTGTTGTATATAAATAGCCATGTTGCTGCCAGATTGTTAACACTCCAAGAAGTCATCAACTAGGCATGGTATAGGGTTACCGACGTTGTAGACCGACGGAAGAGCTCCCGGCCAAATGAGGTCGGAGCTCGAGCGTTGAATACGGCTTATATAAAGGCGTATTACAGTCTTACCCGATGTTTTTTGTTTCAAAAAGCATATTATTACTTTTTTTTAAGAGGTTGCGAGGTAGTTGCTTTGAAAGCTGGTGCTACCGATCTGACTGGGTCAATATGGCAACTCAGGTGATCATCCATCGAGAGGATGAAACTTGGAAAGTGGTAAAGATTGAACACCACATGTCTTAAAATACAACTTGCATTTCTTATGTATTTCTATGCCAATATATGTATTCTTATGTATTTCTATACCAATGTATATAACAACAGAAAGGTCGATTCTGACATGGTTAAAATATTAACCCGGTATCTATATAGAGAGTATACATGAAAGATGAGATCTTTCATGAAGAAGCCCCGGGGGAGCGTGTCAGAATCTCGAATGTCTCCAACCGAGATGCAGGAACATCGTTACGCCCGCCAGGCGAATAGTCCCCAACCGGGATGCAGTAACATCGTTAAGCCCGCCAGGCGAGTATTAGTTACCTGCCCGCAGGTTGCTGGCTGACGCGATAGCCAGCGGTCAGGCAAGGACAAAGCAAGACGCACGCAGTCCCCGTGAAGCCAATCCACAGAGGGCAAGCGCTTTGCGAGAAACAGACAGACAGCTTGGGTACTCGGACCAGACAGGACGTGTGGGTAGAGAAAGGCTTTGTGTAGTTCTGTGCCCGAAAGTCGAGTGCTTGTACATCTTGTGAGATAGACTGTAAAGCTGTGGGTTGTCTGTAAGTGTATTGATGTATTGTATATGTATTGTAATGATCATCACATGCCAAACTAGATCGTATTACATGTGACTTGTAAATAAATCCATTGAACTTCGTGTCGTTGTGGCTCAAGTCCAATCATGTTGTACTTGTACGTGTCTCACATGTGTTAGGTATAACGAGCCAGGTTTAAGACCCTGACAACCGTTCCCATGGTATTTCCATGGGAATAACATTCCCATGGCCATGCCTGGTGATACTGACGTCAACACCCAACTAGTGCCGATTGGGCTATTCAAATGCACGTCTAGCACAATATGTCAATTTCCCAAGACGTGCAAACGGCGTGTATGACGGTCGATTACTTACTGTACTTTTGCTCAAGTCAACACCGGAGAAGGCTTAGACTTCAATACAATACCCTAGGAAGATAGAGATGGGTTGGATCCGAAGACAGTGGTTGGCGCTTATGGGGCGGTCACGACTGGCAAAGATTATTTTCATTTTTCTGCCAAGACTTGCGGGTGTACAAGGAAATTAGCAGGGTGACAAGTTTGCGGGCAAGGATACTGCAGAGGGCGGACGAGCCATAGACCAGGCTGATATACTGAAAGCTCTACGAGAAGTGAGTCGTTTGCGAGAACCAAGTGATGACTCGAAATCTACAACCATGGTCAGACTGTCAAAACAGCAAGTTAAAAGAGGTGCGGCCAAATAAGAACACTACACTGGAAGCCAAAGAAGATTAATAAATCAACACAGAACTGGTGTCGTGAGCCGCTACACGCTGCGGGATTTACCGAGAAGGTGATCCGAGCACTTATAGGATGAATGGTTCGATGTTTAATAAGGATGATCTGTCGACTAACTAATTAACTACCATAGGAATAAAAGGTGAATACCATCCATTTCTCATGTTTGCAGAGTACGGTAGGCTATAAGTAACTTATTAATCAATAATAGACAGACAGACGTTTTCAACGGCAGACAGACACACAGAAAGGCAGACTCGGGTGGCTGCGAATTGTCAGGAAAACTGGCACTTCATTCTTAGGTTTAATGAGTTTAGTTTAGTTTAGTTTAGTTTAGTTTAGTTTAGTTTAGTTTAGTTTAGTTGACGGATCAACATCACGGCACACGGGTGTAACGCATAAGTGCTCAGTTCTATTCCTAACTCAAGTCTGAGTCCGGAGAATCTCAGCTCAGTGCACGAACTCCATGGTACCGGCGAGGATCCTGAAATACTTTGGGTAGATTTTTAACTCGAAATTTTGCCCGGGCAGCGCCGTTAGGCTACTCTTTTTCGATTTCCAACTGCCAAGGGATTTTTTACCTGCGCAACAATACACACATGCGTCCGATCTCACTACCCAGAGACCACAGGACATTTTTAGTACTAGAAGTCCACGTGAAAAAATCCTGCCTCTCACCGGGGCTTGAACCAGGGACCTCGAGTACTCGAAGCGGACACCATACCGCTAGACCACTCAGCCTTCCCCCAGGTGTAATATCCCCGGTTTAATAAATGCATTGAGATCAGGGTCTTCTGTACAATTGAAAGAAGTAGCTACTGGTGTAGGTTGGTGTGGAAAGCTGTTTCCCGAACCTGTACTAAATTACCATCTCTACAGTGTCTGTGTTACACAGCTTCCCTTCGCCTTTCCGAGATGATAATTAAGCAGTGAATGAAAGACCAGTACTGGAACTTCACATCTGCCGAGCAGTAAGGCATATTATAAACAGCCATTATCACCAATGCCACACGGCATGGGTTATAACAAGATTAGCATTACTTGCGACAGAAAGCTGTGTACAAACATAATCACCAACGCCACACGGCATGGGTTATAAAAAGATTAGCATTACATGCGACAGAAAGCTGTGTACAAACATAATCACCAACGCCTAACGGCATGGACTATAAAAGATTAGCAGTAAATGCGACAGAAGGCTGTGTACAAACATGGCCACCAACGCCACACGGCATTGGCTGTAAAAAGATTCCAGGGATAGGCCCTAATGGAACTGCTCTTTCAGGTTGAGCCGAGTAGTGATAATGGTGTACACAGGGGGAAAATGAGACAGACGGCTGTGTAAACACATGGTCAACAGATCCCCACAGCATGAAGTATAAGAAAATTTGCTGTACGTGAAACAAGGTTGTACACAGACTAACATCATCATCACGTGCTATGCTGATTGGCGTAGGCGTCCATGAATCTCCGCAAATCTTGGTCTTTGGTTTTCTGGATCAACTCTACCGTTGATATTCCTCCATGCCACCGTCGCAATCTTTCCAGCATAATTTCTCTTGGTCTGCCTCTGCCTCTTTTCCCCTCGGTCTTTCCAGTTGTCACTATGTTCTCCCATGTCTCTCATGTCATCATATGACCACAAAAAAAGTTGATTGCCTCTTTTTTATTGTTGTATATAATGTTCTAGTTTCATTAGCCTCCTTCAGGCATTCGTTGTTAGTTACTTTGGCAGTCCAAGGAATTCGCAACATTCGTCTCAGGAACCACATATCTGTTGCTTCCAATCTCTTCCTAATTTGTTCATTTACATTCCAAGATTCACAGCCATACAGCAAAACAGGTTCTATATAGCACCTTAGCACTGTCTTTCTTACATTCAATGGTATTGACTTATTGCATAAGATATTCTTAATTTTCTGAAATGCAGCCTTTGCTTGCCCTATTCTGCTCTTAATCTCTGTTGTGCATCTTCCCTCTGATGTTATAATATTTAAATAGATATTTAAAACTATCCACTTGGTGAAGAATTTTCCATTCTATCTCTATTTCACATTTGGTTGTTACCTGTTTCTTTGATATCACCATTGTTGCTGTTTTCTTGATATTCAAGGAGAGTCCTTTCTTTGCACTTTATTTTACTACAATGTCTACAGTTGTTGATCTTTTGCATTACCGGCCATCAAAACTGTGTCATCTGCATAGCGTATATTATTTATATTATAACCTCCGAATATTATTCCTGGTTTTTCTTTGATCTCTCTCATTATTACTTCGGTATAGAGGGAGAAGAGATCTGGTAACAAAACACATCCCTGTCTTTCTCCCAGCTTTATGTGTTCATAATTTCCTTCTTTATTTCCCATTTTAATTGCTGCTATTTGGTTCCAGTAAATATTTTGTATTATTCTGAGATCGTTCCCATCACTGTTAATATCTTCTACTATTTTAATAAGTTCATCATGTTTTACTTTATCAAATGCCTTAGTATAATCTATGAAGCACAAATATATGTCTTTCTTTGCCTCTATTGACCTTTCTATTAGTGTCCGTAATGTGTATATTGCATTGTTTGTACCTTTACCTTCCACAAATCCATACTGTTCTTCACCAATTTCCATTTTTATTTTCTTTCTAGTTCTTCTCGTTATAATTCTGAGTAGAAGCTTAGTGACATGATTTATGATTCTTCGCATTCAATAGCTACTAGGTTTTTTGGTATAGCTATAAATACAGATTTCAACATATCGCTTGGTATATATCCACTGCAGTAAATATCATTCAACATTTCAGTTAATATATCTACTCTAAATTCTCCAATTACTTCTAATTCCTCTATTGTGATTCCATCTCGTCCAGCTGTTTTTTCTTTCTTCATATGCTTGATAGCATCATCGAGTTCTTCTTTTAGAATAGGTGGACCTACTAAGTTACGTTCTTCTGCTCTTTCTCCATCATATAGCCTACGTCTCCTATATACTAATTCTATCTCTTTATTATAGCATCTTCCTCCAATAATATCTTTCCTGTTTTTTATTTTAAACACCCACACAGACTGATCGCCAACTCCATATACTCTCATCTCATCTCACCATGTTCCTCTTGTACCTTGCGGTGTCGAGGTGAAGTATAAACAGCGGGAGAGTGCCCGCTTATGGGCTTCATGTATCGATATTCCCATGGACTCAGTTATTCCCTGCGTCCATAGTTTACGTGGTTGGCCTCTTTCTCTGCTTCCCTCTGGTCTGTACATCATTGCTTGTTGTGGTATACTGTTAGTTGGTAACATACTTGCATGGCCAAACTATTTGACATGCTGCCTTCAAATAAAATCTAGTGCAGCTATAACCCCCACTTTAGTCCTGATTTCTTCATTTCTGATCTGATTTATTCTTGATGCATTGAGTATTCTTCTCAGGAATCTTATTTCTGTTGTTGTGATTTTCTTTTCTCTTTTTCTGTCATTGTCCAGGTTTGGCATTGGTAACATAGAGTTGGTAGGAAGATTGTGTTGTAAAGTGCTTTCTTAGTAGTTATTGATACATGTTTGTTCTTTAGTATTGGTGCCATATGGTATAGACTATAAGAAGATTGACAGTACATGAGACAGAAGGCTGTGTGCAGATATGATCATTAACACCACGTATCATGGACTATAATAAGATTGGCAGTACAGAAGGCCGAAGGATGTGTACAGACATGATCACCAACGCCAAATAGTCTGTAAGAGGAATTTATCAATCAAATTGCCTATTTCGTTTCATACGCGCCTGTATTGTTCCACATCTGTTTCCGGGCGTAGTTCTCACTGTTAGTTTACATGGATTCAAACTCGTCTGCAAGCGATGTAAACTTCTTGTTGTTTTGTTTGTTTATTTACTGTTTTGGTAATTGTGTTCGTTGATATAAAGGTTAGTCGAAAATTTAGCGTGTATCTGTATATGTTTTTCATTCAGTCAACTAATCCCCTTAGTTACATTTTGTATTAATAAGGTTAACCAGCGCCCCGACTGGTTTGCTTTTTTTAAATACTTTTTTAAGTTTAAGGCTTAAACTTTAACCACAGGCATGTAATGTATGTTCTTAAAGTTTAATTGTTTTTGACTTTGGCAGTCTACTGTCTTCTCTGCTCTACTCCTCTCGTTTTAATGGGGTTAGCCGGCCGTCTATTTAGCCAGTCCGAAGGCTGATATTGACGTGGCCTGACTGCGACACACTTCCGCTTGCTCTCATCATCAGTAGTGATCAGTAGATTAAGTTAAATAAAATTAGAAATGTATTCCGAAGCGGTTTCCCACTGTTGTTCTGTGGGGTGATAGATATACTCATATAGGACCAACACACGCTGTAGGCCTGAGTCACTACACTATCTCCTGTCCTCATGTCACCCCACTATCTCCTGTCCTCATGTCACCCCACTATCTCCTGTCCTCATGTCACCCCACTATCTCCTGTCTTCATGTCACCCCTCTATTTCCTGTCCTCATGTCACCCCACTATCTCCTGTCCTCATGTCACCCCACTATCTCCTGTCCTCATGTCACCCCACTATCTCCTGTCCTCATGTCACCCCACTATCTCCTGTCCTCATGTCACCCCACTATCTCCTGTCCTCATGTCACCCCACTATCTCCTGTCCTCATGTCATTGCATATCTCATGTCACTCCATATCCCCTGTCCTCATGTCACCCCACTATCTCCTGTCCTCATGTCACCCCACTATCTCCTGTCCTCATGTCACCCCACTATCTCCTGTCCTCATGTCACCCCACTATCTTCTGTCCTCATGTCACCCCACTATCTCCTGTCCTCATGTCACCCCACTATCTCCTGTCCTCATGTCACCCCACTATCTCCTGTCCTCATGTCACCCCACTATCTCCTGTCCTCATGTCACCCCACTATCTCCTGTCCTCATGTCACCCCACTATCTCCTGTCCTCATGTCACCCCACTATCTCCTGCCCTCATGTCACCCCACTATCTCCTGTCCGCATGTCACTGCATATCTCATGTCACTCCATATCCCCTGTCCTCATGTCACTCCACTATCTCCTGTCCTCATGTCACTCCACTATCTCCTGTCCTCATGTCACTCCACTGTCTTCTATCCTCATGTCAATCCACTATCTCCTGTCCTCATGTCACTCCACTATCTCCTGTCCTCATGTCACTCCACTATCTCCTGTCCTCATGTCACCCCACTGTCTTCTATCCTCATGTCAATCCACTATCTCCTGTCCTCATGTCACCCCACTGTCTTCTGTCCTCATGTCAATCCACTATCTCCTGTCCTCATGTCACCCCACTGTCTTCTATCCTCATGTCAATCCACTATCTCCTGTCCTCATGTCACCCCACTGTCTTCTATCCTCATGTCAATCCACTATCTCCTGTCCTCATGTCACCCCACTGTCTTCTATCCTCATGTCAATCCACTATCTCCTGTCCTCATGTCACTCCACTATCTCCTGTCCTCATGTCACCCCACTGTCTTCTATCCTCATGTCAATCCACTATCTCCTGTCCTCATGTCACCCCACTGTCTTCTATCCTCATGTCACTCCACTATCTCCTGTCCTCATGTCACTCCACTATCTCCTGTCCTCATGTCACTCCACTATCTCCTGTCCTCATGTCACCCCACTGTCTTCTATCCTCATGTCACTCCACTATCTCCTGTCCTCATGTCACTCCACTATCTCCTGTCCTCATGTCAATCCACTATCTCCTGTCCTCATGTCACTCCACTATCTCCTGTCCTCATGTCACCCCACTGTCTTCTATCCTCATGTCACCCCACTGTCTTCTATCCTCATGTCAATCCACTATCTCCTGTCCTCATGTCACCCCACTGTCTTCTATCCTCATGTCACTCCACTATCTCCTGTCCTCATGTCACTCCACTATCTCCTGTCCTCATGTCACCCCACTGTCTTCTATCCTCATGTCAATCCACTATCTCCTGTCCTCATGTCACTCCACTATCTCCTGTCCTCATGTCACTCCACTATCTCCTGTCCTCATGTCACCCCACTGTCTTCTATCCTCATGTCAATCCACTATCTCCTGTCCTCATGTCACCCCACTGTCTTCTATCCTCATGTCAATCCACTATCTCCTGTCCTCATGTCACCCCACTGTCTTCTATCCTCATGTCAATCCACTATCTCCTGTCCTCATGTCACCCCACTGTCTTCTATCCTCATGTCAATCCACTATCTCCTGTCCTCATGTCACCCCACTGTCTTCTATCCTCATGTCAATCCACTATCTCCTGTCCTCATGTCACCCCACTGTCTTCTATCCTCATGTCAATCCACTATCTCCTGTCCTCATGTCACCCCACTGTCTTCTATCCTCATGTCAATCCACTATCTCCTGTCCTCATGTCACCCCACTGTCTTCTATCCTCATGTCAATCCACTATCTCCTGTCCTCATGTCACTCCACTATCTCCTGTCCTCATGTCACTCCACTATCTCCTGTCCTCATGTCACTCCACTATCTCCTGTCCTCATGTCAATCCACTATCTCCTGTCCTCATGTCACTCCACTGTCTTTTGTCCTCATGTCACTCCACTATCTGCTGTCCTCATGTCATTCCACCATCTCCTGTCCTCATGTCACCCCACTATCTTCTGTCCTCATGTCACCCCACTATCTTCTGTCCGCCTGTCACTCCACTATCTCCTGTCCTCATGTCACCCCACTATCTATGCCATGCTGTCAATCAGTGTTTCTCCATGGCATAATATCAATCAATGTTTCTGCATGGCATGATGTCAATCAGTGTTTTTCCATGGCATAATATCAATCAGTGTTTCTCCATGGCATAATATCAATCAATGTTTCTGCATGGCATGATGTCAATCAGTGTTTTTCCATGGCATAATATCAATCAGTGTTTCTCCATGGCATGATGTCAATCAGTGTTTCTCAATGGCATGATGTCAATCAGTGTTTCTCCATGGCATGATGTCAATCGGTGTTTCTCCATGGCATGATGTCATTCAGTGTTCCTCCATGCCATGATGTCAGTGTTTCTCCATGGCATGATGTCAGTGTTTCTCCATGCCATGATGTCAGTATTTCTCCATGGCATGATGTCAATCAATGTTCTTCCATGCCCAGATGTCAATCCAGCATATTCTACCTATTTACCTCCCGTCTCTCTTCTGCTCCAACGTTCCTATTGTTGTGCCACTTTCCAGATTTCCTCTTCACGTGACATGCCTACAGAATATGTACTGTCCTCTTCTGATGCTAGCAGCCAGTTCTCTTTGTGAGTAAACTTCTTTCAAGATACATTCATTTATCTACGATGGTCATCATTCTATAAAATCATATCTTTGCAGCGTCCACATAATTCCTCATTTGTCTGTTTATTGTCCATGATTCACTTCTGTATATCAAGATTGGCTCCATATATAGTCTTAAGAACTCTTTCTCTCACCCTGATTGGCACAGATATATTGCCTCCGTGGTTAAGCCACATGACTCACAATCCAGAGGCTTTAGGTTTGATTCTGGACTCTGTCATTTGGCTCATGATTAAAATTTTCTTGGAGACTCCTGGGGGATTATTGCTAGAGATATGGAGTTCGAGCTATGTGCAATACTTTGGGCACGCCACACTGCGGAAGAGGCTGTGTCAAATGGAATAAAACACCTTTGTGTTTTACATCTGACACCTCTCTTACTTTATATATATTGTACAGAATATCCATCATCTTGTGAAAGGCTGCTTTTGCTAGGACTATTATACATTTAACTCTTTAATGCATCACTTATCTGCTGTTATCAAAGTACCCACAAACTTCAATAAAATACAGGCGTTTAGTAGATAGATGTTAATTGTCTTCCTCTGGCTAAAGAAAAAGACCATGTTCATCACACAGACTTGATTGTTTGAACTTTTCATAAAAGTAAGTAAGAGGGTGGTATAATCTACTGTTTTTGGGGTAGTGGGTCCAATTTCAAGGCTTCTTGGATTAGGGCAGAAAATAATAAGTGGATCTATGTGCACCTTAAACACTCTTCCCAGTTTAACATCAGAATGAGCAGGCTGGTTAGGCCACTACCCAGGTAACATTTATAAATTAGAAAAGCTACTCATACACAAAATAATGTATAGCATATGTTTGTCTGCTATACACAACATTTGATTTCTGGTACTACAATGTTTGTGCACTTTTCTGAGGTTCTTCTTGTGTGTGTTCTATGAGAGGAGACTGCAGCACTTATGGTGATGTCTGTGTGTGGTCTATGGGAGGAGACTGCAGCACTTATGGTGATGTCTGTGTGATCTATGGGAGGAGACTGCAGCACTTATGGTGATATTTGTGTGATCTATGGGAGGAGACTGCAGCACTTATGGTGATGTCTGTGTGATCTATGGGAGGAGACTGCAGCACTTATGGTGATGTCTGTGTGATCTATGAGAGGAGACTGCAGCACTTATGGTGATGTCTGTGTGATCTATGGGAGGAGACTGCAGCACTTTTGGTGATGTCTGTGTGATCTATGGGAGGAGACTGCAGCACTTATGGTGATGTCTGTGTGATCTATGGGAGGAGACTGCAGCACTTATTGTGATGTCTGTGTGATCTATGGGAGGAGACTGCAGCGCTTATGGTGATGTCTGTGTGTGATCTATGGGAGGAGACTGCAGCACTTATGGTGATGTCTGTGTGATCTATGGGAGGAGACTGCAACACTTATGGTGATGTCTGTGTGTGATCTATGGGAGGAGACTGCAGCACTTATGGTGATGTCTGTGTGATCTATGGGAGGAGACTGCAGCACTTATGGTGATGTCTGTGTGATCTATGGGAGGAGACTGCAGCACTTATGGTGATGTCTGTGTTATCTATGAGAGGAGACTGCAGCACTTATGGTGATGTCTGTGTGATCTGTGGGAGGAGACTGCAGCACTTTTGGTGATGTCTGTGTGATCTATGGGAGGAGACTGCAGCACTTATGGTGATGTCTGTGTGATCTATGGGAGGAGACTGCAGCACTTATTGTGATGTCTGTGTGATCTATGGGAGGAGACTGCAGCGCTTATGGTGATGTCTGTGTGTGATCTATGGGAGGAGACTGCAGCACTTATGGTGATGTCTATGTGATCTATGGGAGGAGACTGCAACACTTATGGTGATGTCTGTGTGTGATCTATGGGAGGAGACTGCAGCACTTATGGTGATTTCTGTGTGATCTATGGGAGGAGACTGCAGCACTTATGGTGATGTCTGTGTGATCTATGGGAGGAGACTGCAGCACTTATGGTGATGTCTGTGTGATCTATGGGAGGAGACTGCAGCACTTATGGTGATGCCTGTGTGATCTATGGGAGGAGACTGCAGCACTTATGGTGATGTCTGTGTGTGATCTATGGGAGGAGACTGCAGCACTTATGGTGATGTCTGGGTGTGATCTATGGGAGGAGACTGCAGCACTTATGGTGATGTATGTGTGTGATCTATGGGAGGAGACTGCAGCACTTATGGTGATGTCTGGGTGTGATCTATGGGAGGAGACTGCAGCACGTATGTTGATGCCTGTGTGATCTATGGGAGGAGACTGCAGCACTTATGGTGAAGTCTGTGTGTGATCTATGAGAGGAGACTGCAGCACTTATGGTGATGTCTGTGTGTGATCTAAGGGAGGAGATTGCAGCACTTATGGTGATGTCTGGTTGTGATCTATGAGAGGAAACTGTAGAACTTATGGTTCGATGTCTGTGTGTGATCTATGGGAGGAGATTGCAGCACTTATGGTGATGTCTGGGTGTGATCTATGGGAGGAGACTGCAGCACTTATGATGATATCCATGTGCAGTGATAGTGATCCCTTACAAGCCATACCAAACTTCAATAGATTGACCAAACCTACTGGCTAGTCGTGTGATTGCCTTGCATCAATAGGTGCCTATGGGCCTCTATGTTTTAGTCTGTAAGCATACCATGCTCTACAAGATATGGCTCAAGCATTGCCATAACTTCCCGGTTCTATGTATAGTGGCCCCTATAGTCAGAGCCTCTATAAATCTCATCATCATGCGCCCTGCCAGCTGGCTTTATCGTTCATGACTCTCTACATATCTGCGTCCTTTAGTTCTGGATTATTTCTGCTAATAATATTCCTCCATGTCACTGTCTGCCCATCCAGCATCATTTCATTAGGTATGCCTCTGCTTCTTTTCTATTGATCATTCCATTTGTCACAATGCTTTCCATTGCCTCTATTCTCATTACATGACCAAAGAGTGCTGCTTGTTTCTGTCTTATAGTTGCACATTGTGGTTTACTTTCAATAGCTTCTTCCAGTTAATCATTGTTTATAACTCTGGCAATCCAAGGTATTTGCAACCATCGCTTATTATACAACTTTAAAACAAATTCTACTTGTATTCCAAGTTAATGTTTTTAACTAAGTTCTGGTAATCTGTGGGTTGACGTGCAGAAATGTTCAGTAATAAACAATGATTATCAATTTACCATTACCAGTCATGACTTGATTTGTGGAGGTCTGCATGGCAGAATGGACAAGAATGCGGACTCTAAACATCTGGTGTGCTAATGGTGAAGTAGCGTGTTCAACCCCTACACTGGTCAGTTGGGCTAAAATGTTGACTTCTCGTCCATGACTTGGGAAAATAAATTATAAGTGTCTCAGAAGTTTGAGAGAGTTTGTTAGTCTGATGGCGATGGAATCTAGTAACAGGGAAAGCTAGCCAACCTGCAAAAATCAGTCCAGCAACTTGCCACTTGTCACTAAGTTTTCTAGCTTATGTCTTCTCATAACTTGCCCTAAAGTCTTGAGTGTCTACTCTTACATTTTTACATTTCTCTAAGCACTTACCTGTAATTGAGTGACATAATTAGTGGCTGTCTGCCAGACTGTAGAGTTAATGTACAGGAGATACACATGTTTTTATCTCTGCTGATAGCTGGGCTTCGAACAAGGAATTGTTCACTGGAGGAACTGATGTTTACAATAACAGACTCAGACTCATCACACAATGTATAGATGTGCGTGCACTGAAAAAAACAAAACATTGTATAAGCCAAATTCTGCATATATATATATATATATATATATATATATATATATATATATATATATATATATATATATATATATATATATATATATATATATGTATATATATATATATATATATATATATATATATATATATATATATATATACTACTGATGAAATATTTACTGAGACTACCACATAAACAACCACCAATATTGCAACATGCACGGAGACTACCATATATATATATATATATATATATATATATATATATATATATATATATATATATATATATATATATGTTTATGTGGTAGTCTCAGTAAATATTTCATCAGTAGTAGTTGTTAATGTGGTAGTCTCCGTACATGTTACAATATTAGTAGTTGTTAATGTTGTAGACTCAGGAAATATTGAAATATTATTAGTTGTTATTGTGGTAGCTCAGTAAATATTGCATCAGTAGTAGTTGTTAATGTGATAGGCTTGGTACATGTTGCAATATTAATAGTTGTTAATGTGATAGGCTTGGTACATGTTGCAATATTGGTAGTTGTTAATGTGGGAGGCTTGGTACATGTTGCAATATTGGTAGTTGTTAATGTGATAGGCTTGGTACATGTTGAGTGAGTGAGTGAGCGTGAGAGTGAATGAGTGAGCGGTAGAGTGAATGATTGAGCAGGAGGGTGAATGAGGGAGCGTGAGAGTGAATGAGTGAGCGTGAGAGTGAATGAGTGAGCGTGAGAGTGAAAGAGTGAGAGTGAATGAGTGAGAGTGAATGAGTGAGCGTGAGAAGGAATGAGTGAGCGGGAGAAGGAATGAGTGAGCGTGAGAGTGAATGAGTGAGCGTGAGAGTGAATGAGTGAGCGTGAGGGTGAATCAGTGAGCGGGAGAGTGAATGATTGAGCGTGAGAGTGAATGAGTAAGAGTGAATGAGTGAGTGTGAGAGTGAATGAGTGAGAGTGAATGAGTGAGCGTGAGAAGGAATGAGTGAGCGTGAGAGTGAATGAGTGAGCGTGACGGTGAATCAGTGAGCGGGAGAGTGAATGATTGAGTGTGAGAGTGAATGAGTGAGCGTGAGAGTTAATGAGTGAGCGGCAAAGTGAATGAGTGAGCAGGACAGTGAATGAGTGAGAGTGAATAAGTGAGAATGAATGTGTAAGCGGGAGAGTGAATGAGTGAGCGTGAGAGTGAATGAGTGAGCGGGAGAGTGAATGAGTGAGCGGGAGAGTGAATGAGTGAGCAGGAGAGACAGAATGAGTGAGAGTGAATGAGTGAGTGGGAAAGTGAATGAGTGAGCGGGAGAGTGAATGAGTGAGCGGGAGAGTGAATGAGTGAGTGGAAGAGACAGATTGAGTGGGCGTGAGAGTGAATGAGGGAGCGTGAGAGTGAATGAGTTAGCGGGAGAGTGAATGAGTGAGCGGGAGAGTGAATGAGTGAGAGTGTGTGTGTGAGTGAATGAGTGAGAGGGAATGAGTGAGAGTGAGAGTGAATGAGAGAGAGAGAGAGTGTGTGTGTGGTGTGTGTGTGTGTGGGGGGGAAGGGGGGAGGGCACGCTGGCATCACTACTTTTAAGTCACATACTTTTTATGTACATATTTTTCTCCATGTTTAGCCTTGTTTATGTTTACAACATTCATTTCACAATGTTTATTTTTCTTCCTATGTAAATGTATAATGCTCTTGATGAACGAAAGACGAGTGATTGGAAGGGCCGAATGTAAGACGGGCCTGCGCGCCCAATTTGTGACCCTAATAAAGTTGATTTGATTTTGATTTGATTTGATTTTGCAATATTGGTAGTTGTTAATGTGATAGGCTTGGTACATGTTGCAATATTGGTAGTTGTTAATGTGATAGGCTTGGTACATGTTGCAATATTGGTAGTTGTTAATGTGATAGGCTTGGTACATGTTGCAATATTGGTAGTTAATGTGGGAGGCTTGGTACATGTTGCAATATTGGTAGTTGTTAATGTGATAGACTTGGTACATGTTGTAGTATTGGTAGCCATTATTGTGTAGGCTCATAAAATGTTGCAATATTGGTAATTGTTAATGTGGTAGGCTCAGTACATGTTGCAATATTGGCAGTTATTAATGCGGTAAGCTTAGTAAATGTTGCAATATTGGTAGTGGTTAAATGGTATCAACAATGATTTTCTGCTGGCTTGGCCTTTAAAAAATTATTTCTTATTTTATCCTAAAACCCAGGTTAATATTTTTTTAAAACCCGCCGTGGTGTGAATTCTAACCTGTGACTACCACTCCAACAGGCACTGCTCAGTACTGCTCTATTGTTTGTTTTAATTCGCATATCCTTTACAGGACATCGCTTTCAACAGCAGCATCTTTCAGCTGTCTGTTGATTTCTTGGCAAGATTACGCTCAGTAGTTTGCCATTGCTTTCTGAGCGGCCGGCTCAGTTATCCCGCAATTCACAAGCGGGGGTAGAACCGCTTCCAGTTCTCACCCGCTAAGAGACTCTGCGTGATAAACGGGATTACGGAGAAAGTTGTGTAACCCCTCGGCCAGAGAGACCAGCACTGCTCTATTAGGGCTCCTCAAATATGTCTGAAGTATACTATTATTATCATTATCATTTCATTATTAATGTAATTGGATACATAAATAACAGATAATGGGAGGAGCAACATGGAAATCAGAAAGAGGATATAAATGTACAACCGCGCATTCAGCAACATGAAATAGATATCAACGTATAGATAAATAAACAAGATATTTACAGTGACAATAGTCGGATTGGTTATGTTCTGAACACTACTATATTTATTTTCTGATTACTACTATATTTATGTTCTGACCACTACTATATTTATATTCTGACCACTACTATATTTATCTTTTAACGACTAGTATATTTATGTTCTTATCACTATTATATTTATGTTCTGACTACCACTATATTTATGTTCTGACCACCACTATATATGTTAGGACCACTACTATATTTATGTTCTGACCACTGCTATATTTATGTTCTGACCACTACTATATTTATATTCTGTCACCACTATATTTTAGGGCTGTGACCGATTAATTTAAATTTAATAGTTAACTTTTGAAAAATTAACGATGAATTAATCGTTAATTTCGATTAAAGCAAAACAATCATAGTCATATAACTCACATTATAGTCGTATTTGTCAAAAATCGAAATAACACTGGATTGTCTTGTTCATATGTCATCTAATAACCAACTATGCAAACAGACGAGTATGTTGACAGTATTTGCTTCAAGTGACGAGCACATCTTATTAACAATATAACCAGCAGAGTTGAACAATCGTTCACATGGAACTGAGGTAGCCGGTATGCAGAGAATGGTCTTGGCAAGGAATGCCAATTTTGGATATCGATGTTCTTTAAGTTTCCACCATTGTAGAGGGTCAACCGATTATGCAACTTTCTTATCCATTTCAGACTCAATTAGCTTAATACTCTCTTCATTTAGTTAACATATAGTTTCATTGTCAATGTCAGTATCATTCGTTGCAGCAGTCTCCATCTGCTCATCATGAACATTAACTGCTATTTGTTGTTCAATACGTGACCAAGTTCGTTCTTTTGCATCTTTTGACAAACACTTCAGGTATTTGTAGAGTGGATCAAGTGCTGTTGCAATCTGTAGTATTTCAATACTTGTCATATTAGCTACACGTTCACTGAAGTCATTAATACAAGCTTTAAATTTAGCTATGTAGCCCGGATCATCATCGTGTATAGTCATATGCTTTGTCAACGATGATAGCAGTTGCAGTACACAGCTACATGAAACAAAATCTTGACCGCCAAGCAGGACCGTGGTCTGACAGAATAAGTCCAAAACTTTGACATATTTCGAAATCTTCTCCCGATCTGAACCTGACAGTTTTGGATCTTTGCATTGCTTCTTTTCATCTGACATGTAGACAGTTAATGCTCCTCTGACCTGTAGAAGACCCTGTAGCATAATAAACATCCTGTTTCATCTTGTTGGTACATCTTGCTGCAGCTTACACAATGGTGACTCAGTACAATTTTGCAATTAGCTGTGTTTGCGGCACTATGTTTAAAATTTCCGAAAATTTTTCGACATCCGGTTCATTTGTATAAGTGATGGGAGAAAAGTTTTCGATTAATCGTAAAAAAAAATAATTAATCGTTAAAAATAATAAACTATTAATCGATTAATTAATCATTAACTTCCGCAGCCCTACTTTATTTATATTCTTACCACCACTATATATTTTAGGACCACTTCTATATTTTTGTTCTAACCACTACTATATTTATGATCTGACAACTGCTATATTTATGTTCTGACCACTACATTATTTATGTTCTGACCACTACTATATTTATGTTCTGACCACTACTATATTTATGTTCTAACCACTACTATATTTATGTTCTGACCACAGCTTTATGTTGTAGAATCGTGATGACAATAAGCAAGCAATTGGAGCATTCCATGGAGGCCATATACAGAAGAAAATAAAGGTATTTCCTTGTAGTTTTACATGAGTGACACACACTCACTCTCACTATGCCTCTGTCTGTCTGTCTGTCTGTCTGCCTATCTGTCTGCCTGGCTTTCTGTCTGTCTCTGTCTGTGTCTGCCTCTCTCTCTCTGTCTCTCTCTCTCTGTCTCTCTCTCTGTGTGTCTCTCTCTCTGTCTGTCTCTGTCTCTCTCTGTCTCTCTCTCTCTCTGTCTCTCTCTCTCATACGCATGCACGCAGACAGAGAGAGAGGGAGAGTAAGTTTACGTTGTAATCAATGTTGATTTCTAAAATTACAGTTCTGCTCACCTCAGTTATTGTGGTTGTTGCATTCTTTGGTTTTGAAGTTAGTAACTTCTCTTTGGTGGTTGAAGTCTTGGTGGTGGTTTGAGTTCTCCCAATGGTTGTGCCGGTCTTCTCAATGGTTGTTGGTGTTTTCTCAGTGGTTGTTGGTGTCTTCTCAGTGGTTGTTGTCCTTTTGGTGGTTGCTGGTGCCTTATAGGTGGCTGTTGGCATCTTCTCAGTGGTTGTTGGTGTCTTCTCAGTGGTTGTTGGTGTCTTCTCAGTGGTTGTTGTCCTTTTGGTGGTTGCTGGTGTCTTATCGGTGGCTGTTGGCATCTTCTCAGTGGTTGTTGGTGTCTTCTCAGTGGTTGTTGGAGTCTTCTCAGTGGTTGTTGGTGTCTTCTCAGTAGTTGTAATTCTGTCAGTAGTTGTTAAGGTTTTGTCACTGGTTGTACCAGTTTGAAACTTCTCTTCTGCTTCTGTGGTAGCTGGAATCGTTTCTGCTTTTGTGGTTTCTAGCCTTATTTCTGAAGTTGTTTCTGCCTGGGCAGTTGCTATCTTCGTTTCTGCTTCTCTTGCTGATAATTCTACATCTGTGGTTGCTGACATCGTTTCTACTTCTGTGGTTGGTGGCGTTGTTTCTACTGCTTTCATTGGGTGCGTCGTTTCTGCTTCTATGATTGGTGGGATTGTTTCTGCTACGGTGGTTGTTGGCGTTGTTTCTGCTGCTGTGATTGCTGGTGTCATTTCAGCTTCTGTGGTTGTTGACGTTGTTTCTGCTGCTGTGGTTGGTGGGGTTGTTTCTGCTGCTGTGATTGCTGGTGTCGTTTCAGCTTCTGTGGTTGTTGGCGTTGTTTCTGCTGCTGTAATTGCTGGTGTCATTTCAGCTTCTGTGATTGTTGACGTTGTTTCTGCTGCTGTGATTGCTGGTGTTGTTTCAGCTTCTGTGGTTGGTGGGGTTGTTTCTGCTACTGTGATTGCTGGTGTCGTTTCAGCTTCTGTGGTTGGTGGGGTTGTTTCTGCTGCTGTGATTGCTGGTGTTGTTTCAGCTTCTGTGGTTGTTGGCGTTGTTTCTGCTGCTGTGATTGCTGGTGTCGTTTCAGCTTCTGTGGTTGGTGGGGTTGTTTCTTCTGCTGTGGTTGGTGGGGTTGTTTCTGCTGCTGTGATTGCTGGTGTCGTTTCAGCTTCTGTGTTTGGTGGGGTTGTTTCTGCTGCTGTGATTGCTGGTGTCGTTTCAGCTTCTATTGTTGTTGACGTTGTTTCTGCTGCTGTGATTGCTGGTGTTGTTTCAGCTGCTGTGGTTGGTGGGGTTGTTTCTTCTGCTGTGGTTGGTGGGGTTGCTTCTGCTGATGTGATTGCTGGTGTCGTTTCAGCTTCTGTGGTTGGTGGGGTTGTTTCTTCTGCTGTGGTTGGTGGGGTTGTTTCTGCTGCTGTGATTGCTGGTGTCGTTTCAGCTTCTATTGTTGTTGACGTTGTTTCTGCTGCTGTGATTGCTGGTGTTGTTTCAGCTGCTGTGGTTGTTGACGTTGTTTCTGCTGCTGTGATTGCTTGTGTCGTTTTAGCTTCTGTGGTTGTTGACGTTGTTTCTCCTGCTGTGATTGCTGGTGTCGTTTCAGCTTCTGTGGTTGTTGACGTTGTTTCTGCTGCTGTGATTGCTGGTGTCGTTTCAGCTTCTGTGGTTGTTGACGTTGTTTCTGCTGCTGTGATTGCTGGTGTCGCTTCAGCTTCTGTGGTTGGTGGGGTTGTTTCTGCTGCTGTGGTTGGTGGGGTTGTTTTTGCTGCTGTGGTTGGTGGGGTTGTTTCTGCTGCTGTGATTGCTGGTGTCGTTTCAGCTTCTGTGGTTGGTGACGTTCTTTCTGCTGCTGTGATTGCTGGTGTCGTTTCAGCTTCTGTGGTTGTTGACGTTGTTTCTGCTGCTGTGATTGCTGGTCTCGTTTCAGCTTCTGTGGTTGTTGACGTTGTTTCTGCTGCTGTGATTGCTTTTGTCGTTTCAGCTTCTGTGGGTGGTGGGGTTGTTTCTGCTGCTGTGGTTGGTGGGGTTGTTTCTGCTGCTGTGATTGCTGGTGTCGTTTCAGCTTCTGTGTTTGGTGGGGTTGTTTCTGCTACTGTGATTGCTGGTGTCCTTTCAGCTTCTGTGGTTGGTGGGGTTGTTTCTGCTGCTGTGATTGCTGGTGTTGTTTCAGCTTCTGTGGTTGTTGGCGTTGTTTCTGCTGCTGTGATTGCTGGTGTCGTTTCAGCTTCTGTGGTTGTTGACGTTGTTTCTGCTGCTGTGATTGCTGGTGTCGTTTCAGCTTCTGTGGTTGGTGGGGTTGTTTCTGCTGCTGTGATTGCTGGTGTCGTTTCAGCTTCTGTGGTTGGTGGGGTTGTTTCTGCTGCTGTGATTGCTGGTGTCGTTTCAGCTTCTGTGGTTGGTGGGGTTGCTTCTGCTGCTGTGATTGCTGGTGTCGTTTCAGCTTCTGTGGTTGGTGGGGTTGTTTCTTCTGCTGTGGTTGGTGGGGTTGTTTCTGCTGCTGTGATTGCTGGTGTCGTTTCAGCTTCTGTGTTTGGTGGGGTTGTTTCTGCTGCTGTGATTGCTGGTGTCATTTCAGCTTCTATGGTTGTTGACGTTGTTTCTGCTCCTGTGATTGCTGGTGTTGTTTCAGCTGCTGTAGTTGTTGACGTTGTTTCTGCTGCTGTGATTGCTTGTGTCGTTTCAGCTTCTGTGGTTGTTGACGTTGTTTCTCCTGCTGTGATTGCTGGTGCCGTTTCAGCTTCTGTGGTTGTTGACGTTGTTTTTGCTGCTGTAATTGCTGATGTCGTTTCAGCTTCTGTGGTTGGTGGCGTTGTTTCTGCTGCTGTGGTTGGTGGGGTTGTTTCTGCTGCTGTGGTTGGTGGTGTAGTTTCTGCTGCTGTGATTGCTGGTGTCGTTTCAGCTGCTGTGGTTGGTGGGGTTGTTTCTGCTGCTGTGGTTGGTGGGGTTGTTTCTGCTGCTGTGATTGCTGGTGTCGTTTCAGCTTCTGTGGTTGGTGACGTTGTTTCTGCTGCTGTGATTGCTGGTGTCGTTTCAGCTTCTGTGGTTGTTGACGTTGTTTCTGCTGCTGTGATTGCTGGTGTCGTTTCAGCTTCTGTGGTTGTTGACGTTGTTTCTGCTGCTGTGATTGCTGGTGTCGTTTTAGCTTCTGTGGTTGTTGACGTTGTTTCTGCTGCTGTGATTGCTGGTGTCGCTTCAGCTTCTGTGGTTGGTGAGGTTGTTTCTGCTGCTGTGGTTGGTGGGGTTGTTTCTGCTGCTGTGGTTGGTGGGGTTGTTTCTGCTGCTGTGATTGCTGGTGTCGTTTCAGCTGCTGTGGTTGTTGACGTTGTTTCTGCTGCTGTGATTGCTTGTGTCGTTTTAGCTTCTGTGGTTGTTGACGTTGTTTCTCCTGCTGTGATTGCTGGTGTCGTTTCAGCTTCTGTGGTTGTTGACGTTGTTTCTGCTGCTGTAATTGCTAGTGTCGTTTCAGCTTTAGTGGTTGGTGGGGTTGTTACTGCTGCTGTGATTGCTGGTGTTGTTTCAGCTTCTGTGGTTGTTGACGATGTTTCTGCTGCTTTAATTGCTTGTGTCGTTTCAGCTTCTGTGGTTGGTGGGGTTGTTTCTGCTGCTGTGGTTGCTGGTGTCGTTTCAGCTTCTGTGGTTGGTGTAGTTGTTTCTGCTGCTGTGGTTGGTGGGGTTGTTTCTGCTGCTGTGGTTGGTGGGGTTGTTTCTCCTGCTGTGATTGCTGGTGTCGTTTCAGCTTCTGTGGTTGGTGGGGTTGTTTCTGCTGCTGTGATTGCTGGTATCGTTTCAGCTTCTGTGGTTGGTGGGGTTGTTTCTGCTGCTGTGGTTGGTGGTGTAGTTTCTGCTGCTGTGATTGCTGGTGTCGTTTCAGCTGCTGTGGTTGGTGGGGTTGTTTCTGCTGCTGTGGTTGGTGGGGTTGTTTCTGCTGCTGTGATTGCTGGTGTCGTTTCAGCTTCTGTGGTTGGTGACGTTGTTTCTGCTGCTGTGATTGCTGGTGTCGTTTCAGCTTCTGTGGTTGTTGACCTTGTTTCTGCTGCTGTGATTGCTGGTGTCGTTTCAGCTTCTGTGGTTGTTGACGTTGTTTCTGCTGCTGTGATTGCTGGTGTCGTTTCAGCTTCTGTGGTTGTTGACGTTGTTTCTGCTGCTGTGATTGCTGGTGTCGCTTCAGCTTCTGTGGTTGGTGAGGTTGTTTCTGCTGCTGTGGTTGGTGGGGTTGTTTCTGCTGCTGTTGTTGGTGGGGTTGTTTCTGCTGCTGTGATTGCTGGTGTCGTTTCAGCTTCTGTGGTTGTTGACGTTGTTTCTGCTGCTGTGATTGCTGGTGTCGTTTCAGCTGCTGTGGTTGGTGGGGTTGTTTCTGCTGCTGTGGTTGGTGGGGTTGTTTCTGCTGCTGTGGTTGGTGGGGTTGTTTCTGCTGCTGTGGTTGGTGGGGTTGTTTCTGCTGCTGTGATTGCTGGTGTCGTTTCAGCTTCTGTGTTTGGTGGGGTTGTTTCTGCTGCTGTGATTGCTGGTGTCGTTTCAGCTTCTGTGGTTGGTGACGTTGTTTCTGCTGCTACGATTGCTGGTGTCGTTTCAGCTTCTGTGGTTGTTGACGTTGTTTCTGCTGCTGTGATTGCTGGTGTCGTTTCAGCTTCTGTGGTTGTTGACGTTGTTTCTGCTGCTGTGATTGCTGGTGTCGTTTCAGCTTCTGTGGTTGGTGACGTTGTTTCTGCTGCTGTGATTGCTTTTGTCGTTTCAGCTTCTGTGGGTGGTGGGGTTGTTTCTGCTGCTGTGGTTGGTGGGGTTGTTTCTGCTGCTATGGTTGGTGACGTTGTTTCTGCTGCTGTGATTGCTGGTGTCGTTTCAGCTTCTGTGGTTGGTGGGGTTGTTTCTGCTACTGTGATTGCTGGTGTCGTTTCAGCTTCTGTGGTTGGTGGGGTTGTTTCTGCCGCTGTGATTGCTGGTGTTGTTTCAGCTTCTGTGGTTGTTGACGTTGTTTCTGCTGCTGTGATTGCTGGTGTCGTTTCAGCTTCTGTGGTTGGTGGGGTTGTTTCTGCTGCTGTGATTGCTGGTGTCGTTTCAGCTTCTGTGGTTGGTGGGGTTGTTTCTGCTGCTGTAATTGCTGGTGTCGTTTCAGCTTCTGTGGTTGGTGGGGTTGCTTCTGCTGCTGTGATTGCTGGTGTCGTTTCAGCTTCTGTGGTTGGTGGGGTTGCTTCTTCTGCTGTGGTTGGTGGGGTTGTTTCTGCTGCTGTGATTGCTGGTGTCGTTTCAGCTTCTGTGTTTGGTGGGGTTGTTTCTGCTGCTGTGATTGCTGGTGTCGTTTTAGCTTCTATGGTTGTTGACGTTGTTTCTGCTCCTGTGATTGCTGGTGTTGTTTCAGCTGCTGTGGTTGTTGACGTTGTTTCTGCTGCTGTGATTGCTTGTGTCGTTTCAGCTTCTGTGGTTGTTGACGTTGTTTCTCCTGCTGTGATTGCTGGTGCCGTTTCAGCTTCTGTGGTTGTTGACGTTGTTTTTGCTGCTGTGATTGCTGGTATCGTTTCAGCTTCTGTGGTTGGTGGGGTTGTTTCTGCTGCTGTGGTTGGTGGTGTAGTTTCTGCTGCTGTGATTGCTGGTGTCGTTTCAGCTGCTGTGGTTGGTGGGGTTGTTTCTGCTGCTGTGGTTGGTGGGGTTGTTTCTGCTGCTGTGATTGCTGGTGTCGTTTCAGCTTCTGTGGTTGGTGACGTTGTTTCTGCTGCTGTGATTGCTGGTGTCGTTTCAGCTTCTGTGGTTGTTGACGTTGTTTCTGCTGCTGTGATTGCTGGTGTCGTTTCAGCTTCTGTGGTTGTTGACGTTGTTTTTGCTGCTGTGATTGCTGGTGTCGTTTCAGCTTCTGTGGTTGTTGACGTTGTTTCTGCTACTGTGATTGCTGGTGTCGCTTCAGCTTCTGTGGTTGGTGGGGTTGTTTCTGCTGCTGTGGTTGGTGGGGTTGTTTCTGCTGCTGTTGTTGGTGGGGTTGTTTCTGCTGCTGTGATTGCTGGTGTCGTTTCAGCTTCTGTGGTTTTTGACGTTGTTTCTGCTGCTGTGATTGCTGGTGTCGCTTCAGCTTCTGTGGTTGGTGGGGTTGTTTCTGCTGCTGTGGTTGGTGGGGTTGTTGCTGCTGCTGTGGTTGGTGGGGATGTTTCTGCTGCTGTGATTGCTGGTGTCGTTTCAGCTTCTGTGGTTGGTGACGTTGTTTCTTCTGCTGTGATTGCTGGTGTCGTTTCAGCTTCTGTGGTTGTTGACGTTGTTTCTGCTGCTGTGATTGCTGGTGTCGTTTCAGCTTCTGTGGTTGTTGACGTTGTTTCTGCTGCTGTGTTTGCTGGTGTCGCTTCAGCTTCTGTGGTTGGTGAGGTTGTTTCTGCTGTTGTGGTTGGTGGGGTTGTTTCTGCTGCTGTGGTTGGTGGGGTTGTTTCTGCTGCTGTGATTGCTGGTGTCGTTTCAGCTTCTGTGGTTGTTGACGTTGTTTCTGCTGCTGTGATTGCTGGTGTCGTTTCAGCTTCTGTGGTTGGTGACGTTGTTTCTGCTGCTGTGGTTGGTGGGGTTGTTTCTGCTGCTGTGGTTGGTGGGGTTGTTTCTGCTGCTGTGGTTGGTGACGTTGTTTCTGCTGCTGTGATTGCTGGTGTCGTTTCAGCTTCTGTGGTTGGTGACGTTGTTTCTGCTGCTACGATTGCTGGTGTCGTTTCAGCTTCTGTGGTTGTTGACGTTGTTTCTGCTGCTGTGATTGCTGGTGTCGTTTCAGCTTCTGTGGTTGGTGACGTTGTTTCTGCTGCTGTGATTGCTGGTGTCGCTTCAGCTTCTGTGGTTGGTGGGGTTGTTTCTGCTGCTGTGGTTGGTGGGGTTGTTTCAGCTTCTGTGGTTGGTGGGGTTGTTTCTGCTGCTGTGATAGCTGGTGTTGTTTCAGCTTCTGTGGTTGTTGGCGTTGTTTCTGCTGCTGTGATTTCCGGTGTCGTTTCAGCTTCTGTGGTTGTTGACGTTGTTTCTGCTGCTGTGATTGCTGGTGTCGTTTCAGCTTCTGTGGTTGGTGGGGTTGTTTCTGCTGCTGTGATTGCTGGTGTCGTTTCAGCTTCTGTGGTTGGTGGGGTTGTTTCTGCTGCTGTGATTGCTGGTGTCGTTTCAGCTTCTGTGGTTGGTGGGGTTGCTTCTGCTGCTGTGATTGCTGGTGTCGTTTCAGCTTCTGTGGTTGGTGGGATTGTTTCTTCTGCTGTGGTTGGTGGGGTTGTTTCTGCTGCTGTGATTGCTGGTGTCGTTTCAGCTTCTGTGTTTGGTGGGGTTGTTTCTGCTGCTGTGATTGCTGGTGTCGTTTCAGCTTCTATGGTTGTTGACGTTGTTTCTGCTCCTGTGATTGCTGGTGTTGTTTCAGCTGCTGTGGTTGTTGACGTTGTTTCTGCTGCTGTGATTGCTTGTGTCGTTTCAGCTTCTGTGGTTGTTGACGTTGTTTCTCCTGCTGTGATTGCTGGTGCCGTTTCAGCTTCTGTGGTTGTTGACGTTGTTTCTCCTGCTGTGATTGCTGGTGCCGTTTCAGCTTCTGTGGTTGTTGACGTTGTTTCTGCTGCTGTGATTGCTGGTGTCACTTCAGCTTCTGTGGTTGGTGGGGTTGTTTCTGCTGCTGTGGTTGGTGGGGTTGTTTCTGCTGCTGTGGTTGGTGGGGTTGTTTCTGCTGCTGTGATTGCTGGTGTCGTTTCAGCTTCTGTGGTTTTTGACGTTGTTTCTGCTGCTGTGATTGCTGGTGTCGCTTCAGCTTCTGTGGTTGGTGGGGTTGTTTCTGCTGCTGTGGTTGGTGGGGTTGTTGCTGCTGCTGTGGTTGGTGGGGATGTTTCTGCTGCTGTGATTGCTGGTGTCGTTTCAGCTTCTGTGGTTGGTGACGTTGTTTCTTCTGCTGTGATTGCTGGTGTCGTTTCAGCTTCTGTGGTTGTTGACGTTGTTTCTGCTGCTGTGATTGCTGGTGTCGTTTCAGCTTCTGTGGTTGTTGACGTTGTTTCTGCTGCTGTGATTGCTGGTGTCGCTTCAGCTTCTGTGGTTGGTGAGGTTGTTTCTGCTGCTGTGGTTGGTGGGGTTGTTTCTGCTGCTGTGGTTGGTGGGGTTGTTTCTGCTGCTGTGATTGCTGGTGTCGTTTCAGCTTCTGTGGTTGTTGACGTTGTTTCTGCTGCTGTGATTGCTGGTGTCGCTTCAGCTTCTGTGGTTGGTGGGATTGTTTCTTCTGCTGTGGTTGGTGGGGTTGTTTCTGCTGCTGTGATTGCTGGTGTCGTTTCAGCTTCTGTGTTTGGTGGGGTTGTTTCTGCTGCTGTGATTGCTGGTGTCGTTTCAGCTTCTATGGTTGTTGACGTTGTTTCTGCTCCTGTGATTGCTGGTGTTGTTTCAGCTGCTGTGGTTGTTGACGTTGTTTCTGCTGCTGTGATTGCTTGTGTCGTTTCAGCTTCTGTGGTTGTTGACGTTGTTTCTCCTGCTGTGATTGCTGGTGCCGTTTCAGCTTCTGTGGTTGTTGACGTTGTTTCTCCTGCTGTGATTGCTGGTGCCGTTTCAGCTTCTGTGGTTGTTGACGTTGTTTCTGCTGCTGTGATTGCTTGTGTCGTTTCAGCTTCTGTGGTTGTTGACGTTGTTTCTGCTGCTGTGGTTGGTGGGGTTGTTTCTGCTGCTGTGGTTGGTGGGGTTGTTTCTGCTGCTGTGGTTGGTGGGGTTGTTTCTGCTGCTGTGATTGCTGGTATCGTTTCAGCTTCTGTGGTTGGTGGGGTTGTTTCTGCTGCTGTTGTTGGTGACGTTGTTTCTGCTGCTGTGATTGCTTTTGTCGTTTCAGCTTCTGTGGGTGGTGGGGTTGTTTCTGCTGCTGTGGTTGGTGACGTTGTTTCTGCTGCTGTGATTGCTTTTGTCGTTTCAGCTTCTGTGGGTGGTGGGGTTGTTTCTGCTGCTGTGGTTGGTGGGGTTGTTTCTGCTGCTGTGGTTGGTGGGGTTGTTTCTGCTGCTGTGATTGCTGGTATCGTTTCAGCTTCTGTGGTTGGTGGGGTTGTTTCTGCTGCTGTGGTTGGTGACGTTGTTTCTGCTGCTGTGATTGCTGGTGTCGTTTCAGCTTCTGTGGTTGGTGGGGTTGTTTCTGCTACTGTGATTGCTGGTGTCGTTTCAGCTTCTGTGGTTGGTGGGGTTGTTTCTGCTGCTGTGATTGCTGGTGTTGTTTCAGCTTCTGTGGTTGTTGGCGTTGTTTCTGCTGCTGTGATTGCTGGTGTCGTTTCAGCTTCTGTGGTTGTTGACGTTGTTTCTGCTGCTGTGATTGCTGGTGTCGTTTCAGCTTCTGTGGTTGGTGGGGTTGTTTCTGCTGCTGTGATTGCTGGTGTCGTTTCAGCTTCTGTGGTTGGTGGGGTTGTTTCTGCTGCTGTGATTGCTGGTGTCGTTTCAGCTTCTGTGGTTGGTGGGGTTGCTTCTGCTGCTGTGATTGCTGGTGTCGTTTCAGCTTCTGTGGTTGGTGGGGTTGTTTCTTCTGCTGTGGTTGGTGGGGTTGTTTCTGCTGCTGTGATTGCTGGTGTCGTTTCAGCTTCTGTATTTGGTGGGGTTGTTTCTGCTGCTGTGATTGCTGGTGTCGTTTCAGCTTCTATGGTTGTTGACGTTGTTTCTGCTCCTGTGATTGCTGGTGTTGTTTCAGCTGCTGTGGTTGTTGACGTTGTTTCTGCTGCTGTGATTGCTTGTGTCGTTTCAGCTTCTGTGGTTGTTGACGTTGTTTCTCCTGCTGTGATTGCTGGTGCCGTTTCAGCTTCTGTGGTTGTTGACGTTGTTTTTGCTGCTGTGATTGCTGGTATCGTTTCAGCTTCTGTGGTTGGTGGGGTTGTTTCTGCTGCTGTTGTTGGTGGTGTAGTTTCTGCTGCTGTGATTGCTGGTGTCGTTTCAGCTGCTGTGGTTGGTGGGGTTGTTTCTGCTGCTGTGGTTGGTGGGGTTGTTTCTGCTGCTGTGATTGCTGGTGTCGTTTCAGCTTCTGTGGTTGGTGACGTTGTTTCTGCTGCTGTGATTGCTGGTGTCGTTTCAGCTTCTGTGGTTGTTGACGTTGTTTCTGCTGCTGTGATTGCTGGTGTCGTTTCAGCTTCTGTGGTTGTTGACGTTGTTTCTGCTGCTGTGATTGCTGGTGTCGTTTCAGCTTCTGTGGTTGTTGACGTTGTTTCTGCTGCTGTGATTGCTGGTGTCGCTTCAGCTTCTGTGGTTGGTGGGGTTGTTTCTGCTGCTGTGGTTGGTGGGGTTGTTTCTGCTGCTGTGGTTGGTGGGGTTGTTTCTGCTGCTGTGATTGCTGGTGTCGTTTCATCTTCTGTGGTTGTTGACGTTGTTTCTTCTGCTGTGATTGCTGGTGTCGTTTCAGCTTCTGCGGTTGTTGACGTTGTTTCTGCTGCTGTGATTGCTGGTGTCGTTTCAGCTTCTGTGGTTGTTGACGTTGTTTCTGCTGCTGTGATTGCTGGTGTCGCTTCAGCTTCTGTGGTTGGTGAGGTTGTTTCTGCTGCTGTGGTTGGTGGGGTTGTTTCTGCTGCTGTGGTTGGTGGGGTTGTTTCTGCTGCTGTGATTGCTGGTGTCGTTTCAGCTTCTGTGGTTGTTGACGTTGTTTCTGCTGCTGTGATTGCTTGTGTCGTTTCAGCTTCTGTGGTTGTTGACGTTGTTTCTCCTGCTGTGATTCCTGGTGCCGTTTCAGCTTCTGTGGTTGTTGACGTTGTTTCTCCTGCTGTGATTGCTGGTGCCGTTTCAGCTTCTGTGGTTGTTGACGTTGTTTCTGCTGCTGTGATTGCTGGTGTCGCTTCAGCTTCTGTGGTTGGTGGGGTTGTTTCTGCTGCTGTGGTTGGTGGGGTTGTTTCTGCTGCTGTGGTTGGTGGGGTTGTTTCTGCTGCTGTGATTGCTGGTGTCGTTTCAGCTTCTGTGGTTTTTGACGTTGTTTCTGCTGCTGTGATTGCTGGTGTCGCTTCAGCTTCTGTGGTTGGTGGGGTTGTTTCTGCTGCTGTGGTTGGTGGGGTTGTTGCTGCTGCTGTGGTTGGTGGGGATGTTTCTGCTGCTGTGATTGCTGGTGTCGTTTCAGCTTCTGTGGTTGGTGACGTTGTTTCTTCTGCTGTGATTGCTGGTGTCGTTTCAGCTTCTGTGGTTGTTGACGTTGTTTCTGCTGCTGTGATTGCTGGTGTCGTTTCAGCTTCTGTGGTTGTTGACGTTGTTTCTGCTGTTGTGATTGCTGGTGTCGCTTCAGCTTCTGTGGTTGGTGAGGTTGTTTCTGCTGCTGTGATTGCTGGTGTCGTTTCAGCTTCTGTGGTTGTTGACGTTGTTTCTGCTGCTGTGATTGCTGGTGTCGCTTCAGCTTCTGTGGTTGGTGGGATTGTTTCTTCTGCTGTGGTTGGTGGGGTTGTTTCTGCTGCTGTGATTGCTGGTGTCGTTTCAGCTTCTGTGTTTGGTGGGGTTGTTTCTGCTGCTGTGATTGCTGGTGTCGTTTCAGCTTCTATGGTTGTTGACGTTGTTTCTGCTCCTGTGATTGCTGGTGTTGTTTCAGCTGCTGTGGTTGTTGACGTTGTTTCTGCTGCTGTGATTGCTTGTGTCGTTTCAGCTTCTGTGGTTGTTGACGTTGTTTCTCCTGCTGTGATTGCTGGTGCCGTTTCAGCTTCTGTGGTTGTTGACGTTGTTTCTCCTGCTGTGATTGCTGGTGCCGTTTCAGCTTCTGTGGTTGTTGACGTTGTTTCTGCTGCTGTGATTGCTTGTGTCGTTTCAGCTTCTGTGGTTGTTGACGTTGTTTCTGCTGCTGTGGTTGGTGGGGTTGTTTCTGCTGCTGTGGTTGGTGGGGTTGTTTCTGCTGCTGTGGTTGGTGGGGTTGTTTCTGCTGCTGTGATTGCTGGTATCGTTTCAGCTTCTGTGGTTGGTGGGGTTGTTTCTGCTGCTGTTGTTGGTGACGTTGTTTCTGCTGCTGTGATTGCTTTTGTCCTTTCAGCTTCTGTGGGTGGTGGGGTTGTTTCTGCTGCTGTGGTTGGTGACGTTGTTTCTGCTGCTGTGATTGCTTTTGTCGTTTCAGCTTCTGTGGTTGGTGGGGTTGTTTCTGCTGCTGTGGTTGGTGACGTTGTTTCTGCTGCTGTGATTGCTTTTGTCGTTTCAGCTTCTGTGGGTGGTGGGGTTGTTTCTGCTGCTGTGGTTGGTGGGGTTGTTTCTGCTGCTGTGGTTGGTGGGGTTGTTTCTGCTGCTGTGATTGCTGGTATCGTTTCAGCTTCTGTGGTTGGTGGGGTTGTTTCTGCTGCTGTGGTTGGTGACGTTGTTTCTGCTGCTGTGATTGCTGGTGTCGTTTCAGCTTCTGTGGTTGGTGGGGTTGTTTCTGCTACTGTGATTGCTGGTGTCGTTTCAGCTTCTGTGGTTGGTGGGGTTGTTTCTGCTGCTGTGATTGCTGGTGTTGTTTCAGCTTCTGTGGTTGTTGGCGTTGTTTCTGCTGCTGTGATTGCTGGTGTCGTTTCAGCTTCTGTGGTTGTTGACGTTGTTTCTGCTGCTGTGATTGCTGGTGTCGTTTCAACTTCTGTGGTTGGTGGGGTTGTTTCTGCTGCTGTGATTGCTGGTGTCGTTTCAGCTTCTGTGGTTGGTGGGGTTGTTTCTGCTGCTGTGATTGCTGGTGTCGTTTCAGCTTCTGTGGTTGGTGGGGTTGCTTCTGCTGCTGTGATTGCTGGTGTCGTTTCAGCTTCTGTGGTTGGTGGGGTTGTTTCTTCTGCTGTGGTTGGTGGGGTTGTTTCTGCTGCTGTGATTGCTGGTGTCGTTTCAGCTTCTGTATTTGGTGGGGTTGTTTCTGCTGCTGTGATTGCTGGTGTCGTTTCAGCTTCTATGGTTGTTGACGTTGTTTCTGCTCCTGTGATTGCTGGTGTTGTTTCAGCTGCTGTGGTTGTTGACGTTGTTTCTGCTGCTGTGATTGCTTGTGTCGTTTCAGCTTCTGTGGTTGTTGACGTTGTTTCTCCTGCTGTGATTGCTGGTGCCGTTTCAGCTTCTGTGGTTGTTGACGTTGTTTTTGCTGCTGTGATTGCTGGTATCGTTTCAGCTTCTGTGGTTGGTGGGGTTGTTTCTGCTGCTGTTGTTGGTGGTGTAGTTTCTGCTGCTGTGATTGCTGGTGTCGTTTCAGCTGCTGTGGTTGGTGGGGTTGTTTCTGCTGCTGTGGTTGGTGGGGTTGTTTCTGCTGCTGTGATTGCTGGTGTCGTTTCAGCTTCTGTGGTTGGTGACGTTGTTTCTGCTGCTGTGATTGCTGGTGTCGTTTCAGCTTCTGTGGTTGTTGACGTTGTTTCTGCTGCTGTGATTGCTGGTGTCGTTTCAGCTTCTGTGGTTGTTGACGTTGTTTCTGCTGCTGTGATTGCTGGTGTCGTTTCAGCTTCTGTGGTTGTTGACGTTGTTTCTGCTGCTGTGATTGCTGGTGTCGCTTCAGCTTCTGTGGTTGGTGGGGTTGTTTCTGCTGCTGTGGTTGGTGGGGTTGTTTCTGCTGCTGTGGTTGGTGGGGTTGTTTCTGCTGCTGTGATTGCTGGTGTCGTTTCATCTTCTGTGGTTGGTGACGTTGTTTCTTCTGCTGTGATTGCTGGTGTCGTTTCAGCTTCTGCGGTTGTTGACGTTGTTTCTGCTGCTGTGATTGCTGGTGTCGTTTCAGCTTCTGTGGTTGTTGACGTTGTTTCTGCTGCTGTGATTGCTGGTGTCGCTTCAGCTTCTGTGGTTGGTGAGGTTGTTTCTGCTGCTGTGGTTGGTGGGGTTGTTTCTGCTGCTGTGGTTGGTGGGGTTGTTTCTGCTGCTGTGATTGCTGGTGTCGTTTCAGCTTCTGTGGTTGTTGACGTTGATTCTGCTGCTGTGATTCCTGGTGTCGTTTCAGCTTCTGTGGTTGGTGGGGTTGTTTCTGCTGCTGTGGTTGGTGGGGTTGTTTCTGCTGCTGTGGTTGGTGGGGTTGTTTCTGCTGCTGTGATTGCTGGTGTCGTTTCAGCTTCTGTGGTTGGTGACGTTGTTTCTGCTGCTACGATTGCTGGTGTCGTTTCAGCTTCTGTGGTTGTTGACGTTGTTTCTGCTACTGTGATTGCTGGTGTCGTTTCAGCTTCTGTGGTTGGTGACGTTGTTTCTGCTGCTGTGATTGCTTTTGTCGTTTCAGCTTCTGTGGGTGGTGGGGTTGTTTCTGCTGCTGTGGGTGGTGGGGTTGTTTCTGCTGCTGTGGGTGGTGGGGTTGTTTCTGCTGCTGTGGTTGGTGGGGTTGTTTCTGCTGCTGTGGTTGGTGGGGTTGTTTCTGCTGCTGTGATTGCTGGTGTCGTTTCAGCTTCTGTGGTTGGTGGGGTTGTTTCTGCTACTGTGATTGCTGGTGTCGTTTCAGCTTCTGTGGTTGGTGGGGTTGTTTCTGCTGCTGTGATTGCTGGTGTTGTTTCAGCTTCTGTGGTTGTTGGCGTTGTTTCTGCTGCTGTGATTTCCGGTGACGTTTCAGCTTCTGTGGTTGTTGACGTTGTTTCTGCTGCTGTGATTGCTGGTGTCGTTTCAGCTTCTGTGGTTGGTGGGTTTGTTTCTGCTGCTGTGATTGCTGGTGTCGTTTCAGCTTCTGTGGTTGGTGGGGTTGTTTCTGCTGCTGTGATTGCTGGTGTCGTTTCAGCTTCTGTGGTTGGTGGGGTTGCTTCTGCTGCTGTGATTGCTGGTGTCGTTTCAGCTTCTGTGGTTGGTGGGGTTGTTTCTTCTGCTGTGGTTGGTGGGGTTGTTTCTGCTGCTGTGATTGCTGGTGTCGTTTCAGCTTCTGTGTTTGGTGGGGTTGTTTCTGCTGCTGTGATTGCTGGTGTCGTTTCAGCTTCTATGGTTGTTGACGTTGTTTCTGCTGCTGTGATTGCTGGTGTTGTTTCAGCTGCTGTGGTTGTTGACGTTGTTTCTGCTGCTGTGATTGCTTGTGTCGTTTCAGCTTCTGTGGTTGTTGACGTTGTTTCTCCTGCTGTGATTGCTGGTGCCGTTTCAGCTTCTGTGGTTGTTGACGTTGTTTTTGCTGCTGTAATTGCTGGTGCCGTTTCAGCTTCTGTGGTTGGTGGCGTTGTTTCTGCTCTTGTGGTTGGTGGGGTTGTTTCTGCTGCTGTGGTTGGTGGGGTTATTTCTGCTGCTGTGATTGCTGGTATCGTTTCAGCTTCTGTGGTTGGTGGGGTTGTTTCTGCTGCTGTGGTTGGTGGTGTAGTTTCTGCTGCTGTGATTGCTGGTGTCGTTGCAGCTGCTGTGGTTGGTGTGGTTGTTTCTGCTGCTGTGGTTGGTGGGGTTGTTTCTGCTGCTGTGATTGCTGGTGTCGTTTCAGCTTCTGTGGTTGGTGACGTTGTTTCTGCTACTGTGATTGCTGGTGTCGTTTCAGCTTCTGTGGTTGTTGACGTTGTTTCTGCTGCTGTGATTGCTGGTGTCGTTTCAGCTTCTGTGGTTGTTGACGTTGTTTCTGCTGCTGTGATTGCTGGTGTCGTTTCAGCTTCTGTGGTTGTTGACGTTGTTTCTGCTGCTGTGATTGCTGATGTCGCTTCAGCTTCTGTGGTTGGTGGGGTTGATTCTGCTGCTGTGGTTGGTGGGGTTGTTTCTGCTGCTGTGGTTGGTGGGGTTGTTTCTGCTGCTGTGATTGCTGGTGTCGTTTCAGCTTCTGTGGTTTTTGACGTTGTTTCTGCTGCTGTGATTGCTGGTGTCGCTTCAGCTTCTGTGGTTGGTGGGGTTGTTTCTGCTGCTGTGGTTGGTGGGGTTGTTTCTGCTGCTGTGGTTGGTGGGGTTGTTTCTGCTGCTGTGATTGCTGGTGTCGTTTCAGCTTCTGTGGTTGGTGACGTTGTTTCTTCTGCTGTGATTGCTGGTGTCGCTTCAGCTTCTGTGGTTGTTGACGTTGTTTCTGCTGCTGTGATTGCTGGTGTCGCTTCAGCTTCTGTGGTTGGTGGGGTTGTTTCTGCTGCTGTGGTTGGTGGGGTTGTTTCTGCTGCTGTGGTTGGTGGGGTTGTTTCTGCTGCTGTGATTGCTGGTGTCGTTTCAGCTTCTGTGGTTGGTGACGTTGTTTCTGCTGCTGTGATTTCTGGTGTCGTTTCAGCTTCTGTGGTTGTTGACGTTGTTTCTGCTGCTGTGATTGCTGGTGTCGCTTCAGCTTCTGTGGTTGGTGGGGTTGTTTCTGCTGCTGTGGTTGGTGGGGTTGTTTCTGCTGCTGTGGTTGGTGGGGTTGTTTCTGCTGCTGTGATTGCTGGTGTCGTTTCAGCTTCTTTGGTTTTTGACGTTGTTTCTGCTGCTGTGATTGCTGGTGTCGCTTCAGCTTCTGTGGTTGGTGGGGTTGTTTCTGCTGCTGTGGTTGGTGGGGTTGTTTCTGCTTCTGTGGTTGGTGGGGTTGTTTCTGCTGCTGTGATTGCTGGTGTCGTTTCAGCTTCTGTGGTTGGTGACGTTGTTTCGTCTGCTGTGATTGCTGGTGTCGTTTCAGCTTCTGTCGTTGTTGACGTTGTTTCTGCTGCTGTGATTGCTGGTGTCGTTTCAGCTTCTGTGGTTGGTGACGTTGTTTCTGCTGCTGTGATTGCTTTTGTCGTTTCAGCTTCTGTGGGTGGTGGGGTTGTTTCTGCTGCTGTGGTTGGTGGGGTTGTTTCTGCTGCTGTGGTTGTTGACGTTGTTTCTGCTGCTGTGATTGCTGGTGTCGTTTCGGCTTCTGTGGTTGGTGGGGTTGTTTCTGCTACTGTGATTGCTGGTGGCGTTTCAGCTTCTGTGGTTGGTGGGGTTGTTTCTGCTGCTGTGATTGCTGGTGTTGTTTCAGCTTCTGTGGTTGTTGGCGTTGTTTCTGCTGCTGTGATTGCTGGTGTCGTTTCAGCTTCTGTGGTTGTTGACGTTGTTTCTGCTGCTGTGATTGCTGGTGTCGTTTCAGCTTCTGTGGTTGGTGGGGTTGTTTCTGCTGCTGTGGTTGGTGACGTTGTTTCTGCTGCTGTGATTGCTGGTGTCGTTTCGGCTTCTGTGGTTGGTGGGGTTGTTTCTGCTACTGTGATTGCTGGTGTCGTTTCAGCTTCTGTGGTTGGTGGGGTTGTTTCTGCTGCTGTGATTGCTGGTGTTGTTTCAGCTTCTGTGGTTGTTGGCGTTGTTTCTGCTGCTGTGATTGCTGGTGTCGTTTCAGCTTCTGTGGTTGTTGACGTTGTTTCTGCTGCTGTGATTGCTGGTGTCGTTTCAGCTTCTGTGGTTGGTGGGGTTGTTTCTGCTGCTGTGATTGCTGGTGCCGTTTCAGCTTCTGTGGTTGTTGACGTTGTTTTTGCTGCTGTGATTGCTGGTATCGTTTCAGCTTCTGTGGTTGGTGGGGTTGTTTCTGCTGCTGTGGTTGGTGGTGTAGTTTCTGCTGCTGTGATTGCTGGTGTCGTTTCAGCTGCTGTGGTTGGTGGGGTTGTTTCTGCTGCTGTGGTTGGTGGGGTTGTTTCTGCTGCTGTGATTGCTGGTGTCGTTTCAGCTTCTGTGGTTGGTGACGTTGTTTCTGCTGCTGTGATTGCTGGTGTCGTTTCAGCTTCTGTGGTTGTTGACGTTGTTTCTGCTGCTGTGATTGCTGGTGTCGTTTCAGCTTCTGTGGTTGTTGACGTTGTTTCTGCTGCTGTGATTGCTGGTGTCGTTTCAGCTTCTGTGGTTGTTGACGTTGTTTCTGCTGCTGTGATTGCTGGTGTCGCTTCAGCTTCTGTGGTTGGTGGGGTTGTTTCTGCTGCTGTGGTTGGTGGGGTTGTTTCTGCTGCTGTGGTTGGTGGGGTTGTTTCTGCTGCTGTGATTGCTGGTGTCGTTTCAGCTTCTGTGGTTTTTGACGTTGTTTCTGCTGCTGTGATTGCTGGTGTCGCTTCAGCTTCTGTGGTTTGTGGGGTTGTTTCTGCTGCTGTGGTTGGTGGGGTTGTTTCTGCTGCTGTGGTTGGTGGGGTTGTTTCTGCTGCTGTGATTGCTGGTGTCGTTTCAGCTTCTGTGGTTGGTGACGTTGTTTTTTCTGCTGTGATTGCTGGTGTCGTTTCAGCTTCTGTGGTTGGTGACGTTGTTTCTGCTGCTGTGATTGCTGGTGTCGTTTCAGCTTCTGTGGTTGTTGACGTTGTTTCTGCTGCTGTGATTGCTGGTGTCGTTTCAGCTTCTGTGGGTTGTGGGGTTGTTTCTGCTGCTGTGGTTGGTGGGGTTGTTTCTGCTGCTATGGTTGGTGACGTTGTTTCTGCTGCTGTGATTGCTGGTGTCGTTTCAGCTTCTGTGGTTGGTGGGGTTGATTCTGCTACTGTGATTGCTGGTGTCGTTTCAGCTTCTGTGGTTGGTGGGGTTGTTTCTGCTGCTGTGATTGCTGGTGTTGTTTCAGCTTCTGTGGTTGTTGGCGTTGTTTCTGCTGCTGTGGTTGGTGGGGTTGTTTCTGCTGCTGTGGTTGGTGGGGTTGTTTCTGTTGCTGTGATTGCTGGTGTCGTTTCAGCTTCTGTGGTTGGTGACGTTGTTTCTGCTGCTACGATTGCTGGTGTCGTTTCAGCTTCTGTGGTTGTTGACGTTGTTTCTGCTGCTGTGATTGCTGGTGTCGTTTCAGCTTCTGTGGTTGTTGGCGTTGTTTCTGCTGCTGTGGTTGGTGGGGTTGTTTCTGCTGCTGTGGTTGGTGGGGTTGTTTCTGTTGCTGTGATTGCTGGTGTCGTTTCAGCTTCTGTGGTTGGTGACGTTGTTTCTGCTGCTACGATTGCTGGTGTCGTTTCAGCTTCTGTGGTTGTTGACGTTGTTTCTGCTGCTGTGATTGCTGGTGTCGTTTCAGCTTCTGTGGTTGGTGACGTTGTTTCTGCTGCTGTGATTGTTGGTGTCGTTTCAGCTTCTGTGGTTGTTGACGTTGTTTCTGCTGCTGTGATTGCTGGTGTCGTTTCAGCTTCTGTGGGTGGTGGGGTTGTTTCTGCTGCTGTGGTTGGTGGGGTTGTTTCTGCTGCTATGATTGCTGGTGTCGTTTCAGCTTCTGTGGTTGTTGACGTTGTTTCTGCTTCTGTGATTGCTGGTGTCGTTTCAGCTTCTGTGGTTGGTGGGGTTGATTCTGCTACTGTGATTGCTGGTGTCGTTTCAGCTTCTGTGGTTGGTGGGGTTGTTTCTGCTGCTGTGATTGCTGGTGTTGTTTCAGCTTCTGTGGTTGTTGGCGTTGTTTCTGCTGCTGTGGTTGGTGGGGTTGTTTCTGCTGCTGTGGTTGGTGGGGTTGTTTCTGCTGCTGTGATTGCTGGTGTCGTTTCAGCTTCTGTGGTTGGTGACGTTGTTTTTTCTGCTGTGATTGCTGGTGTCGTTTCAGCTTCTGTGGTTGTTGACGTTGTTTCTGCTGCTGTGATTGCTGGTGTCGTTTCAGCTTCTGTGGTTGTTGACGTTGTTTCTGCTGCTGTGATTGCTGGTGTCGCTTCAGCTTCTGTGGTTGGTGAGGTTGTTTCTGCTGCTGTGGTTGGTGGGGTTGTTTCTGCTGCTGTGGTTGGTGGGGTTGTTTCTGCTGCTGTGATTGCTGGTGTCGTTTCAGCTTCTGTGGTTGGTGACGTTGTTTCTGCTGCTGTGATTGCTGGTGTCGTTTCAGCTTCTGTGGTTGGTGACGTTGTTTCTGCTGCTACGATTGCTGGTGTCGTTTCAGCTTCTGTGGTTGTTGACGTTGTTTCTGCTGCTGTGATTGCTGGTGTCGTTTCAGCTTCTGTGGTTGGTGACGTTGTTTCTGCTGCTGTGATTGTTGGTGTCGTTTCAGCTTCTGTGGTTGTTGACGTTGTTTCTGCTGCTGTGATTGCTTTTGTCGTTTCAGCTTCTGTGGGTGGTGGGGTTGTTTCTGCTGCTGTGGTTGGTGGGGTTGTTTCTGCTGCTATGGTTGGTGACGTTGTTTCTGCTGCTGTGATTGCTGGTGTCGTTTCAGCTTCTGTGTTTGGTGGGGTTGTTTCTGCTGCTGTGATTGCTGGTGTAGTTTCAGCTTCTATGGTTGTTGACGTTGTTTCTGCTCCTGTGATTGCTGGTGTTGTTTCAGCTGCTGTGGTTGTTGACGTTGTTTCTGCTGCTGTGATTGCTTGTGTCGTTTCAGCTTCTGTGGTTGTTGACGTTGTTTCTCCTGCTGTGATTGCTGGTGCCGTTTCAGCTTCTGTGGTTGTTGACGTTGTTTTTGCTGCTGTAATTGCTGGTGTCGTTTCAGCTTCTGTGGTTGGTGGGGTTGTTTCTGCTGCTGTGGTTGGTGGGGTTGTTTCTGCTGCTGTGGTTGGTGACGCTGTTTCTGCTGCTGTGATTGCTTTTGTCGTTTCAGCTTCTGTGGGTGGTGGGGTTGTTTCTGCTGCTGTGGTTGGTGACATTGTTTCTGCTGCTGTGATTGCTTTTGTCGTTTCAGCTTCTGTGGTTGGTGGGGTTGTTTCTGCTGCTGTGGTTGGTGACGTTGTTTCTGCTGCTGTGATTGCTTTTGTCGTTTCAGCTTCTGTGGGTGGTGGGGTTGTTTCTGCTGCTGTGATTGCTGGTATCGTTTCAGCTTCTGTGGTTGGTGGGGTTGTTTCTGCTGCTGTGGTTGGTGACGTTGTTTCTGCTGCTGTGATTGCTGGTGTCGTTTCAGCTTCTGTGGTTGGTGGGGTTGTTTCTGCTGCTGTGGTTGGTGACGTTGTTTCTGCTGCTGTGATTGCTGGTATCGTTTCAGCTTCTGTGGTTGGTGGGGTTTTTTCTGCTGCTGTGGTTGGTGACGTTGTTTCTGCTGCTGTGATTGCTGGTATCGTTTCAGCTTCTGTGGTTGGTGGGGTTGTTTCTGCTGCTGTGGTTGGTGACGTTGTTTCTGCTGCTGTGATTGCTGGTGTCGTTTCAGCTTCTGTGGTTGGTGGGGTTGTTTCTGCTACTGTGATTGCTGGTGACGTTTCAGCTTCTGTGGTTGGTGGGGTTGTTTCTGCTGCTGTGATTGCTGGTGTTGTTTCAGCTTCTGTGGTTGTTGGCGTTGTTTCTGCTGCTGTGATTGCTGGTGTCGTTTCAGCTTCTGAGGTTGTTGACGTTGTTTCTGCTGCTGTGATTGCTGGTGTCGTTTCAGCTTCTGTGGTTGGTGGGGTTGTTTCTGCTGCTGTGATTGCTGGTGTCGTTTCAGCTTCTGTGGTTGGTGGGGTTGTTTCTGCTGCTGTGATTGCTGGTGTCGTTTCAGCTTCTGTGGTTGGTGGGGTTGCTTCTGCTGCTGTGATTGCTGGTGTCGTTTCAGCTTCTGTGGTTGGTGGGGTTGTTTCTTCTGCTGTGGTTTGTGGGGTTGTTTCTGCTGCTGTGATTGCTGGTGTCGTTTCAGCTTCTGTGTTTGGTGGGGTTGTTTCTGCTGCTGTGATTGCTGGTGTCGTTTCAGCTTCTATGGTTGTTGACGTTGTTTCTGCTCCTGTGATTGCTGGTGTTGTTTCAGCTGCTGTGGTTGTTAACGTTGTTTCTGCTGCTGTGATTGCTTGTGTCGTTTCAGCTTCTGTGGTTGTTGACGTTGTTTCTCCTGCTGTGATTGCTGGTGCCGTTTCAGCTTCTGTGGTTGTTGACGTTGTTTTTGCTGCTGTGATTGCTGGTATCGTTTCAGCTTCTGTCGTTGGTGGGGTTGTTTCTGCTGCTGTTGTTGGTGGTGTAGTTGCTGCTGCTGTGATTGCTGGGGTCGTTTCAGCTGCTGTGGTTGGTGGGTTTGTTTCTGCTGCTGTGGTTGGTGGGGTTGTTTCTGCTGCTATGATTGCTGGTGTCGTTTCAGCTTCTGTGGTTGGTGACGTTGTTTCTGCTGCTGTGATTGCTGGTGTCGTTTCAGCTTCTGTGGTTGTTGACGTTGTTTCCTCTGCTGTGATTGCTGGTGTCGTTTCAGCTTCTGTGGTTGTTGACGTTGTTTCTGCTGCTGTGATTGCTGGTGTCGCTTCAGCTTCTGTGGTTGGTGGGGTTGTTTCTGCTGCTGTGGTTGGTGGGGTTGTTTCTGCTGCTGTGGTTGGTGGGGTTGTTTCTGCTGCTGTGATTGCTGGTGTCGTTTCAGCTTCTGTGGTTTTTGACGTTGTTTCTGCTGCTGTGATTGCTGGTGTCGCTTCAGCTTCTGTGGTTGGTGGGGTTGTTTCTGCTGCTGTGGTTGGTGGGGTTGTTTCTGCTGCTGTGGTTGGTGGGGTTGTTTCTGCTGCTGTTATTGCTGGTGTCGTTTCAGCTTCTGTGGTTGGTGACGTTGTTTCTTCTGCTGTGATTGCTGGTGTCGTTTCAGCTTCTGTGGTTGTTGACGTTGTTTCTGCTGCTGTGATTGCTGGTGTCGCTTCAGCTTCTGTGGTTGGTGAGGTTGTTTCTGCTGCTGTGGTTGGTGGGGTTGTTTCTGCTGCTGTGGTTGGTGGGGTTGATTCTGCTGCTGTGATTGCTGGTGTCGTTTCAGCTTCTGTGGTTGTTGACGTTGTTTCTGCTGCTGTGATTGCTGGTGTCGTTTCAGCTTCTGTGGTTGGTGGGGTTGTTTCTGCTGCTGTGGTTGGTGGGGTTGTTTCTGCTGCTGTGGTTGGTGGGGTTGTTTCTGCTGCTGTGATTGCTGGTGTCGTTTCAGCTTCTGTGGTTGGTGACGTTGTTTCTGCTGCTACGATTGCTGGTGTCGTTTCAGCTTCTGTGGTTGTTGACGTTGTTTCTGCTGCTGTCATTGCTGGTGTCGTTTCAGCTTCTGTGGTTGGTGACGTTGTTTCTGCTGCTGTGATTGCTTTTGTCGTTTCAGCTTCTGTGGGTGGTGGGGTTGTTTCTGCTGCTGTTTGTGGTGGGGTTGTTTCTGCTGCTGTGATTGCTTTTGTCGTTTCAGCTTCTGTGGGTGGTGGGGTTGTTTCTGCTGCTGTGGGTGGTGGGGTTGTTTCTGCTGCTGTGGGTGGTGGGGTTGTTTCTGCTGCTGTGATTGCTGGTGTCGTTTCAGCTTCTGTTGTTGGTGGGGTTGTTTCTGCTACTGTGATTGCTGGTGTCGTTTCAGCTTCTGTGGTTGGTGGGGTTGTTTCTGCTGCTGTGATTGCTGGTGGCGTTTCAGCTTCTGTGGTTGGTGGGGTTGTTTCTGCTGCTGTGATTGCTGGTGTTGTTTCAGCTTCTGTGGTTGGTGGGGTTGTTTCTGCTGCTGTGATTGCTGGTGTCGTTTCAGCTTCTGTGGTTGTTGACGTTGTTTCTGCTGCTGTGATTGCTGGTGTCGTTTCAGCTTCTGTGGTTGGTGGGGTTGTTTCTGCTGCTGTGATTGCTGGTGTCGTTTCAGCTTCTGTGGTTGTTGACGTTGTTTCTGCTGCTGTGATTGCTGGTGCCGTTTCAGCTTCTGTGGTTGTTGACGTTGTTTCTCCTGCTGTGATTGCTGGTGTCGTTTCAGCTTCTGTGGTTGGTGGCGTTGTTTCTGCTGCTGTGGTTGGTGGGATTGTTTCTGCTGCTGTGGTTGGTGGCGTTGTTTCTGCTGCTGTGATTGCTGGTATCGTTTCAGCTTCTGTGGTTGGTGGGGTTGTTTCTGCTGCTGTGGTTGGTGGTGTAGTTTCTGCTGCTGTGATTGCTGGTGTCGTTTCAGCTGCTGTGGTTGGTGGGGTTGTTTCTGCTGCTGTGGTTGGTGGGGTTGTTTCTGCTGCTGTGGTTGGTGGGGTTGTTTCTGCTGCTGTGATTGCTGGTGTCGTTTCAGCTTCTGTGGTTGGTGACGTTGTTTCTGCTACTGTGATTGCTGGTGTCGTTTCAGCTTCTGTGGTTGTTGACGTTGTTTCTGCTGCTGTGATTGCTGGTGTCGTTTCAGCTTCTGTGGTTGTTGACGTTGTTTCTGCTGCTGTGATTGCTGGTGTCGTTTCAGCTTCTGTGGTTGTTGACGTTGTTTCTGCTGCTGTGATTGCTGGTGTCGCTTCAGCTTCTGTGGTTGGTGGGGTTGTTTCTGCTGCTGTGGTTGGTGGGGTTGTTTCTGCTGCTGTGGTTGGTGGGGTTGTTTCTGCTGCTGTGATTGCTGGTGTCGTTTCAGCTTCTGTGGTTTTTGACGTTGTTTCTGCTGCTGTGATTGCTGGTGTCGCTTCAGCTTCTGTGGTTGGTGGGGTTGTTTCTGCTGCTGTGGTTGGTCGGGTTGTTTCTGCTGCTGTGGTTGGTGGGGTTGTTTCTGCTGCTGTGATTGCTGGTGTCGTTTCAGCTTCTGTGGTTGGTGACGTTGTTTCTGCTGCTGTGATTGCTGGTGTCGTTTCACCTTCTGTGGTTGTTGACGTTGTTTCTGCTGCTGTGATTGCTGGTGTCGCTTCAGCTTCTGTGGTTGGTGGGGTTGTTTCTGCTGCTGTGGTTGGTGGGGTTGTTTCTGCTGCTGTGGTTGGTGGGGTTGTTTCTGCTGCTGTGATTGCTGGTGTCGTTTCAGCTTCTGTGGTTTTTGACGTTGTTTCTGCTGCTGTGATTGCTGGTGTCGCTTCAGCTTCTGTGGTTGGTGACGTTGTTTCTTCTGCTGTGATTGCTGGTGTCGTTTCAGCTTCTGTCGTTGTTGACGTTTCTGCTGCTGTGATTGCTGGTGTCGTTTCAGCTTCTGTGGTTGGTGGGGTTGTTTCTGCTGCTGTGATTGCTGGTGTCGTTTCAGCTTCTGTGGTTGGTGACGTTGTTTCTTCTGCTGTGATTGCTGGTGTCGTTTCAGCTTCTGTCGTTGTTGACGTTGTTTCTGCTGCTGTGATTGCTGGTGTCGTTTCAGCTTCTGTGGTTGGTGACGTTGTTTCTGCTGCTGTGGTTGGTGGGGTTGTTTCTGCTGCTGTGGGTGGTGGGGTTGTTTCTGCTGCTGTGGTTGGTGGGTTTGTTTCTGCTGCTGTGGTTGGTGGGGTTGTTTCTGCTGCTGAGGTTGGTGGGGTTGTTTCTGCTGCTGTGGTTGGTGGGGTTTCTGCTGCTGTGGTTGGTGGGGTTGTTTCTGCTGCTGTGGTTGGTGGGGTTGTTTCTGCTGCTGTGGTTGGTGGGGTTGTTTCTGCTGCTGTGGTTGGTGACGTTGTTTCTGCTGCTGTGGTTGGTGGGGTTGTTTCTGCTGCTGTGGGTGGTGGGGTTGTTTCTGCTGCTGTGGTTGGTGGGGTTGTTTCTGCTGCTGTGGTTGGTGACGTTGTTTCTGCTGCTGTGGTTGGTGGGGTTGTTTCTGCTGCTGTGATTGCTGGTGTCGTTTCGGCTTCTGTGGTTGGTGGGGTTGTTTCTGCTACTGTGATTGCTGGTGTCGTTTCAGCTTCTGTGGTTGGTGGGGTTGTTTCTGCTGCTGTGATTGCTGGTGTTGTTTCAGCTTCTGTGGTTGTTGGCGTTGTTTCTGCTGCTGTGATTGCTGGTGTCGTTTCAGCTGCTGTGGTTGTTGACGTTGTTTCTGCTGCTGTGATTGCTGGTGTCGTTTCAGCTTCTGTGGTTGGTGGGGTTGTTTCTGCTGCTGTGATTGCTGGGGTCGTTTCAGCTTCTGTGGTTGGTGGGGTTGTTTCTGCTGCTGTGATTGCTGGTGTCGTTTCAGCTTCTGTGGTTGGTGGGGTTGTTTCTGCTGCTGTGGTTGGTGGGGTTGTTTCTGCTGCTGTGGTTGGTGGGGTTGTTTCTGCTGCTGTGGTTGGTGGGGTTGTTTCTGCTGCTGTGGTTGGTGACGTTGTTTCTGCTGCTGTGGTTGGTGGGGTTGTTCCTGCTGCTGTGGTTGGTGACGTTGTTTCTGCTGCTGTGGTTGGTGGGGTTGTTTCTGCTGCTGTGGTTGGTGGGGTTGTTTCTGCTGCTGTGGGTGGTGGGGTTGTTTCTGCTGCTGTGGGTGGTGGGGTTGTTTCTGCTGCTGTGATTGCTGGTGTCGTTTCAGCTTCTGTTGTTGGTGGGGTTGTTTCTGCTACTGTGATTGCTGGTGTCGTTTCAGCTTCTGTGGTTGGTGGGGTTGTTTCTGCTGCTGTGATTGCTGGTGGCGTTTCAGCTTCTGTGGTTGGTGGGGTTGTTTCTGCTGCTGTGATTGCTGGTGTTGTTTCAGCTTCTGTGGTTGGTGGGGTTGTTTCTGCTGCTGTGATTGCTGGTGTCGTTTCAGCTTCTGTGGTTGTTGACGTTGTTTCTGCTGCTGTGATTGCTGGTGTCGTTTCAGCTTCTGTGGTTGGTGGGGTTGTTTCTGCTGCTGTGATTGCTGGTGTCGTTTCAGCTTCTGTGGTTGTTGACGTTGTTTCTGCTGCTGTGATTGCTGGTGCCGTTTCAGCTTCTGTGGTTGTTGACGTTGTTTCTCCTGCTGTGATTGCTGGTGTCGTTTCAGCTTCTGTGGTTGGTGGCGTTGTTTCTGCTGCTGTGGTTGGTGGGATTGTTTCTGCTGCTGTGGTTGGTGGCGTTGTTTCTGCTGCTGTGATTGCTGGTATCGTTTCAGCTTCTGTGGTTGGTGGGGTTGTTTCTGCTGCTGTGGTTGGTGGTGTAGTTTCTGCTGCTGTGATTGCTGGTGTCGTTTCAGCTGCTGTGGTTGGTGGGGTTGTTTCTGCTGCTGTGGTTGGTGGGGTTGTTTCTGCTGCTGTGGTTGGTGGGGTTGTTTCTGCTGCTGTGATTGCTGGTGTCGTTTCAGCTTCTGTGGTTGGTGACGTTGTTTCTGCTACTGTGATTGCTGGTGTCGTTTCAGCTTCTGTGGTTGTTGACGTTGTTTCTGCTGCTGTGATTGCTGGTGTCGTTTCAGCTTCTGTGGTTGTTGACGTTGTTTCTGCTGCTGTGATTGCTGGTGTCGTTTCAGCTTCTGTGGTTGTTGACGTTGTTTCTGCTGCTGTGATTGCTGGTGTCGCTTCAGCTTCTGTGGTTGGTGGGGTTGTTTCTGCTGCTGTGGTTGGTGGGGTTGTTTCTGCTGCTGTGGTTGGTGGGGTTGTTTCTGCTGCTGTGATTGCTGGTGTCGTTTCAGCTTCTGTGGTTTTTGACGTTGTTTCTGCTGCTGTGATTGCTGGTGTCGCTTCAGCTTCTGTGGTTGGTGGGGTTGTTTCTGCTGCTGTGGTTGGTGGGGTTGTTTCTGCTGCTGTGGTTGGTGGGGTTGTTTCTGCTGCTGTGATTGCTGGTGTCGTTTCAGCTTCTGTGGTTGGTGACGTTGTTTCTGCTGCTGTGATTGCTGGTGTCGTTTCAGCTTCTGTGGTTGGTGACGTTGTTTCTGCTGCTGTGATTGCTGGTGTCGTTTCACCTTCTGTGGTTGTTGACGTTGTTTCTGCTGCTGTGATTGCTGGTGTCGCTTCAGCTTCTGTGGTTGGTGGGGTTGTTTCTGCTGCTGTGGTTGGTGGGGTTGTTTCTGCTGCTGTGGTTGGTGGGGTTGTTTCTGCTGCTGTGATTGCTGGTGTCGTTTCAGCTTCTGTGGTTTTTGACGTTGTTTCTGCTGCTGTGATTGCTGGTGTCGCTTCAGCTTCTGTGGTTGGTGACGTTGTTTCTTCTGCTGTGATTGCTGGTGTCGTTTCAGCTTCTGTCGTTGTTGACGTTTCTGCTGCTGTGATTGCTGGTGTCGTTTCAGCTTCTGTGGTTGGTGGGGTTGTTTCTGCTGCTGTGATTGCTGGTGTCGTTTCAGCTTCTGTGGTTGGTGACGTTGTTTCTTCTGCTGTGATTGCTGGTGTCGTTTCAGCTTCTGTCGTTGTTGACGTTGTTTCTGCTGCTGTGATTGCTGGTGTCGTTTCAGCTTCTGTGGTTGGTGACGTTGTTTCTGCTGCTGTGGTTGGTGGGGTTGTTTCTGCTGCTGTGGGTGGTGGGGTTGTTTCTGCTGCTGTGGTTGGTGGGTTTGTTTCTGCTGCTGTGGTTGGTGGGGTTGTTTCTGCTGCTGAGGTTGGTGGGGTTGTTTCTGCTGCTGTGGTTGGTGGGGTTTCTGCTGCTGTGGTTGGTGGGGTTGTTTCTGCTGCTGTGGTTGGTGGGGTTGTTTCTGCTGCTGTGGTTGGTGGGGTTGTTTCTGCTGCTGTGGTTGGTGACGTTGTTTCTGCTGCTGTGGTTGGTGGGGTTGTTTCTGCTGCTGTGGGTGGTGGGGTTGTTTCTGCTGCTGTGGTTGGTGGGGTTGTTTCTGCTGCTGTGGTTGGTGACGTTGTTTCTGCTGCTGTGGTTGGTGGGGTTGTTTCTGCTGCTGTGATTGCTGGTGTCGTTTCGGCTTCTGTGGTTGGTGGGGTTGTTTCTGCTACTGTGATTGCTGGTGTCGTTTCAGCTTCTGTGGTTGGTGGGGTTGTTTCTGCTGCTGTGATTGCTGGTGTTGTTTCAGCTTCTGTGGTTGTTGGCGTTGTTTCTGCTGCTGTGATTGCTGGTGTCGTTTCAGCTGCTGTGGTTGTTGACGTTGTTTCTGCTGCTGTGATTGCTGGTGTCGTTTCAGCTTCTGTGGTTGGTGGGGTTGTTTCTGCTGCTGTGATTGCTGGGGTCGTTTCAGCTTCTGTGGTTGGTGGGGTTGTTTCTGCTGCTGTGATTGCTGGTGTCGTTTCAGCTTCTGTGGTTGGTGGGGTTGTTTCTGCTGCTGTGGTTGGTGGGGTTGTTTCTGCTGCTGTGGTTGGTGGGGTTGTTTCTGCTGCTGTGGTTGGTGGGGTTGTTTCTGCTGCTGTGGTTGGTGACGTTGTTTCTGCTGCTGTGGTTGGTGGGGTTGTTTCTGCTGCTGTGGTTGGTGACGTTGTTTCTGCTGCTGTGGTTGGTGGGGTTGTTTCTGCTGCTGTGGGTGGTGGGGTTGTTTCTGCTGCTGTGGTTGGTGGGGTTATTTCTGCTGCTGTGGTTGGTGACGTTGTTTCTGCTGCTGTGATTGCTGGTGTCGTTTCGGCTTCTGTGGTTGGTGGGGTTGTTTCTGCTACTGTGATTGCTGGTGTCGTTTCAGCTTCTGTGGTTGGTGGGGTTGTTTCTGCTGCTGTGATTGCTGGTGTTGTTTCAGCTTCTGTGGTTGTTGGCGTTGTTTCTGCTGCTGTGATTGCTGGTGTCGTTTCAGCTTCTGTGGTTTTTGACGTTGTTTCTGCTGCTGTGATTGCTGGTGTCGCTTCAGCTTCTGTGGTTGGTGGGGTTGTTTCTGCTGCTGTGGTTGGTGGGGTTGTTTCTGCTGCTGTGGTTGGTGGGGTTGTTTCTGCTGCTGTTATTGCTGGTGTCGTTTCAGCTTCTGTGGTTGGTGACGTTGTTTCTTCTGCTGTGATTGCTGGTGTCGTTTCAGCTTCTGTGGTTGTTGACGTTGTTTCTGCTGCTGTGATTGCTGGTGTCGCTTCAGCTTCTGTGGTTGGTGAGGTTGTTTCTGCTGCTGTGGTTGGTGGGGTTTTTTCTGCTGCTGTGGTTGGTGGGGTTGTTTCTGCTGCTGTGATTGCTGGTGTCGTTTCAGCTTCTGTGGTTTTTGTCGTTGTTTCTGCTGCTGTGATTGCTGGTGTCGTTTCAGCTTCTGTGGTTGGTGGGGTTGTTTCTGCTGCTGTGGTTGGTGGGGTTGTTTCTGCTGCTGTGGTTGGTGGGGTTGTTTCTGCTGCTGTGATTGCTGGTGTCGTTTCAGCTTCTGTGGTTGGTGACGTTGTTTCTGCTGCTACGATTGCTGGTGTCGTTTCAGCTTCTGTGGTTGTTGACGTTGTTTCTGCTGCTGTCATTGCTGGTGTCGTTTCAGCTTCTGTGGTTGGTGACGTTGTTTCTGCTGCTGTGATTGCTTTTGTCGTTTCAGCTTCTGTGGGTGGTGGGGTTGTTTCTGCTGCTGTTTGTGGTGGGGTTGTTTCTGCTGCTGTGATTGCTTTTGTCGTTTCAGCTTCTGTGGGTGGTGGGGTTGTTTCTGCTGCTGTGGGTGGTGGGGTTGTTTCTGCTGCTGTGGGTGGTGGGGTTGTTTCTGCTGCTGTGATTGCTGGTGTCGTTTCAGCTTCTGTGGTTGGTGGGGTTGTTTCTGCTACTGTGATTGCTGGTGTCGTTTCAGCTGCTGTGGTTGTTGACGTTGTTTCTGCTGCTGTGATTGCTGGTGTCGTTTCAGCTTCTGTGGTTGGTGGGGTTGTTTCTGCTGCTGTGATTGCTGGGGTCGTTTCAGCTTCTGTGGTTGGTGGGGTTGTTTCTGCTGCTGTGATTGCTGGTGTCGTTTCAGCTTCTGTGGTTGGTGGGGTTGTTTCTGCTGCTGTGGTTGGTGGGGTTGTTTCTGCTGCTGTGGTTGGTGGGGTTGTTTCTGCTGCTGTGGTTGGTGGGGTTGTTTCTGCTGCTGTGGTTGGTGACGTTGTTTCTGCTGCTGTGGTTGGTGGGGTTGTTTCTGCTGCTGTGGTTGGTGACGTTGTTTCTGCTGCTGTGGTTGGTGGGGTTGTTTCTGCTGCTGTGGTTGGTGGGGTTGTTTCTGCTGCTGTGGGTGGTGGGGTTGTTTCTGCTGCTGTGGGTGGTGGGGTTGTTTCTGCTGCTGTGATTGCTGGTGTCGTTTCAGCTTCTGTTGTTGGTGGGGTTGTTTCTGCTACTGTGATTGCTGGTGTCGTTTCAGCTTCTGTGGTTGGTGGGGTTGTTTCTGCTGCTGTGATTGCTGGTGGCGTTTCAGCTTCTGTGGTTGGTGGGGTTGTTTCTGCTGCTGTGATTGCTGGTGTTGTTTCAGCTTCTGTGGTTGGTGGGGTTGTTTCTGCTGCTGTGATTGCTGGTGTCGTTTCAGCTTCTGTGGTTGTTGACGTTGTTTCTGCTGCTGTGATTGCTGGTGTCGTTTCAGCTTCTGTGGTTGGTGGGGTTGTTTCTGCTGCTGTGATTGCTGGTGTCGTTTCAGCTTCTGTGGTTGTTGACGTTGTTTCTGCTGCTGTGATTGCTGGTGCCGTTTCAGCTTCTGTGGTTGTTGACGTTGTTTCTCCTGCTGTGGTTGGTGGGATTGTTTCTGCTGCTGTGGTTGGTGGCGTTGTTTCTGCTGCTGTGATTGCTGGTATCGTTTCAGCTTCTGTGGTTGGTGGGGTTGTTTCTGCTGCTGTGGTTGGTGGTGTAGTTTCTGCTGCTGTGATTGCTGGTGTCGTTTCAGCTGCTGTGGTTGGTGGGGTTGTTTCTGCTGCTGTGGTTGGTGGGGTTGTTTCTGCTGCTGTGGTTGGTGGGGTTGTTTCTGCTGCTGTGATTGCTGGTGTCGTTTCAGCTTCTGTGGTTGGTGACGTTGTTTCTGCTACTGTGATTGCTGGTGTCGTTTCAGCTTCTGTGGTTGTTGACGTTGTTTCTGCTGCTGTGATTGCTGGTGTCGTTTCAGCTTCTGTGGTTGTTGACGTTGTTTCTGCTGCTGTGATTGCTGGTGTCGTTTCAGCTTCTGTGGTTGTTGACGTTGTTTCTGCTGCTGTGATTGCTGGTGTCGCTTCAGCTTCTGTGGTTGGTGGGGTTGTTTCTGCTGCTGTGGTTGGTGGGGTTGTTTCTGCTGCTGTGGTTGGTGGGGTTGTTTCTGCTGCTGTGATTGCTGGTGTCGTTTCAGCTTCTGTGGTTTTTGACGTTGTTTCTGCTGCTGTGATTGCTGGTGTCGCTTCAGCTTCTGTGGTTGGTGGGGTTGTTTCTGCTGCTGTGGTTGGTGGGGTTGTTTCTGCTGCTGTGGTTGGTGGGGTTGTTTCTGCTGCTGTGATTGCTGGTGTCGTTTCAGCTTCTGTGGTTGGTGACGTTGTTTCTGCTGCTGTGATTGCTGGTGTCGTTTCAGCTTCTGTGGTTGGTGACGTTGTTTCTGCTGCTGTGATTGCTGGTGTCGTTTCACCTTCTGTGGTTGTTGACGTTGTTTCTGCTGCTGTGATTGCTGGTGTCGCTTCAGCTTCTGTGGTTGGTGGGGTTGTTTCTGCTGCTGTGGTTGGTGGGGTTGTTTCTGCTGCTGTGGTTGGTGGGGTTGTTTCTGCTGCTGTGATTGCTGGTGTCGTTTCAGCTTCTGTGGTTTTTGACGTTGTTTCTGCTGCTGTGATTGCTGGTGTCGCTTCAGCTTCTGTGGTTGGTGACGTTGTTTCTTCTGCTGTGATTGCTGGTGTCGTTTCAGCTTCTGTCGTTGTTGACGTTTCTGCTGCTGTGATTGCTGGTGTCGTTTCAGCTTCTGTGGTTGGTGGGGTTGTTTCTGCTGCTGTGATTGCTGGTGTCGTTTCAGCTTCTGTGGTTGGTGACGTTGTTTCTTCTGCTGTGATTGCTGGTGTCGTTTCAGCTTCTGTCGTTGTTGACGTTGTTTCTGCTGCTGTGATTGCTGGTGTCGTTTCAGCTTCTGTGGTTGGTGACGTTGTTTCTGCTGCTGTGGTTGGTGGGGTTGTTTCTGCTGCTGTGGGTGGTGGGGTTGTTTCTGCTGCTGTGGTTGGTGGGTTTGTTTCTGCTGCTGTGGTTGGTGGGGTTGTTTCTGCTGCTGAGGTTGGTGGGGTTGTTTCTGCTGCTGTGGTTGGTGGGGTTTCTGCTGCTGTGGTTGGTGGGGTTGTTTCTGCTGCTGTGGTTGGTGGGGTTGTTTCTGCTGCTGTGGTTGGTGGGGTTGTTTCTGCTGCTGTGGTTGGTGACGTTGTTTCTGCTGCTGTGGTTGGTGGGGTTGTTTCTGCTGCTGTGGGTGGTGGGGTTGTTTCTGCTGCTGTGGTTGGTGGGGTTGTTTCTGCTGCTGTGGTTGGTGACGTTGTTTCTGCTGCTGTGGTTGGTGGGGTTGTTTCTGCTGCTGTGATTGCTGGTGTCGTTTCGGCTTCTGTGGTTGGTGGGGTTGTTTCTGCTACTGTGATTGCTGGTGTCGTTTCAGCTTCTGTGGTTGGTGGGGTTGTTTCTGCTGCTGTGATTGCTGGTGTTGTTTCAGCTTCTGTGGTTGTTGGCGTTGTTTCTGCTGCTGTGATTGCTGGTGTCGTTTCAGCTGCTGTGGTTGTTGACGTTGTTTCTGCTGCTGTGATTGCTGGTGTCGTTTCAGCTTCTGTGGTTGGTGGGGTTGTTTCTGCTGCTGTGATTGCTGGGGTCGTTTCAGCTTCTGTGGTTGGTGGGGTTGTTTCTGCTGCTGTGATTGCTGGTGTCGTTTCAGCTTCTGTGGTTGGTGGGGTTGTTTCTGCTGCTGTGGTTGGTGGGGTTGTTTCTGCTGCTGTGGTTGGTGGGGTTGTTTCTGCTGCTGTGGTTGGTGGGGTTGTTTCTGCTGCTGTGGTTGGTGACGTTGTTTCTGCTGCTGTGGTTGGTGGGGTTGTTTCTGCTGCTGTGGTTGGTGACGTTGTTTCTGCTGCTGTGGTTGGTGGGGTTGTTTCTGCTGCTGTGGGTGGTGGGGTTGTTTCTGCTGCTGTGGTTGGTGGGGTTATTTCTGCTGCTGTGGTTGGTGACGTTGTTTCTGCTGCTGTGATTGCTGGTGTCGTTTCGGCTTCTGTGGTTGGTGGGGTTGTTTCTGCTACTGTGATTGCTGGTGTCGTTTCAGCTTCTGTGGTTGGTGGGGTTGTTTCTGCTGCTGTGATTGCTGGTGTTGTTTCAGCTTCTGTGGTTGTTGGCGTTGTTTCTGCTGCTGTGATTGCTGGTGTCGTTTCAGCTTCTGTGGTTTTTGACGTTGTTTCTGCTGCTGTGATTGCTGGTGTCGCTTCAGCTTCTGTGGTTGGTGGGGTTGTTTCTGCTGCTGTGGTTGGTGGGGTTGTTTCTGCTGCTGTGGTTGGTGGGGTTGTTTCTGCTGCTGTTATTGCTGGTGTCGTTTCAGCTTCTGTGGTTGGTGACGTTGTTTCTTCTGCTGTGATTGCTGGTGTCGTTTCAGCTTCTGTGGTTGTTGACGTTGTTTCTGCTGCTGTGATTGCTGGTGTCGCTTCAGCTTCTGTGGTTGGTGAGGTTGTTTCTGCTGCTGTGGTTGGTGGGGTTTTTTCTGCTGCTGTGGTTGGTGGGGTTGTTTCTGCTGCTGTGATTGCTGGTGTCGTTTCAGCTTCTGTGGTTGTTGACGTTGTTTCTGCTGCTGTGATTGCTGGTGTCGTTTCAGCTTCTGTGGTTGGTGGGGTTGTTTCTGCTGCTGTGGTTGGTGGGGTTGTTTCTGCTGCTGTGGTTGGTGGGGTTGTTTCTGCTGCTGTGATTGCTGGTGTCGTTTCAGCTTCTGTGGTTGGTGACGTTGTTTCTGCTGCTACGATTGCTGGTGTCGTTTCAGCTTCTGTGGTTGTTGACGTTGTTTCTGCTGCTGTCATTGCTGGTGTCGTTTCAGCTTCTGTGGTTGGTGACGTTGTTTCTGCTGCTGTGATTGCTTTTGTCGTTTCAGCTTCTGTGGGTGGTGGGGTTGTTTCTGCTGCTGTTTGTGGTGGGGTTGTTTCTGCTGCTGTGATTGCTTTTGTCGTTTCAGCTTCTGTGGGTGGTGGGGTTGTTTCTGCTGCTGTGGGTGGTGGGGTTGTTTCTGCTGCTGTGGGTGGTGGGGTTGTTTCTGCTGCTGTGATTGCTGGTGTCGTTTCAGCTTCTGTGGTTGGTGGGGTTGTTTCTGCTACTGTGATTGCTGGTGTCGTTTCAGCTTCTGTGGTTGGTGGGGTTTTTTCTGCTGCTGTGATTGCTGGTGTCGTTTCAGCTTCTGTGGTTGGTGGGGTTGTTTCTGCTGCTGTGATTGCTGGTGTTGTTTCAGCTTCTGTGGTTGGTGGGGTTGTTTCTGCTGCTGTGATTGCTGGTGTCGTTTCAGCTTCTGTGGTTGTTGACGTTGTTTCTGCTGCTGTGATTGCTGGTGACGTTTCAGCTTCTGTGGTTGGTGGGGTTGTTTCTGCTGCTGTGATTGCTGGTGTCGTTTCAGCTTCTGTGGTTGTTGACGTTGTTTCTGCTGCTGTGATTGCTGGTGCCGTTTCAGCTTCTGTGGTTGTTGACGTTGTTTCTCCTGCTGTGATTGCTGGTGTCGTTTCAGCTTCTGTGGTTGGTGGCGTTGTTTCTGCTGCTGTGGTTGGTGGGGTTGTTTCTGCTGCTGTGGTTGGTGGCGTTGTTTCTGCTGCTGTGATTGCTGGTATCGTTTCAGCTTCTGTGGTTGGTGGGGTTGTTTCTGCTGCTGTGGTTGGTGGTGTAGTTTCTGCTGCTGTGATTGCTGGTGTCGTTTCAGCTGCTGTGGTTGGTGGGGTTGTTTCTGCTGCTGTGGTTGGTGGGGTTGTTTCTGCTGCTGTGGTTGGTGGGGTTGTTTCTGCTGCTGTGATTGCTGGTGTCGTTTCAGCTTCTGTGGTTGGTGACGTTGTTTCTGCTACTGTGATTGCTGGTGTCGTTTCAGCTTCTGTGGTTGTTGACGTTGTTTCTGCTGCTGTGATTGCTGGTGTCGTTTCAGCTTCTGTGGTTGTTGACGTTGTTTCTGCTGCTGTGATTGCTGGTGTCGTTTCAGCTTCTGTGGTTGTTGACGTTGTTTCTGCTGCTGTGATTGCTGGTGTCGCTTCAGCTTCTGTGGTTGGTGGGGTTGTTTCTGCTGCTGTGGTTGGTGGGGTTGTTTCTGCTGCTGTGGTTGGTGGGGTTGTTTCTGCTGCTGTGATTGCTGGTGTCGTTTCAGCTTCTGTGGTTTTTGACGTTGTTTCTGCTGCTGTGATTGCTGGTGTCGCTTCAGCTTCTGTGGTTGGTGGGGTTGTTTCTGCTGCTGTGGTTGGTGGGGTTGTTTCTGCTGCTGTGGTTGGTGGGGTCTTTTCTGCTGCTGTGATTGCTGGTGTCGTTTCAGCTTCTGTGGTTGGTGACGTTGTTTCTGCTGCTGTGATTGCTGGTGTCGTTTCAGCTTCTGTGGTTGTTGACGTTGTTTCTGCTGCTGTGATTGCTGGTGTCGCTTCAGCTTCTGTGGTTGGTGGGGTTGTTTCTGCTGCTGTGGTTGGTGGGGTTGTTTCTGCTGCTGTGGTTGGTGGGGTTGTTTCTGCTGCTGTGATTGCTGGTGTCGTTTCAGCTTCTGTGGTTTTTGACGTTGTTTCTGCTGCTGTGATTGCTGGTGTCGCTTCAGCTTCTGTGGTTGGTGACGTTGTTTCTTCTGCTGTGATTGCTGGTGTCGTTTCAGCTTCTGTCGTTGTTGACGTTGTTTCTGCTGCTGTGATTGCTGGTGTCGTTTCAGCTTCTGTGGTTGGTGGGGTTGTTTCTGCTGCTGTGATTGCTGGTGTCGTTTCAGCTTCTGTGGTTGGTGACGTTGTTTCTTCTGCTGTGATTGCTGGTGTCGTTTCAGCTTCTGTCGTTGTTGACGTTGTTTCTGCTGCTGTGATTGCTGGTGTCGTTTCAGCTTCTGTGGTTGGTGACGTTGTTTCTGCTGCTGTGGTTGGTGGGGTTGTTTCTGCTGCTGTGGGTGGTGGGGTTGTTTCTGCTGCTGTGGTTGGTGGGTTTGTTTCTGCTGCTGTGGTTGGTGGGGTTGTTTCTGCTGCTGTGGTTGGTGGGGTTGTTTCTGCTGCTGTGGTTGGTGGGGTTGTTTCTGCTGCTGTGGTTTGTGGGGTTGTTTCTGCTGCTGTGGTTGGTGGGGTTGTTTCTGCTGCTGTGGTTGGTGGGGTTGTTTCTGCTGCTGTGGTTGGTGACGTTGTTTCTGCTGCTGTGGTTGGTGGGGTTGTTTCTGCTGCTGTGGGTGGTGGGGTTGTTTCTGCTGCTGTGGTTGGTGGGGTTGTTTCTGCTGCTGTGGTTGGTGACGTTGTTTCTGCTGCTGTGGTTGGTGGGGTTGTTTCTGCTGCTGTGATTGCTGGTGTCGTTTCGGCTTCTGTGGTTGGTGGGGTTGTTTCTGCTACTGTGATTGCTGGTGTCGTTTCAGCTTCTGTGGTTGGTGGGGTTGTTTCTGCTGCTGTGATTGCTGGTGTTGTTTCAGCTTCTGTGGTTGTTGGCGTTGTTTCTGCTGCTGTGATTGCTGGTGTCGTTTCAGCTGCTGTGGTTGTTGACGTTGTTTCTGCTGCTGTGATTGCTGGTGTCGTTTCAGCTTCTGTGGTTGGTGGGGTTGTTTCTGCTGCTGTGATTGCTGGGGTCGTTTCAGCTTCTGTGGTTGGTGGGGTTGTTTCTGCTGCTGTGATTGCTGGTGTCGTTTCAGCTTCTGTGGTTGGTGGGGTTGTTTCTGCTGCTGTGGTTGGTGGGGTTGTTTCTGCTGCTGTGGTTGGTGGGGTTGTTTCTGCTGCTGTGGTTGGTGGGGTTGTTTCTGCTGCTGTGGTTGGTGACGTTGTTTCTGCTGCTGTGGTTGGTGGGGTTGTTTCTGCTGCTGTGGTTGGTGACGTTGTTTCTGCTGCTGTGGTTGGTGGGGTTGTTTCTGCTGCTGTGGGTGGTGGGGTTGTTTCTGCTGCTGTGGTTGGTGGGGTTATTTCTGCTGCTGTGGTTGGTGACGTTGTTTCTGCTGCTGTGATTGCTGGTGTCGTTTCGGCTTCTGTGGTTGGTGGGGTTGTTTCTGCTACTGTGATTGCTGGTGTCGTTTCAGCTTCTGTGGTTGGTGGGGTTGTTTCTGCTGCTGTGATTGCTGGTGTTGTTTCAGCTTCTGTGGTTGTTGGCGTTGTTTCTGCTGCTGTGATTGCTGGTGTCGTTTCAGCTGCTGTGGTTGTTGACGTTGTTTCTGCTGCTGTGATTGCTGGTGTCGTTTCAGCTTCTGTGGTTGGTGGGGTTGTTTCTGCTGCTGTGATTGCTGGGGTCGTTTCAGCTTCTGTGGTTGGTGGGGTTGTTTCTGCTGCTGTGATTGCTGGTGTCGTTTCAGCTTTTGTGGTTGGTGGGGTTGCTTCTGCTGCTGTGATTGCTGGTGTCGTTTCAGCTTCTGTGTTTGGTGGGGTTGTTTCTGCTGGTGTGATTGCTGGTGTCGTTTCAGCTTCTATGGTTGTTGACGTTGTTTCTGCTCCTGTGATTGCTAGTGTTGTTTCAGCTGCTGTGGTTGTTGACGTTGTTTCTGCTGCTGTTATTGCTTGTGTCGTTTCAACTTCTGTGGTTGTTGACGTTGTTTTTGCTGCTGTAATTGCTGGTGTCGTTTCAGCTTCTGTGGTTGGTGGCGTTGTTTCTGCTGCTGTGGTTGGTGGGGTTGTTTCTGCTGCTGTGGTTGTTGACGTTGTTTCTGCTGCTGTGGTTGTTGACGTTGTTTCTGCTGCTGTGGTTGGTGGGGTTGTTTCTGCTGCTTTGGTTGTTGACGTTGTTTCTGCTGCTGTGATTGCTGGTATCGTTTCAGCTTCTGTGGTTGGTGGGGTTGTTTCTGCTGCTGTGGTTGGTGGTGTCGTTTCAGCTTCTGTGGTTGTTGACGTTGTTTCTGCTGCTGTGATTGCTGGTGTCGCTTCAGCTTCTGTGGTTGGTGGGGTTGTTTCTGCTGCTGTGGTTGGTGGGGTTGTTTCTGCTGCTGTGGTTGGTGGGGTTGTTTCTGCTGCTGTGATTGCTGGTGTCGTTTCAGCTTCTGTGGTTTTTGACGTTGTTTCTGCTGCTGTTATTGCTGGTGTCGCTTCAGCTTCTGTGGTTGGTGACGTTGTTTCTTCTGCTGTGATTGCTGGTGTCGTTTCAGCTTCTGTCGTTGTTGACGTTGTTTCTGCTGCTGTGATTGCTGGTGTCGTTTCAGCTTCTGTGGTTGGTGGGGTTGTTTCTGCTGCTGTGATTGCTGGTGTCGTTTCAGCTTCTGTGGTTGGTGACGTTGTTTCTTCTGCTGTGATTGCTGGTGTCGTTTCAGCTTCTGTCGTTGTTGACGTTGTTTCTGCTGCTGTGATTGCTGGTGTCGTTTCAGCTTCTGTGGTTGGTGACGTTGTTTCTGCTGCTGTGGTTGGTGGGGTTGTTTCTGCTGCTGTGGGTGGTGGGGTTGTTTCTGCTGCTGTGGTTGGTGGGTTTGTTTCTGCTGCTGTGGTTGGTGGGGTTGTTTCTGCTGCTGTGGTTGGTGGGGTTGTTTCTGCTGCTGTGGTTGGTGGGGTTGTTTCTGCTGCTGTGGTTGGTGGGGTTGTTTCTGCTGCTGTGGTTGGTTGGGTTGTTTCTGCTGCTGTGGTTGGTGGGGTTGTTTCTGCTGCTGTGGTTGGTGACGTTGTTTCTGCTGCTGTGGTTGGTGGGGTTGTTTCTGCTGCTGTGGGTGGTGGGGTTGTTTCTGCTGCTGTGGTTGGTGGGGTTGTTTCTGCTGCTGTGGTTGGTGACGTTGTTTCTGCTGCTGTGGTTGGTGGGGTTGTTTCTGCTGCTGTGATTGCTGGTGTCGTTTCGGCTTCTGTGGTTGGTGGGGTTGTTTCTGCTACTGTAATTGCTGGTGTCGTTTCAGCTTCTGTGGTTGGTGGGGTTGTTTCTGCTGCTGTGATTGCTGGTGTTGTTTCAGCTTCTGTGGTTGTTGGCGTTGTTTCTGCTGCTGTGATTGCTGGTGTCGTTTCAGCTGCTGTGGTTGTTGACGTTGTTTCTGCTGCTGTGATTGCTGGTGTCGTTTCAGCTTCTGTGGTTGGTGGGGTTGTTTCTGCTGCTGTGATTGCTGGGGTCGTTTCAGCTTCTGTGGTTGGTGGGGTTGTTTCTGCTGCTGTGATTGCTGGTGTCGTTTCAGCTTCTGTGGTTGGTGGGGTTGTTTCTGCTGCTGTGGTTGGTGGGGTTGTTTCTGCTGCTGTGGTTGGTGGGGTTGTTTCTGCTGCTGTGGTTGGTGGGGTTGTTTCTGCTGATGTGGTTGGTGACGTTGTTTCTGCTGCTGTGGTTGGTGGGGTTGTTTCTGCTGCTGTGGTTGGTGACGTTGTTTCTGCTGCTGTGATTGCTGGTGTCGCTTCAGCTTCTGTGGTTGGTGACGTTGTTTCTTCTGCTGTGATTGCTGGTGTCGTTTCAGCTTCTGTCGTTGTTGACGTTGTTTCTGCTGCTGTGATTGCTGGTGTCGTTTCAGCTTCTGTGGTTGGTGGGGTTGTTTCTGCTGCTGTGATTGCTGGTGTCGTTTCAGCTTCTGTGGTTGGTGACGTTGTTTCTTCTGCTGTGATTGCTGGTGTCGTTTCAGCTTCTGTCGTTGTTGACGTTGTTTCTGCTGCTGTGATTGCTGGTGTCGTTTCAGCTTCTGTGGTTGGTGACGTTGTTTCTGCTGCTGTGGTTGGTGGGGTTGTTTCTGCTGCTGTGGGTGGTGGGGTTGTTTCTGCTGCAGTGGTTGGTGGGTTTGTTTCTGCTGCTGTGGTTGGTGGGGTTGTTTCTGCTGCTGTGGTTGGTGGGGTTGTTTCTGCTGCTGTGGTTGGTGGGGTTGTTTCTGCTGCTGTGGTTGGTGGGGTTGTTTCTGCTGCTGTGGTTGGTGGGGTTGTTTCTGCTGCTGTGGTTGGTGGGGTTGTTTCTGCTGCTGTGGTTGGTGACGTTGTTTCTGCTGCTGTGGTTGGTGGGGTTGTTTCTGCTGCTGTGGGTGGTGGGGTTGTTTCTGCTGCTGTGGTTGGTGGGGTTGTTTCTGCTGCTGTGGTTGGTGACGTTGTTTCTGCTGCTGTGGTTGGTGGGGTTGTTTCTGCTGCTGTGATTGCTGGTGTCGTTTCGGCTTCTGTGGTTGGTGGGGTTGTTTCTGCTACTGTGATTGCTGGTGTCGTTTCAGCTTCTGTGGTTGGTGGGGTTGTTTCTGCTGCTGTGATTGCTGGTGTTGTTTCAGCTTCTGTGGTTGTTGGCGTTGTTTCTGCTGCTGTGATTGCTGGTGTCGTTTCAGCTGCTGTGGTTGTTGACGTTGTTTCTGCTGCTGTGATTGCTGGTGTCGTTTCAGCTTCTGTGGTTGGTGGGGTTGTTTCTGCTGCTGTGATTGCTGGGGTCGTTTCAGCTTCTGTGGTTGGTGGGGTTGTTTCTGCTGCTGTGATTGCTGGTGTCGTTTCAGCTTCTGTGGTTGGTGGGGTTGTTTCTGCTGCTGTGGTTGGTGGGGTTGTTTCTGCTGCTGTGGTTGGTGGGGTTGTTTCTGCTGCTGTGGTTGGTGGGGTTGTTTCTGCTGCTGTGGTTGGTGACGTTGTTTCTGCTGCTGTGGTTGGTGGGGTTGTTTCTGCTGCTGTGGTTGGTGACGTTGTTTCTGCTGCTGTGATTGCTGGTGTCGCTTCAGCTTCTGTGGTTGGTGACGTTGTTTCTTCTGCTGTGATTGCTGGTGTCGTTTCAGCTTCTGTCGTTGTTGACGTTGTTTCTGCTGCTGTGATTGCTGGTGTCGTTTCAGCTTCTGTGGTTGGTGGGGTTGTTTCTGCTGCTGTGATTGCTGGTGTCGTTTCAGCTTCTGTGGTTGGTGACGTTGTTTCTTCTGCTGTGATTGCTGGTGTCGTTTCAGCTTCTGTCGTTGTTGACGTTGTTTCTGCTGCTGTGATTGCTGGTGTCGTTTCAGCTTCTGTGGTTGGTGACGTTGTTTCTGCTGCTGTGGTTGGTGGGGTTGTTTCTGCTGCTGTGGGTGGTGGGGTTGTTTCTGCTGCTGTGGTTGGTGGGTTTGTTTCTGCTGCTGTGGTTGGTGGGGTTGTTTCTGCTGCTGTGGTTGGTGGGGTTGTTTCTGCTGCTGTGGTTGGTGGGGTTGTTTCTGCTGCTGTGGTTGGTGGGGTTGTTTCTGCTGCTGTGGTTGGTGGGGTTGTTTCTGCTGCTGTGGTTGGTGGGGTTGTTTCTGCTGCTGTGGTTGGTGACGTTGTTTCTGCTGCTGTGGTTGGTGGGGTTGTTTCTGCTGCTGTGGGTGGTGGGGTTGTTTCTGCTGCTGTGGTTGGTGGGGTTGTTTCTGCTGCTGTGGTTGGTGACGTTGTTTCTGCTGCTGTGGTTGGTGGGGTTGTTTCTGCTGCTGTGATTGCTGGTGTCGTTTCGGCTTCTGTGGTTGGTGGGGTTGTTTCTGCTACTGTGATTGCTGGTGTCGTTTCAGCTTCTGTGGTTGGTGGGGTTGTTTCTGCTGCTGTGATTGCTGGTGTTGTTTCAGCTTCTGTGGTTGTTGGCGTTGTTTCTGCTGCTGTGATTGCTGGTGTCGTTTCAGCTGCTGTGGTTGTTGACGTTGTTTCTGCTGCTGTGATTGCTGGTGTCGTTTCAGCTTCTGTGGTTGGTGGGGTTGTTTCTGCTGCTGTGATTGCTGGGGTCGTTTCAGCTTCTGTGGTTGGTGGGGTTGTTTCTGCTGCTGTGATTGCTGGTGTCGTTTCAGCTTCTGTGGTTGGTGGGGTTGTTTCTGCTGCTGTGGTTGGTGGGGTTGTTTCTGCTGCTGTGGTTGGTGGGGTTGTTTCTGCTGCTGTGGTTGGTGGGGTTGTTTCTGCTGCTGTGGTTGGTGACGTTGTTTCTGCTGCTGTGGTTGGTGGGGTTGTTTCTGCTGCTGTGGTTGGTGACGTTGTTTCTGCTGCTGTGGTTGGTGGGGTTGTTTTTGCTGCTGTGGGTGGTGGGGTTGTTTCTGCTGCTGTGGTTGGTGGGGTTATTTCTGCTGCTGTGGTTGGTGACGTTGTTTCTGCTGCTGTGATTGCTGGTGTCGTTTCGGCTTCTGTGGTTGGTGGGGTTGTTTCTGCTACTGTGATTGCTGGTGTCGTTTCAGCTTCTGTGGTTGGTGGGGTTGTTTCTGCTGCTGTGATTGCTGGTGTTGTTTCAGCTTCTGTGGTTGTTGGCGTTGTTTCTGCTGCTGTGAGTGCTGGTGTCGTTTCAGCTGCTGTGGTTGTTGACGTTGTTTCTGCTGCTGTGATTGCTGGTGTCGTTTCAGCTTCTGTGGTTGGTGGGGTTGTTTCTGCTGCTGTGATTGCTGGGGTCGTTTCAGCTTCTGTGGTTGGTGGGGTTGTTTCTGCTGCTGTGATTGCTGGTGTCGTTTCAGCTTCTGTGGTTGGTGGGGTTAATTCTGCTGCTGTGATTGCTGGTGTCGTTTCAGCTTCTGTGTTTGGTGGGGTTGTTTCTGCTGGTGTGATTGCTGGTGTCGTTTCAGCTTCTATGGTTGTTGACGTTGTTTCTGCTCCTGTGATTGCTGGTGTTGTTTCAGCTGCTGTGGTTGTTGACGTTGTTTCTGCTGCTGTTATTGCTTGTGTCGTTTCAACTTCTGTGGTTGTTGACGTTGTTTTTGCTGCTGTAATTGCTGGTGTCGTTTCAGCTTCTGTGGTTGGTGGCGTTGTTTCTGCTGCTGTGGTTGGTGGGGTTGTTTCTGCTGCTGTGGTTGTTGACGTTGTTTCTGCTGCTGTGGTTGTTGACGTTGTTTCTGCTGCTGTGGTTGGTGGGGTTGTTTCTGCTGCTGTGGTTGTTGACGTTGTTTCTGCTGCTGTGATTGCTGGTATCGTTTCAGCTTCTGTGGTTGGTGGGGTTGTTTCTGCTGCTGTGGTTGGTGGTGTAGTTTCTGCTGCTGTGATTGCTGGTGTCGTTTCAGCTGCTGTGGTTGGTGGGGTTGTTTCTGCTGCTGTGGTTGGTGGGGTTGTTTCTGCTGCTGTGATTGCTGGTGTCGTTTCAGCTTCTGTGGTTGGTGACGTTGTTTCTGCTGCTGTGATTGCTGGTGTCGTTTCAGCTTCTGTGGTTGTTGACGTTGTTTCTGCTGCTGTGATTGCTGGTGTCGTTTCAGCTTCTGTGGTTGTTGACGTTGTTTCTGCTGCTGTGATTGCTGGTGTCGCTTCAGCTTCTGTGGTTGGTGAGGTTGTTTCTGCTGCTGTGGTTGGTGGTGTTGTTTCTGCTGCTGTGGTTGGTGGGGTTGTTTCTGCTGCTGTGATTGCTGGTGTCGTTTCAGCTTCTGTGGTTGTTGACGTTGTTTCTGCTGCTGTGATTGCTGGTCTCGTTTCAGCTTCTGTGGTTTTTGACGTTGTTTTTGCTGCTGTGATTGCTGGTGTCGCTTCAGCTTCTGTGGTTGTTGACGTTGTTTCTGCTGCTGTGATTGCTTTTGTCGCTTCAGCTTCTGTGGTTGTTGACGTTGTTTCTGCTGCTGTGGTTGGTGGGGTTGTTTCTGCTGCTGTGGTTGGTGGGGTTGTTTCTGCTGCTGTGGTTGGTGGGGTTGTTTCTGCTGCTGTGATTGCTGGTGTCGTTTCAGCTTCTGTGGTTGGTGGGGTTGTTTCTGCTACTGTGATTGCTGGTGTCGTTTCAGCTTCTGTGGTTGGTGGGGTTGTTTCTGCTGCTGTGATTGCTGGTGTTGTTTCAGCTTCTGTGGTTGTTGGCGTTGTTTCTGCTGCTGTGATTGCTGGTGTCGTTTCAGCTTCTGTGGTTGTTGACGTTGTTTCTGCTGCTGTGATTGCTGGTGTCGTTTCAGCTTCTGTGGTTGGTGAGGTTGTTTCTGCTGCTGTGATTGCTGGTGTCGTTTCAGCTTCTGTGGTTGGTGGGGTTGTTTCTGCTGCTGTGATTGCTGGTGTCGTTTCAGCTTCTGTGGTTGGTGGGGTTGCTTCTGCTGCTGTGATTGCTGGTGTCGTTTCAGCTTCTGTGGTTGGTGGGGTTGTTTCTTCTGCTGTGGTTGGTGGGGTTGTTTCTGCTGCTGTGCTTGCTGGTGTCGTTTCAGCTTCTGCGTTTGGTGGGGTTGTTTCTGCTGCTGTGATTGCTGGTGTCGTTTCAGCTTCTGTGGTTGGTGACGTTGTTTCTGCTGCTGTGATTGCTGGTGTCGTTTCAGCTTCTGTGGTTGGTGGGGTTGTTTCTGCTGCTGTGGTTATTGAGGTTGTTTCTGCTGCTGTGGTTGGTGGGGTTGTTTCTGCTGCTGTGATTGCTGGTGTCGTTTCAGCTTCTGTGGTTGTTGACGTTGTTTCTGCTGCTGTGATTGCTGGTGTCGTTTCAGCTTCTGTGGTTGGTGGGGTTGTTTCTGCTGCTGTGGATGGTGGGGTTGTTTCTGCTGCTGTGGTTGGTGGGGTTGTTTCTGCTGCTGTGGTTGGTGGTGTAGTTTCTGCTGCTGTGGTTGGTGGGGTTGTTTCTGCTGCTGTGGTTGGTGGGGTTGTTTCTGCTGCTGTGGTTGGTGGGGTTGTTTCTGCTGCTGTGATTGCTGGTGTCGTTTCAGCTTCTGTGGTTGGTGACGTTGTTTCTGCTGCTGTGATTGCTGGTGTCGTTTTAGCTTCTGTGGTTGTTGACGTTGTTTCTGCTGCTGTGATTGCTGGTGTCGTTTTAGCTTCTGTGGTTGTTGACGTTGTTTCTGCTGCTGTGATTGCTGGTGTCGCTTCAGCTTCTGTGGTTGGTGAGGTTGTTTCTGCTGCTGTGGTTGGTGGGGTTGTTTCTGCTGCTGTGGTTGGTGGGGTTGTTTCTGCTGCTGTGATTGCTGGTGTCGTTTCAGCTTCTGTGGTTGTTGACGTTGTTTCTGCTGCTGTGATTGCTGGTGTCGTTTCAGCTTCTGTGGTTGGTGGGGTTGTTTCTGCTGCTGTGGTTGGTGGGGTTGTTTCTGCTGCTGTGGTTGGTGGGGTTGTTTCTGCTGCTGTGATTGCTGGTGTTGCTTCAGCTTCTGTGGTTGGTGGGGTTGTTTCTGCTGCTGTGGTTGATGGGGTTTTTTCTGCTGCTGTGGTTGGTGGGGTGGTTTCTGCTGCTGTGATTGCTGGTGTCGTTTCAGCTTCTGTGGTTGGTGGGGTTGTTTCTGCTGCTGTGATTGCTGGTGTCGTTTCAGCTTCTGTGGTTGGTGGGGTTGCTTCTGCTGCTGTGATTGCTGGTGTCGTTTCAGCTTCTGTGGTTGGTGGGGTTGTTTCTTCTGCTGTGGTTGGTGGGGTTGTTTCTGCTGCTGTGATTGCTGGTGTCGTTTCAGCTTCTGTGTTTGGTGGGGTTGTTTCTGCTGCTGTGATTGCTGGTGTCGTTTCAGCTTCTGTGGTTGGTGACGTTGTTTCTGCTGCTGTGATTGCTGGTGTCGTTTCAGCTTCTGTGGTTGGTGGGGTTGTTTCTGCTGCTGTGGTTATTGAGGTTGTTTCTGCTGCTGTGGTTGGTGGGGTTGTTTCTGCTGCTGTGATTGCTGGTGTCGTTTCAGCTTCTGTGGTTGTTGACGTTGTTTCTGCTGCTGTGATTGCTGGTGTCGTTTCAGCTTCTGTGGTTGGTGGGGTTGTTTCTGCTGCTGTGGATGGTGGGGTTGTTTCTGCTGCTGTGGTTGGTGGGGTTGTTTCTGCTGCTGTGGTTGGTGGTGTAGTTTCTGCTGCTGTGGTTGGTGGGGTTGTTTCTGCTGCTGTGGTTGGTGGGGTTGTTTCTGCTGCTGTGGTTGGTGGGGTTGTTTCTGCTGCTGTGATTGCTGGTGTCGTTTCAGCTTCTGTGGTTGGTGACGTTGTTTCTGCTGCTGTGATTGCTGGTGTCGTTTTAGCTTCTGTGGTTGTTGACGTTGTTTCTGCTGCTGTGATTGCTGGTGTCGTTTTAGCTTCTGTGGTTGTTGACGTTGTTTCTGCTGCTGTGATTGCTGGTGTCGCTTCAGCTTCTGTGGTTGGTGAGGTTGTTTCTGCTGCTGTGGTTGGTGGGGTTGTTTCTGCTGCTGTGGTTGGTGGGGTTGTTTCTGCTGCTGTGATTGCTGGTGTCGCTTCAGCTTCTGTGGTTGTTGACGTTGTTTCTGCTGCTGTGGTTGGTGGGGTTGTTTCTGCTGCTGTGGTTGGTGGGGTTGTTTCTGCTGCTGTGATTGCTGGTGTCGTTTCAGCTTCTGTGGTTGGTGACGTTGTTTCTGCTGCTGTGATTGCTGGTGTCGTTTTAGCTTCTGTGGTTGTTGACGTTGTTTCTGCTGCTGTGATTGCTGGTGTCGTTTTAGCTTCTGTGGTTGTTGACGTTGTTTCTGCTGCTGTGATTGCTGGTGTCGCTTCAGCTTCTGTGGTTGGTGAGGTTGTTTCTGCTGCTGTGGTTGGTGGGGTTGTTTCTGCTGCTGTTGTTGGTGGGGTTGTTTCTGCTGCTGTGATTGCTGGTGTCATTTCAGCTTCTGTGGTTGTTGACGTTGTTTCTGCTGCTGTGATTGCTGGTGTCGTTTCAGCTTCTGTGGTTGGTGGGGTTGTTTCTGCTGCTGTGGTTGGTGGGGTTGTTTCTGCTGCTGTGGTTGGTGGGGTTGTTTCTGCTGCTGTGATTGCTGGTGTTGCTTCAGCTTCTGTGGTTGGTGGGGTTGTTTCTGCTGCTGTGGTTGATGGGGTTGTTTCTGCTGCTGTGGTTGGTGGGGTGGTTTCTGCTGCTGTGATTGCTGGTGTCGATGCAGCTTCTGTGGTTGGTGGGGTTGTTTCTCCTGCTATGATTGCTGGTGTCGTTTCAGCTTCTGTGGTTGTTGACGTTGTTTCTGCTGCTGTGATTGCTGGTGTCGTTTCAGCTTCTGTGGTTGGTGGGGTTGTTTCTGCTGCTGTGGATGGTGGGGTTGTTTCTGCTGCTGTGGTTGGTGGGGTTGTTTCTGCTGCTGTGGTTGGTGGTGTAGTTTCTGCTGCTGTGGTTGGTGGGGTTGTTTCTGCTGCTGTGGTTGGTGGGGTTGTTTCTGCTGCTGTGGTTGGTGGGGTTGTTTCTGCTGCTGTGATTGCTGGTGTCGTTTCAGCTTCTGTGGTTGGTGACGTTGTTTCTGCTGCTGTGATTGCTGGTGTCGTTTTAGCTTCTGTGGTTGTTGACGTTGTTTCTGCTGCTGTGATTGCTGGTGTCGTTTTAGCTTCTGTGGTTGTTGACGTTGTTTCTGCTGCTGTGATTGCTGGTGTCGCTTCAGCTTCTGTGGTTGGTGAGGTTGTTTCTGCTGCTGTGGTTGGTGGGGTTGTTTCTGCTGCTGTGGTTGGTGGGGTTGTTTCTGCTGCTGTGATTGCTGGTGTCGCTTCAGCTTCTGTGGTTGTTGACGTTGTTTCTGCTGCTGTGGTTGGTGGGGTTGTTTCTGCTGCTGTGGTTGGTGGGGTTGTTTCTGCTGCTGTGATTGCTGGTGTCGTTTCAGCTTCTGTGGTTGGTGACGTTGTTTCTGCTGCTGTGATTGCTGGTGTCGTTTTAGCTTCTGTGGTTGTTGACGTTGTTTCTGCTGCTGTGATTGCTGGTGTCGTTTTAGCTTCTGTGGTTGTTGACGTTGTTTCTGCTGCTGTGATTGCTGGTGTCGCTTCAGCTTCTGTGGTTGGTGAGGTTGTTTCTGCTGCTGTGGTTGGTGGGGTTGTTTCTGCTGCTGTGGTTGGTGGGGTTGTTTCTGCTGCTGTGATTGCTGGTGTCGTTTCAGCTTCTGTGGTTGTTGACGTTGTTTCTGCTGCTGTGATTGCTGGTGTCGTTTCAGCTTCTGTGGTTGGTGGGGTTGTTTCTGCTGCTGTGGTTGGTGGGGTTGTTTCTGCTGCTGTGGTTGGTGGGGTTGTTTCTGCTGCTGTGATTGCTGGTGTTGCTTCAGCTTCTGTGGTTGGTGGGGTTGTTTCTGCTGCTGTGGTTGATGGGGTTTTTTCTGCTGCTGTGGTATGTGGGGTGGTTTCTGCTGCTGTGATTGCTGGTGTCGTTTCAGCTTCTGTGGTTGGTGGGGTTGTTTCTGCTGCTGTGATTGCTGGTGTCGTTTCAGCTTCTGTGGTTGGTGGGGTTGCTTCTGCTGCTGTGATTGCTGGTGTCGTTTCAGCTTCTGTGGTTGGTGGGGTTGTTTCTTCTGCTGTGGTTGGTGGGGTTGTTTCTGCTGCTGTGATTGCTGGTGTCGTTTCAGCTTCTGTGTTTGGTGGGGTTGTTTCTGCTGCTGTGATTGCTGGTGTCGTTTCAGCTTCTGTGGTTGGTGACGTTGTTTCTGCTGCTGTGATTGCTGGTGTCGTTTCAGCTTCTGTGGTTGGTGGGGTTGTTTCTGCTGCTGTGGTTATTGAGGTTGTTTCTGCTGCTGTGGTTGGTGGGGTTGTTTCTGCTGCTGTGATTGCTGGTGTCGTTTCAGCTTCTGTGGTTGTTGACGTTGTTTCTGCTGCTGTGATTGCTGGTGTCGTTTCAGCTTCTGTGGTTGGTGGGGTTGTTTCTGCTGCTGTGGATGGTGGGGTTGTTTCTGCTGCTGTGGTTGGTGGGGTTGTTTCTGCTGCTGTGGTTGGTGGTGTAGTTTCTGCTGCTGTGGTTGGTGGGGTTGTTTCTGCTGCTGTGGTTGGTGGGGTTGTTTCTGCTGCTGTGGTTGGTGGGGTTGTTTCTGCTGCTGTGATTGCTGGTGTCGTTTCAGCTTCTGTGGTTGGTGACGTTGTTTCTGCTGCTGTGATTGCTGGTGTCGTTTTAGCTTCTGTGGTTGTTGACGTTGTTTCTGCTGCTGTGATTGCTGGTGTCGTTTTAGCTTCTGTGGTTGTTGACGTTGTTTCTGCTGCTGTGATTGCTGGTGTCGCTTCAGCTTCTGTGGTTGGTGAGGTTGTTTCTGCTGCTGTGGTTGGTGGGGTTGTTTCTGCTGCTGTGGTTGGTGGGGTTGTTTCTGCTGCTGTGATTGCTGGTGTCGCTTCAGCTTCTGTGGTTGTTGACGTTGTTTCTGCTGCTGTGGTTGGTGGGGTTGTTTCTGCTGCTGTGGTTGGTGGGGTTGTTTCTGCTGCTGTGATTGCTGGTGTCGTTTCAGCTTCTGTGGTTGGTGACGTTGTTTCTGCTGCTGTGATTGCTGGTGTCGTTTTAGCTTCTGTGGTTGTTGACGTTGTTTCTGCTGCTGTGATTGCTGGTGTCGTTTTAGCTTCTGTGGTTGTTGACGTTGTTTCTGCTGCTGTGATTGCTGGTGTCGCTTCAGCTTCTGTGGTTGGTGAGGTTGTTTCTGCTGCTGTGGTTGGTGGGGTTGTTTCTGCTGCTGTTGTTGGTGGGGTTGTTTCTGCTGCTGTGATTGCTGGTGTTGCTTCAGCTTCTGTGGTTGGTGGGGTTGTTTCTGCTGCTGTGGTTGATGGGGTTGTTTCTGCTGCTGTGGTTGGTGGGGTGGTTTCTGCTGCTGTGATTGCTGGTGTCGATGCAGCTTCTGTGGTTGGTGGGGTTGTTTCTCCTGCTATGATTGCTGGTGTCGTTTCAGCTTCTGTGGTTGTTGACGTTGTTTCTGCTGCTGTGATTGCTGGTGTCGTTTCAGCTTCTGTGGTTGGTGGGGTTGTTTCTGCTGCTGTGGTTGGTGGGGTTGTTTCTGCTGCTGTGGTTGGTGGGGTTGTTTCTGCTGCTGTGATTGCTGGTATCGTTTCAGATTCTGTGGTTGGTGGGGTTGTTTCTGCTGCTGTGGTTGGTGGTGTAGTTTCTGCTGCTGTGATTGCTGGTGTCGTTTCAGCTGCTGTGGTTGGTGGGGTTGTTTCTGCTGCTGTGGTTGGTAGGGTTGTTTCTGATGCTGTGGTTGGTGGGGTTGTTTCTGCTGCTGTGGTTGGTGGGGTTGTTTCTGCTGCTGTGATTGCTGGTGTCGTTTCAGCTTCTGTGGTTGTTGACGTTGTTTCTGCTGCTGTGATTGCTGGTGTCGTTTCAGCTTCTGTGGTTGGTGGGGTTGTTTCTGCTGCTGTGGTTGGTGGGGTTGTTTCTGCTGCTGTGGTTGGTGGGGTGGTTTCTGCTGCTGTGATTGCTTTTGTCGTTTCAGCTTCTGTGGTTGGTGATGTTGTTTCTGCTGCTATGATTGCTAGTGTCGTTTCAGCTTCTGTGGTTGGTGACGTTGTTTCTGCTGCTGTGATTGCTTTTGTCGTTTCAGCTGCTGTGATTGCTGGTGTCGTTTCAGCTTCTGTGGTTGGTGGAATTGTTTCTGCTGCTGTGGTTGGCGGGGATGTTTCTGCTGCTGTGGTTGGTGGGGTTGTTTCTGCTGCTGTGGTTGGTGGGGTTGTTTCTGCTGCTGTGGTTGGTGGTGTAGTTTCTGCTGCTGTGATTGCTGGTGTCGTTTCAGCTTCTGTGGTTGGTGGGGTTGTTTCTGCTGCTGTGGTTGGTGGTGTAGTTTCTGCTGCTGTGATTGCTGGTGTCGTTTCAGCTTCTGTGGTTGGTGGGGTTGTTTCTGCTGCTGTGGTTGGTGGGGTTGTTTCTGATGCTGTGGTTGGTGGGGTTGTTTCTGCTGCTGTGGTTGGTGGGGTTGTTTCTGCTGCTGTGATTGCTGGTGTCGTTTTAGCTTCTGTGGTTGTTGACGTCGTTTCTGCTGCTGTGATTGCTGGTGTCGTTTCAGCTGCTGTGGTTGTTGACGTTGTTTCTGCTGCTGTGATTGCTGGTGTCGTTTCAGCTTCTGTGGTTGTTGACGTTGTTTCTTCTGCTGTGATTGCTGGTGTCGCTTCAGCTTCTGTGGTTGGTGAGGTTGTTTCTGCTGCTGTGGTTGGTGGGGTTGCTTCTGCTGCTGTGGTTGGTGGGGTTGTTTCTGCTGCTGTGATTGCTGGTGTCGTTTCAGCTTCTGTGGTTGTTGACGTTGTTTCTGCTTCTGTGATTGCTGGTGTCGTTTCAGCTTCTGTGGTTGTTGACGTTGTTTCTGCTGCTGTGATTGCTGGTGTCGCTTCAGCTTCTGTGGTTGGTGGGGTTGTTTCTGCTGCTGTGGTTGGTGGGGTTGTTTTTGCTACTGTGGTTGGTGGTGTTGTTTCTGCTGCTGTGATTGCTGGTGTCGTTTCAGCTTCTGTGGTTGGTGACGTTGTTTCTGCTGCTGTGATTGCTGGTGTCGTTTCAGCTTCTGTGGTTGTTGACGTTGTTTCTGCTGCAATGAGTGCTGGTGTCGTTTCAGCTTCTGTGGTTGGTGGGGTTGTTTCTGCTGCTGTGATTGCTGGGATCGTTTCAGCTTCTGTGGTTGTTGACGTTGTTTCTGCTGCTGTGATTGCTGGTGTCGTTTCAGCTTCTGTGGTTGTTGAAGTAGTTTCTGCTGCTGTGATTGCTGGTGTCGTTTCAGCTTCTGTGGTTGTTGACGTTGTTTCTGCTGCTGTGATTGCTGGTGTCGTTTCAGCTTCTGTGGTTGGTGGGGTTGTTTCTGCTGCTGTGGTTGCTGGTGTCGTTTCAGCTTCTGTGGTTGGTGGGGTTGTTTCTGCTGCTGTGATTGCTGGTGTCGTTTCAGCTTCTGTGGGTGGTGGGGTTGTTTCTGCTACTGTGATTGCTGGTGTCGTTTCAGCTTTTGTGGTTGTTGACGTTGTTTCTGCTGCTGTTATTGCTGGTGTCGTTTCAGCTTCTGTGGTTGTTGACGTTGTTTCTGCTGCTGTGGTTGCTGGTGTCGTTTCAGCTTCTGTGGTTGTTGACGTTGTTTCTGCTGCTGTGGGTGCTGGTGTCGTTTCAGCTTCTGTGGTTGTTGACGTTGTTTCTGCTACTGTGATTGCTGGTGTCGTTTCAGCTTCTGTGGTTGTTGACGTTGTTTCTGATGCTGTTATTGCTGGTGTCGTTTCAGCTTCTGTGGTTGGTGGGGTTGTTTCTGCTGCTGTGATTGCTGGTGTCGTTTGAGCTTCTGTTGTTGGTGGTGTTGTTTCTGCTGCTGTGATTGCTGGTGTCGTATCAGCTTCTGTGGTTGTTGACGTTGTTTCTGCTGCTGTGATTGCTGGTGTCGTTTCAGCTTCTGTGGTTGTTGACGTTGTTTCTGTTGCTGTGGTTGCTGGTGTCGTTTCAGCTTCTGTGGTTGGTGGGGTTGTTTCTGCTGCTGTGATTGCTGGTGTCGTTTCAGCTTCTGTGGTTGGTGACGTCGTTTCAGCTTCTGTGGTTGTTGACGTTGTTCCTGCTACTGTGATTGCTGGTGTCGTTTCAGCTTCTGTGGTTGTTGACGTTGTTTCTACTGCTGTGGGTGCTGGTGTCGTTTCAGCTTCTGTGGTTGTTGACGTTGTTTCTGCTACTGTGATTGCTGGTGTCGTTTCAGCTTCTGTGTATGTTGACGTTGTTTCTGCTGCTGTAATTGCTGGTGTCGTTTCAGCTTCTGTGGTTGTTGACGTTGTTTCTGCTGCTGTGATTGTTGGTGTCGTTTCAGCTTCTGTGGTTGTTGACGTTGTTTCTGCTGCTGTGATTGCTGGTGTCGTTTCAGCTTCTGTGGTTGGTGGGGTTGTTTCTGCAGCTGTGATTGCTGGTGTCGTTTCAGCTTCTGTGGTTGTTGACGTTGTTTCTGCTGCTGTGGTTGCTGGTGTCGTTTCAGCTTCTGTGGTTGTTGACGTTGTTTCTGCTGCTGTAATTGCTGGTGTCGTTTCAGCTTCTGTGGTTGTTGACGTTGTTTCTGCTACTGTGATTGCTGGTGTCGTTTCAGCTTCTGTGGTTGTTGACGTTGTTTCTGCTGCTGTGGTTGCTGGTGTCGTTTCAGCTTCTGTGGTTGGTGACGTTGTTTCTGCTGCTGTGGTTGCTGGTGTTGTTTCAGCTTCTGTGGTTGTTGACGTTGTTTCTGCTGCTGTGATTGCTGGTGTCGTTTCAGCTTCTGTGGTTGGTGGGGTTGTTTCTGCTGCTGTGGTTGCTGGTGTCGTTTCAGCTTCTGTGGTTGGTGGGGTTGTTTCTGCTGCTGTGATTGCTGGTGTCGTTTCAGCTTCTGTGGGTGGTGGGGTTGTTTCTGCTACTGTGATTGCTGGTGTCGTTTCAGCTTTTGTGGTTGTTGACGTTGTTTCTGCTGCTGTTATTGCTGGTGTCGTTTCAGCTTCTGTGGTTGTTGACGTTGTTTCTGCTGCTGTGGTTGCTGGTGTCGTTTCAGCTTCTGTGGTTGTTGACGTTGTTTCTGCTGCTGTGGGTGCTGGTGTCGTTTCAGCTTCTGTGGTTGTTGACGTTGTTTCTGCTACTGTGATTGCTGGTGTCGTTTCAGCTTCTGTGGTTGTTGACGTTGTTTCTGATGCTGTTATTGCTGGTGTCGTTTCAGCTTCTGTGGTTGGTGGGGTTGTTTCTGCTGCTGTGATTGCTGGTGTCGTTTGAGCTTCTGTTGTTGGTGGTGTTGTTTCTGCTGCTGTGATTGCTGGTGTCGTATCAGCTTCTGTGGTTGTTGACGTTGTTTCTGCTGCTGTGATTGCTGGTGTCGTTTCAGCTTCTGTGGTTGTTGACGTTGTTTCTGTTGCTGTGGTTGCTGGTGTCGTTTCAGCTTCTGTGGTTGGTGGGGTTGTTTCTGCTGCTGTGATTGCTGGTGTCGTTTCAGCTTCTGTGGTTGGTGACGTCGTTTCAGCTTCTGTGGTTGTTGACGTTGTTCCTGCTACTGTGATTGCTGGTGTCGTTTCAGCTTCTGTGGTTGTTGACGTTGTTTCTACTGCTGTGGGTGCTGGTGTCGTTTCAGCTTCTGTGGTTGTTGACGTTGTTTCTGCTACTGTGATTGCTGGTGTCGTTTCAGCTTCTGTGTATGTTGACGTTGTTTCTGCTGCTGTAATTGCTGGTGTCGTTTCAGCTTCTGTGGTTGTTGACGTTGTTTCTGCTGCTGTGATTGTTGGTGTCGTTTCAGCTTCTGTGGTTGTTGACGTTGTTTCTGCTGCTGTGATTGCTGGTGTCGTTTCAGCTTCTATGGTTGGTGGGGTTGTTTCTGCAGCTGTGATTGCTGGTGACGTTTCAGCTTCTGTGGTTGTTGACGTTGTTTCTGCTGCTGTGGTTGCTGGTGTCGTTTCAGCTTCTGTGGTTGTTGACGTTGTTTCTGCTGCTGTAATTGCTGGTGTCGTTTCAGCTTCTGTGGTTGTTGACGTTGTTTCTGCTACTGTGATTGCTGGTGTCGTTTCAGCTTCTGTGGTTGTTGACGTTGTTTCTGCTGCTGTGGTTGCTGGTGTCGTTTCAGCTTCTGTGGTTGGTGACGTTGTTTCTGCTGCTGTGGTTGCTGGTGTTGTTTCAGCTTCTGTGGTTGTTGACGTTGTTTCTGCTGCTGTGGGTGCTGGTGTCGTTTCAGCTTCTGTGGTTGTTGACGTTGTTTCTGCTACTGTGATTGCTGGTGTCGTTTCAGCTTCTGTGGTTGTTGATGTTGTTTCTGCTGCTGTGATTGCTGGTGTCGTTTCAGCTTCTGTGGTTGGTGGGGTTGTTTCTGCTGCTGTGGTTGCTGGTGTCGTTTCAGCTTCTGTGGTTGCTGGCGTTGTTTCTGCTGCTGTGATTGCTGGTGTCGTTTCAGCTTCTGTGGTTGGTGACGTTGTTTCTGCTGCTGTGATTGCTGGTGTCGTTTCAGCTTCTGTGGTTGGTGGGGTTGTTTCTGCTGCTGTAATTGCTGGTGTCGTTTCAGCTTCTGTGGTTGTTGGGGTTGTTTCTGCTGCTGTGATTGCTGGTGTCGTTTCAGCTTCTGTGGTTGTTGACGTTGTTTCTGATGCTGTGATTGCTGGTGTCGTTTCAGCGTCTGTGGTTGGTGGGGTTGTTTCTGCTGCTGTGATTGCTGGTGTCGTTTCAGCTTCTGTGGTTGGTGGGGTTGTTTCTGCTGCTGTGATTGCTGGTGTCGTTTCAGCTTCTGTGGTTGGTGGGTTTGTTTCTGCTGCTGTGATTGCTGGTGTCGTTTCAGCTTTTGTGGTTGTTGACGTTGTTTCTGCTGCTGTTATTGCTGGTGTCGTTTCAGCTTCTGTGGTTGTTGACGTTGTTTCTGCTGCTGTGGTTGCTTGTGTCGTTTCAGCTTCTGTGGTTGGTGACGTTGTTTCTGCTGCTGTGGTTGCTGGTGTCGTTTCAGCTTCTGTGGTTGCTGACGTTGTTTCTGCTGCTGTGGGTGCTGGTGTCGTTTCAGCTTCTGTGGTTGTTGACGTTGTTTCTGCTACTGTGATTGCTGGTGACGTTTCAGCTTCTGTGGTTGTTGACGTTGTTTCTGCTGCTGTGATTGCTTTTGTCGTTTCAGCTTCTGTGGTTGGTGGGGTTGTTTCTGCTGCTGTGATTGCTGGTGTCGTTTCAGCTTCTGTGTTTGGTGGGTTTGTTTCTGCTGCTGTGGTTGCTTGTGTCGTTTCAGCTTCTGTGGTTGGTGACGTTGTTTCTGCTGCTGTGGTTGCTGGTGTCGTTTCAGCTTCTGTGGTTGTTGGCGTTGTTTCTGCTGCTGTGGGTGCTGGTGTCGTTTCAGCTTCTGTGGTTGTTGACGTTGTTTCCGCTACTGTGATTGCTGGTGACGTTTCAGATTCTGTGGTTGTTGACGTTGTTTCTGCTGCTGTTATTGCTGGTGTCGCTTCAGCTTCTGTGGTTGGTGGGGTTGTTTCTGCTGCTGTGATTGCTGGTGTCGTTTCAGCTTCTGTGGTTGTTGACGTTGTTTCTGCTGCTGTGGTTGCTGGTGTCGTTTCAGCTTCTGTGGTTGGTGGGGTTGTTTCTGCTGCTGTGATTGCTGGTGTTGTTTCAGCTTCTGAGGTTGTTGACGTTGTTCCTGCTACTGTTATTGCTGGTGTCGTTTCAGCTTCTGTGGTTGTTGACGTTGTTTCTGCTGCTGTGATTGCTGGTGTCGTTTCAGCTTCTGTGGTTGTTGACGTTGTTTCTGCTGCTGTGATTGCTGGTGTCGTTTCAGCTTCTGTGGTTGGTGGGGTTGTTTCTGCTGCTGTGATTGCTGGTGTCGTTTCAGCTTCTGTGGTTGTTGACGTTGTTTCTGCTGCTGTGGTTGCTGGTGTCGTTTCAGCTTCTGTGGTTGTTGACGTTGTTTCTGCTTCTGTGATTGCTGGTGTCGTTTCAGCTTTTGTGGTTGTTGACGTTGTTTCTGCTGCTGTGATTGCTGGTGTCATTTCAGCTTCTGTGGTTGGTGGGGTTGTTTCTGCTGCTGTGATTGCTGGTGTCGATTCAGCTTCTGTGGTTGTTGACGTTGTTTCTGCTGCTGTGGTTGCTGGTGTCGTTTCAGCTTCTGTGGTTGGTGGGGTTGTTTCTGCTGCTATGGTTGCTGGTGTCGTTTCAGCTTCTGTGGTTGGTTGGGTTCTTTCTGCTGCTGTGATTGCTAGTGTCGTTTCAGCTTCTGTGGTTGTTGACGTTGTTTCTGCTACTGTGATTGCTGGTGTCGTTTCAGCTTCTGTGGTTGTTGATGTTGTTTCTGCTGCTGTGATTGCTGGTGTCGTTTCAGCTTCTGTGGTTGGTGGGGTTGTTTCTGCTGCTGTGGTTGCTGGTGTCGTTTCAGCTTCTGTGGTTGTTGACGTTGTTTCTGCTGCTGTGATTGCTGGTGTCGTTTCAGCTTCTGTGGTTGGTGACGTTGTTTCTGCTGCTGTGATTGCTGGTGACGTTTCAGCTTCTGTGGTTGTTGACGTTGTTTCTGCTGCTGTGATTGCTTTTGTCGTTTCAGCTTCTGTGGTTGGTGGGGTTGTTTCTGCTGCTGTGATTGCTGGTGTCGTTTCAGCTTCTGTGTTTGGTGGGTTTGTTTCTGCTGCTGTGGTTGCTTGTGTCGTTTCAGCTTCTGTGGTTGGTGACGTTGTTTCTGCTGCTGTGGTTGCTGGTGTCGTTTCAGCTTCTGTGGTTGTTGGCGTTGTTTCTGCTGCTGTGGGTGCTGGTGTCGTTTCAGCTTCTGTGGTTGTTGACGTTGTTTCCGCTACTGTGATTGCTGGTGACGTTTCAGATTCTGTGGTTGTTGACGTTGTTTCTGCTGCTGTTATTGCTGGTGTCGCTTCAGCTTCTGTGGTTGGTGGGGTTGTTTCTGCTGCTGTGATTGCTGGTGTCGTTTCAGCTTCTGTGGTTGTTGACGTTGTTTCTGCTGCTGTGGTTGCTGGTGTCGTTTCAGCTTCTGTGGTTGGTGGGGTTGTTTCTGCTGCTGTGATTGCTGGTGTTGTTTCAGCTTCTGAGGTTGTTGACGTTGTTCCTGCTACTGTTATTGCTGGTGTCGTTTCAGCTTCTGTGGTTGTTGACGTTGTTTCTGCTGCTGTGATTGCTGGTGTCGTTTCAGCTTCTGTGGTTGTTGACGTTGTTTCTGCTGCTGTGATTGCTGGTGTCGTTTCAGCTTCTGTGGTTGGTGGGGTTGTTTCTGCTGCTGTGATTGCTGGTGTCGTTTCAGCTTCTGTGGTTGTTGACGTTGTTTCTGCTGCTGTGGTTGCTGGTGTCGTTTCAGCTTCTGTGGTTGTTGACGTTGTTTCTGCTTCTGTGATTGCTGGTGTCGTTTCAGCTTTTGTGGTTGTTGACGTTGTTTCTGCTGCTGTGATTGCTGGTGTCATTTCAGCTTCTGTGGTTGGTGGGGTTGTTTCTGCTGCTGTGATTGCTGGTGTCGATTCAGCTTCTGTGGTTGTTGACGTTGTTTCTGCTGCTGTGGTTGCTGGTGTCGTTTCAGCTTCTGTGGTTGGTGGGGTTGTTTCTGCTGCTATGGTTGCTGGTGTCGTTTCAGCTTCTGTGGTTGGTTGGGTTCTTTCTGCTGCTGTGATTGCTAGTGTCGTTTCAGCTTCTGTGGTTGTTGACGTTGTTTCTGCTACTGTGATTGCTGGTGTCGTTTCAGCTTCTGTGGTTGTTGATGTTGTTTCTGCTGCTGTGATTGCTGGTGTCGTTTCAGCTTCTGTGGTTGGTGGGGTTGTTTCTGCTGCTGTGGTTGCTGGTGTCGTTTCAGCTTCTGTGGTTGTTGACGTTGTTTCTGCTGCTGTGATTGCTGGTGTCGTTTCAGCTTCTGTGGTTGGTGACGTTGTTTCTGCTGCTGTGATTGCTGGTGTCGTTTCAGCTTCTGTGGTTGGTGGGGTTGTTTCTGCTGCTGTTATTGCTGGTGTCGTTTCATCTTCTGTGGTTGTTGGGGTTGTTTCTGCTGCTGTGATTGCTGGTGTCGCTTCAGCTTCTGTGGTTGTTGACGTTGTTTCTGCTGCTGTGATTGCTGGTGTCGTTTCAGCTTCTGTGGTTGTTGACGTTATTTCTGATGCTGTGATTGCTGGTGTCGTTTCAGCTTCTGTGGTTGGTGGGGTTGTTTCTGCTGCTGTGATTGCTGGTGTCGTTTCAGCTTCTGTGGTTGGTGGGTTTGTTTCTGCTGCTGTGATTGCTGGTGTCGTTTCAGCTTCTGTGGTTGGTGGGGTTGTTTCTGCTGCTGTGATTGCTGGTGTAATTTCAGCTTCTGTGGTTGTTGACGTTGTTTCTGCTGCTGTGATTGCTGGTTTCGTTTCAGCTTCTGTGGTTGGTGGGGTTGTTTCTGCTGCTGAGATTGCTGGTGGCGTTTTAGCTTCTGTGGTTGTTGGGGTTGTTTCTGCTGCTGTGATTGCTGGTGTCGTTTCAGCTTCTGTGGTTGTTGACGTTGTTTCTGCTGCTGTGATTGCTGGTGTCGTTTCAGCTTCTGTGGTTGTTGACGTTGTTTCTGCTGCTGTAATTGCTGGTGTCGTTTCAGCTTCTGTGGTTGTTGACGTTGTTTCTGCTGCTGTGATTGCTGGTGTCGTTTCAGCTTCTGTGGTAGTTGACGTTGTTTTTGCTGCTGTGATTGCTGGTGTGGCCTCAGCTTCTGTGGTTGGTGGGGTTGTTTCTGCTGCTATGGTTGCTGGTGTCGTTTCAGCTTCTGTGGTTGTTGACTTTGTTTCTGCTACTGTGATTGCTGGTGTCGTTTCAGCTTCTGTGGTTGTTGACGTTGTTTCTGCTGCTGTTATTGCTGGTGTCGCTTCAGCTTCTGTGGTTGGTGGGGTTGTTTCTGCTGCTGTGATTGCTGGTGTCGTTTGAGCTTCTGTGGTTGGTGGTGTTGTTTCTGCTGCTGTGATTGCTGGTGTCGTTTCAGCTTCTGTGGTTGTTGACGTTGTTTCTGCTGCTGTAATTGCTGGTGTCGTTTCAGCTTCTGTGGTTGGTGGGTTTGTTTCTGCTGCTGTGATTGCTGGTGTCGTTTCAGCTTCTGTGGTTGGTGGGGTTGTTTCTGCTGCTGTGATTGCTGGTGTAATTTCAGCTTCTGTGGTTGTTGACGTTGTTTCTGCTGCTGTGATTGCTGGTGCCGTTTCAGCTTCTGTGGTTGGTGGGGTTGTTTCTGCTGCTGAGATTGCTGGTGTCGTTTCAGCTTCTGTGGTTGTTGGGGTTGTTTCTGCTGCTGTGATTGCTGGTGTCGTTTCAGCTTCTGTGGTTGTTGACGTTGTTTCTGCTGCTGTGATTGCTGGGGTCGTTTCAGCGTCTGTGATTGTTGACGTTGTTTCTGCTGCTGTAATTGCTGGTGTCGTTTCAGCTTCTGTGGTTGTTGACGTTGTTTCTGCTGCTGTGATTGCTGGTGTCGTTTTAGCTTCTGTGGTTGTTGACGTTGTTTCTGCTGCTGTGATTGCTGGTGTCGTTTCAGCTTCTGTGGTTGTTGACGTTGTTTCTGCTGCTGTGATTGCTGGTGTCGTTTCAGCTTCTGTGGTTGTTGACGTTGTTTCTGCTGCTGTGATTGCTGGGGTCGTTTCAGCTTCTGTGGTTGTTGACGTTGTTTCTGCTGCTGTGATTGCTGGTGTCGTTTCAGCTTCTGTGGTTGTTGACGTTGTTTCTGCTGCTGTGATTGCTGTTGTCGTTTCAGCTTCTGTGGTTGCTGACGTTGTTTCTGCTTCTGTGATTGCTGGTGTCGTTTCAGCTTCTGTGGTTGTTGACGTTGTTTCTGCTGCTGTAATTGCTGGTGTTGTTTCAGCTTCTGTGGTTGGTGGGGTTGTTTCTGCTGCTGTGATTGCTGGTGTCGATTCAGCTTCTGTGGTTGTTGACGTTGTTTCTGCTGCTGTGGTTGCTGGTGTCGTTTCAGCTTCTGTTGTTGGTGGGGTTGTTTCTGCTGCTGTGGTTGCTGGTGTCGTTTCAGCTTCTGTTTTTGGTTGGGTTGTTTCTGCTGCTGTGATTGCTAGTGTCGTTTTAGCTTCTGTGGTTGTTGACGTTGTTTCTGCTACTGTGATTGCTGGTGTCGTTTCAGCTTCTGTGGTTGTTGATGTTGTTTCTGCTGCTTTGATTGCTGGTGTCGTTTCAGCTTCTGTGGTTGGTGGGGTTGTTTCTGCTGCTGTGGTTGCTGGTGTCGTTTCAGCTTCTGTGGTTTTTGACGTTGTTTCTGCTGCTTCGATTGCTGGTGTCGTTTCAGCTTCTGTGGTTGTTGACGTTGTTTCTGCTGCTGTGATTGCTGGTGTCGTTTCAGCTTCTGTGGTTGTTGACGTTGATTCTGCTGCTGTGATTGCTGGTGTCGTTTCAGCTTCTGTGGTTGGTGGGGTTGTTTCTGCTGCTGTGGTTGCTGGTGGCGTTTCAGCTTCTGTGGTTGTTGACGTTGTTTCTGCTGCTGTGATTGTTGGTGTCGTTTCAGCTTCTGTGGTTGTTGACGTTGTTTCTGCTGCTGTGGTTGCTGGTGTCGTTTCAGCTTCTGTGGTTGGTGGGGTTGTTTCTGCTGCTGTGATTGCTGGTGTCGTTTCAGCTTCTGTGGTTGTTGACGTTGTTTCTGCTGCTGTGGTTGTTGGTGTCGTTTCAGCTTCTGTGGTTGGTGGTGTTGTTTCTCTTGCTATGGTTGCTGGTGTCGCTTCAGCTTCTGTGGTTGTTGACGTTGTTTCTGCTGCTGTGGTTGCTGGTGTCGTTTCAGGTTCTGTGGTTGGTGGGGTTGTTTCTGCTGCTGTGATTGCTGGTGTCGTTTCAGCTTCTGTGGTTGGTGACGTTGTTTCTGCTGTTGTGGTTGCTGGTGTCGTTTCAGCTTCTGTGGTTGGTGGGGTTGTTTCTGCTGCTGTGATTGCTGGTATAATTTCAGCTTCTGTGGTTGTTGACGTTGTTCCTGCTACTGTGGTTGCTGGTGTCGTTTCAGCTTCTGTGGTTGGTGGGGTTGTTTCTGCTGCTAAGATTGCTGGTGTCGTTTCAGCTTCTGTGGTTGTTGGGGTTGTTTCTGCTGCTGTGATTGCTGGTGTAATTTCAGCTTCTGTGGTTGTTGACGTTGTTTCTGCTGCTGTGATTGCTGGTGTCGTTTCAGCTTCTGTGGTTGGTGGGGTTGTTTCTGCTGCTGTGATTGCTGGTGTCGTTTCAGCTTCTGTGGTTGTTGACGTTGTTTCTGCTGCTGTGATTGCTGGTGTCGTTTCAGCTTTTGTGGTTGGTGGGGTTGTTTCTGCTGCTGTGATTGCTGGTGTCGTTTCAGCTTCTGTTGTTGTTGACGTTGTTTCTGCTGCTGTGATTGCTGGTGTCGTTTCAGCTTCTGTGGTTGGTGGTGTAGTTTCTGCTGCTGTGGTTGCTGGTGGCGTTTCAGCTTCTGTGGTTGTTGACGTTGTTTCTGCTGCTGTGATTGTTCGTGTCGTTTCAGCTTCTGTGGTTGTTGACGTTGTTTCTGCTGCTGTGGTTGCTGGTGTCGTTTCAGCTTCTGTGGTTGGTGGGGTTGTTTCTGCTGCTGTGATTGCTGGTGGCGTTTCAGCTTCTGTGGTTGTTGACGTTGTTTCTGCTGCTGTGGTTGTTGGTGTCGTTTCAGCTTCTGTGGTTGGTGGTGTTGTTTCTCCTGCTATGGTTGCTGTTGTCGCTTCAGCTTCTGTGGTTGTTGACGTTGTTTCTGCTGCTGTGGTTGCTGGTGTCGTTTCAGCTTCTGTGGTTGGTGGGGTTGTTTCTGCTGCTGTGATTGCTGGTGTCGTTTCAGCTTCTGTGGTTGGTGACGTTGTTTCTGCTGTTGTGGTTGCTGGTGTCGTTTCAGCTTCTGTGGTTGGTGGGGTTGTTTCTGCTGCTGTGATTGCTGGTGTAATTTCAGCTTCTGTGTTTGGTGGGGTTGTTTCTACTGCTGAGATTGCTGGTGTCGTTTCAGCTTCTGTAGTTGTTGGGGTTGTTTCTACTGCTGTGATTGCTGGTGTAATTTCAGCTTCTGTGGTTGTTGACGTTGTTTCTGCTGCTGTGATTGCTGGTGGCGTTTCAGCTTCTGTGGTTGGTGGGGTTGTTTCTGCTGCTGAGATTGCTGGTGTCGTTTCAGCTTCTGTGGTTGTTGGGGTTGTTTCTGCTGCTGTGATTGCTGGTGTCGTTTCAGCTTCTGTGGTTGTTGACGTTGTTTCTGCTGCTGTGATTGCTGGTGTCGTTTCAGCGTCTGTGGTTGTTGACGTTGTTTCTGCTGCTGTAATTGCTGGTGTCGTTTCAGCTTCTGTGGTTGTTGACGTTGTTTCTGCTGCTGTGATTGCTGGTGTCGTTTCAGCTTCTGTGGTTGGTGGGGTTGTTTCTGCTGCTGTGATTGCTTTTGTCGTTTCAGCTTCTGTGGTTGTTGACGTTGTTTCTGCTGCTGTGATTGCTGGTGTCGTTTCAGCTTCTGTGGTTGGTGGGGTTGTTTCTGCTGCTGTGATTGCTGGTGTCGTTTCAGCTTCTGTGGTTGTTGACGTTGTTTCTGCAGCTGTGATTGCTGGTGTCGTTTCAGCTTCTGTGGTTGGTGGGGTTGTTTCTGCTGCTGTGATTGCTGGTGTCGTTTCAGCTTCTGTGGTTGTTGACGTTGTTTCTGCTGCTGTGATTGTTGGTGTCGTTTCAGCTTCTGTGGTTGTTGACGTTGTTTCTGCTGCTGTGGTTGCTGGTGTCGTTTCAGCTTCTGTGGTTGTTGACGTTGTTTCTGCTACTTCGATTGCTGGTGTCGTTTCAGCTTCTGTGGTTATTGACGTTGTTTCTGCTGCTGTGATTGCTGGTGTCGTTTCAGCTTCTGTGGTTGGTGGGGTTGTTTCTGCTGCTGTGGTTGCTGGTGGCGTTTCAGCTTCTGTGGTTGTTGACGTTGTTTCTGCTGCTGTGATTGTTGGTGTCGTTTCAGCTTCTGTGGTTGTTGACGTTGTTTCTGCTGCTGTGGTTGCTGGTGTCGTTTCAGCTTCTGTGGTTGGTGGGGTTGTTTCTGCTGCTGTGATTGCTGGTGTCGTTTCAGCTTCTGTGGTTGTTGACGTTGTTTCTGCTGCTGTGGTTGTTGGTGTCTTTTCAGCTTCTGTGGTTGGTGGTGTTGTTTCTCCTGCTATGGTTGCTGGTGTCGCTTCAGCTTCTGTGGTTGTTGATGTTGTTTCTGCTGCTGTGATTGCTGGTGTCGTTTCAGCTTCTGTGGTTGTTGACGTTGTTTCTGCTGCTGTGATTGCTGGTGTCGTTTCAGCTTCTGTGGTTTCTGACGTTGTTTCTGCTGCTGTGATTGCTGGTGTCGTTTCAGCTTCTGTGGTTGTTGACGTTGTTTCTGCTGCTGTGATTGCTGGTGTCGTTTCAGCTCCTGGTGTAGTTGTTACCGTCGTTTCTTCTGGTGTAGTTGTTACCGTCGTTTCTTCTGGTGTAGTTGTTACCGTCGTTTCTTCTGGTGTAGTTGTTACCGTCGTTTCTTCTGGTGTCGTTGTTACCGTAATTTCTTCTGGTGTAGTTGTTACCGTCGTTTCTTCTGGTGTAGTTGTTGGTGGCGTCGTTTCTTCTGGTGTAGTTGTTACCGTCGTTTCTTCTGGTGTAGTTGGTACCGTCGTTTCTTCTGGTGTAGTTGTTACCGTCGTTTCTTCTGGTGTAGTTGTTGGTGGCGTCGTTTCTTCTGGTGTAGTTGTTGTTACCGTCGTTTCTTCTGGTGTAGTTGTTGTTACTGTCGTTTCTTCTGGTGTAGTTGTTGGTGGCGTCGTTTCTTCTGGTGTAGTTGTTACCGTCGTTTCTTCTGGTGTAGTTGTTGTTACCGTCGTTTCTTCTGGTGTAGTTGTTACCGTCGTTTCTTCTGGTGTAGTTGTTACTGTCGTTTCTTCTGGTGTAGTTGTTGTTACTGTCGTTTCTTCTGGTGTAGTTGTTGTTACTGTCGTTTCTTCTGGTGTAGTTGTTGTTACTGTCGTTTCTTCTGGTGTAGTTGTTACCGTCGTTTCTTCTGGTGTAGTTGTTACTGTCGTTTCTTCTGGTGTAGTTGTTGTTGACGTCGTTTCTTCTGGTGTAGTTGGTACCGTCGTTTCTTCTGGTGTAGTTGTTGTTACTGTCGTTTCTTCTGGTGTAGTTGTTGTTACTGTCGTTTCTTCTGGTGTAGTTGTTACCGTCGTTTCTTCTGGTGTAGTTGTTACCGTCGTTTCTTCTGGTGTCGTTGTTGTTACTGTCGTTTCTTCTGGTGTAGTTGTTACCGTCGTTTCTTCTGGTGTAGTTGGTACCGTCGTTTCTTCTGGTGTAGTTGTTGTTACTGTCATTTCTTCTGGTGTAGTTGGTACCGTCGTTTCTTCTGGTGTAGTTGTTGTTACCGTCGTTTCTTCTGGTGTAGTTGTTACCGTCGTTTCTTCTGGTGTAGTTGTTGTTACTGTCGTTTCTTCTGGTGTAGTTGGTACCGTCGTTTCTTCTGGTGTAGTTGTTGTTACCGTCGTTTCTTCTGGTGTAGTTTTTTCCGTCGTTTCTTCTGGTGTAGTTGTTGTTACTGTCGTTTCTTCTGTTGTAGTTGGTACCGTCGTTTCTTCTGGTGTAGTTGTTACCGTCGTTTCTTCTGGTGTAGTTGTTACCGTCGTTTCTTCTGGTGTAGTTGTTGTTACTGTCGTTTCTTCTGGTGTAGTTGTTACCGTCGTTTCTTCTGGTGTAGTTGTTGTTACCGTCGTTTCTTCTGGTGTAGTTGTTACCGTCGTTTCTTCTGGTGTAGTTGTTGTTACCGTCGTTTCTTCTGGTGTAGTTGGTACCGTCGTTTCTTCTGGTGTAGTTGTTGTTACTGTCGTTTCTTCTGGTGTAGTTGTTGTTACCGTCGTTTCTTCTGGTGTAGTTGGTACCGTCGTTTCTTCTGGTGTAGTTGTTGTTACTGTCGTTTCTTCTGGTGTAGTTGTTACCGTCGTTTCTTCTGGTGTAGTTGTTGCCGTCGTTTCTTCTGGTGTAGTTGTTACCGTCGTTTCTTCTGGTGTAGTTGTTACCGTCGTTTCTTCTGGTGTCGTTGTTACCGTAATTTCTTCTGGTGTAGTTGTTACCGTCGTTTCTTCTGGTGTAGTTGTTGGTGGCGTCGTTTCTTCTGGTGTAGTTGTTACCGTCGTTTCTTCTGGTGTAGTTGGTACCGTCGTTTCTTCTGGTGTAGTTGTTACCGTCGTTTCTTCTGGTGTAGTTGTTGGTGGCGTCGTTTCTTCTGGTGTAGTTGTTGTTACCGTCGTTTCTTCTGGTGTAGTTGTTGTTACTGTCGTTTCTTCTGGTGTAGTTGTTGGTGGCGTCGTTTCTTCTGGTGTAGTTGTTACCGTCGTTTCTTCTGGTGTAGTTGTTGTTACCGTCGTTTCTTCTGGTGTAGTTGTTACCGTCGTTTCTTCTGGTGTAGTTGTTACTGTCGTTTCTTCTGGTGTAGTTGTTGTTACTGTCGTTTCTTCTGGTGTAGTTGTTGTTACTGTCGTTTCTTCTGGTGTAGTTGTTGTTACTGTCGTTTCTTCTGGTGTAGTTGTTACCGTCGTTTCTTCTGGTGTAGTTGTTACTGTCGTTTCTTCTGGTGTAGTTGTTGTTGACGTCGTTTCTTCTGGTGTAGTTGGTACCGTCGTTTCTTCTGGTGTAGTTGTTGTTACTGTCGTTTCTTCTGGTGTAGTTGTTGTTACTGTCGTTTCTTCTGGTGTAGTTGTTACCGTCGTTTCTTCTGGTGTAGTTGTTACCGTCGTTTCTTCTGGTGTCGTTGTTGTTACTGTCGTTTCTTCTGGTGTAGTTGTTACCGTCGTTTCTTCTGGTGTAGTTGGTACCGTCGTTTCTTCTGGTGTAGTTGTTGTTACTGTCATTTCTTCTGGTGTAGTTGGTACCGTCGTTTCTTCTGGTGTAGTTGTTGTTACCGTCGTTTCTTCTGGTGTAGTTGTTACCGTCGTTTCTTCTGGTGTAGTTGTTGTTACTGTCGTTTCTTCTGGTGTAGTTGGTACCGTCGTTTCTTCTGGTGTAGTTGTTGTTACCGTCGTTTCTTCTGGTGTAGTTTTTTCCGTCGTTTCTTCTGGTGTAGTTGTTGTTACTGTCGTTTCTTCTGTTGTAGTTGGTACCGTCGTTTCTTCTGGTGTAGTTGTTACCGTCGTTTCTTCTGGTGTAGTTGTTACCGTCGTTTCTTCTGGTGTAGTTGTTGTTACTGTCGTTTCTTCTGGTGTAGTTGTTACCGTCGTTTCTTCTGGTGTAGTTGTTGTTACCGTCGTTTCTTCTGGTGTAGTTGTTACCGTCGTTTCTTCTGGTGTAGTTGTTGTTACCGTCGTTTCTTCTGGTGTAGTTGGTACCGTCGTTTCTTCTGGTGTAGTTGTTGTTACTGTCGTTTCTTCTGGTGTAGTTGTTGTTACCGTCGTTTCTTCTGGTGTAGTTGGTACCGTCGTTTCTTCTGGTGTAGTTGTTGTTACTGTCGTTTCTTCTGGTGTAGTTGTTACCGTCGTTTCTTCTGGTGTAGTTGGTACCGTCGTTTCTTCTGGTGTAGTTGTTGTTACCGTCGTTTCTTCTGGTGTAGTTGTTACCGTCGTTTCTTCTGGTGTAGTTATTGTTACTGTCGTTTCTTCTGGTGTAGTTGTTGTTGGCGTCGTTTCTTCTGGTGTAGTTGGTACCGTCGTTTCTTCTGGTGTAGTTGTTACCGTCGTTTCTTCTGGTGTAGTTGTTGTTACTGTCGTTTCTTCTGGTGTAGTTGGTACCGTCGTTTCTTCTGGTGTAGTTGTTGTTACTGTCGTTTCTTCTGGTGTAGTTGTTACCGTCGTTTCTTCTGGTGTAGTTGTTGTTACTGTCGTTTCTTCTGGTGTAGTGGTTACCGTCGTTTCTTCTGGTGTAGTTGTTACCGTCGTTTCTTCTGGTGTAGTTGTTGTTGGCGTCATTTCTTCTGGTGTAGTTGTTGTTACTGTCGTTTCTTCTGGTGTAGTTGTTACTGTCGTTTCTTCTGGTGTAGTTGTTGTTACTGTCGTTTCTTCTGGTGTAGTTGTTGTTACTGTCTTTTCTTCTGGTGTAGTTGTTGTTACTGTCGTTTCTTCTGGTGTAGTTGTTGTTACCGTCGTTTCTTCTGGTGTAGTTGTTACCGTCGTTTCTTCTGGTGTAGTTGTTACCGTCGTTTCTTCTGGTGTAGTTGTTGTTACTGTCGTTTCTTCTGGTGTAGTTGTTACCGTCGTTTCTTCTGGTGTAGTTGTTGTTACTGTCGTTTCTTCTGGTGTAGTTGTTGTTACTGACGTTTCTTCCGGTGTAGTTGTTGTTACTGTCGTTTCTTCTGGTGTAGTTGTTGTTACTGTCGTTTCTTCTGGTGTAGTTGTTACCGTCGTTTCTTCTGGTGTAGTTGGTACCGTCGTTTCTTCTGGTGTAGTTGTTGTTACTGTCGTTTCTTCTGGTGTAGTTGTTACCGTCGTTTCTTCTGGTGTAGTTGTTACCGTCGTTTCTTCTGGTGTAGTTGTTGTTACTGTCGTTTCTTCTGGTGTAGTTGTTACTGTCGTTTCTTTTGGTGTAGTTGTTACCGTCGTTTCTTCTGGTGTAGTTGTTGTTACTGTCGTTTCTTCTGGTGTAGTTGTTACCGTCGTTTCTTCTGGTGTAGTTGTTGTTACCGTCGTTTCTTCTGGTGTAGTTGTTGTTACCGTCGTTTCTTCTGGTGTAGTTGTTGTTACTGTCGTTTCTTCTGGTGTAGTTGTTGTTACTGTCGTTTCTTCTGGTGTAGTTGTTGTTACCGTCGTTTCTTCTGGTGTAGTTGTTGTTACCGTCGTTTCTTCTGGTGTAGTTGTTACCGTCGTTTCTTCTGTTGTAGTTGTTGTTACTGTCGTTTCTTCTGGTGTAGTTGTTGTTACTGTCGTTTCTTCTGGTGTAGTTGTTGTTACTGTCGTTTCTTCTGGTGTAGTTGTTGTTACCGTCGTTTCTTCTGGTGTAGTTGTTGTTACCGTCGTTTCTTCTGGTGTAGTTGTTACCGTCGTTTCTTCTGGTGTAGTTGTTGTTACCGTCGTTTCTTCTGGTGTAGTTGTTACCGTCGTTTCTTCTGGTGTAGTTGTTGTTACTGTCGTTTCTTCTGGTGTAGTTGTTGTTACCGTCGTTTCTTCTTGTGTAGTTGTTGTTACTGTCGTTTCTTCTGGTGTAATTGTTGTTACTGTCGTTTCTTCTGGTGTAGTTGTTGTTACCATCGTTTCTTCTGTTGTAGTTGTTGTTACTGTCGTTTCTTCAGGTGTAGTTGTTGTTACTGTCGTTTCTTCTGGTGTAGTTGTTGTTACTGTCGTTTCTTCTGGTGTAGTTGTTGTTACTGTCGTTTCTTCTGGTGTAGTTGTTGTTACTGTCGTTTCTTCTGGTGTAGTTGTTGTTACTGTCGTTTCTTCTGGTGTAGTTGTTACCGTCGTTTCTTCTGGTGTAGTTGTTGTTACTGTCGTTTCTTCTGGCGTAGTTGTTACTGTCGTTTCTTCTGGTGTAGTTGTTACCGTCGTTTCTTCTGGTGTAGTTGTTGTTACTGTCGTTTCTTCTGGTGTAGGTGGTACCGTCGTTTCTTCTGGTGTAGTTGTTGTTACCGTCGTTTCTTCTGGTGTAGTTGTTACCGTCGTTTCTTCTGGTGTCGTTGTTGTTACCGTCGTTTCTTCTGGTGTAGTTGTTGTTACTGTCGTTTCTTCTGGTGTAGTTGTTACTGTCGTTTCTTCTGTTGTAGTTGTTGTTACTGTCGTTTCTTCTGGTGTAGTTGTTGTTACTGTCGTTTCTTCTGGTGTAGTTGTTGTTACTGTCGTTTCTTCTGGTGTAGTTGTTGTTACCGTCGTTTCTTCTGGTGTAGTTGTTACCGTCGTTTCTTCTGGTGTAGTTGTTGTTACTGTCGTTTCTTCTGGTGTAGTTGTTACCGTCGTTTTTTCTGGTGTAGTTGTTGTTACTGTCGTTTCTTCTGGTGTAGTTGTTGTTACCGTCGTTTCTTCTGGTGTAGTTGGTACCGTCGTTTCTTCTGGTGTAGTTGTTGTTACTGTCGTTTCTTCTGGTGTAGTTGTTGTTACTGTCGTTTCTTCTGGTGTAGTTGTTGTTACCGTCGTTTCTTCTGGTGTAGTTGGTACCGTCGTTTTTTCTGGTGTAGTTGTTGTTACTGTCGTTTCTTCTGGTGTAGTTGTTGTTACTGTCGTTTCTTCTGGTGTAGTTGTTGTTACCGTCGTTTCTTCTGGTGTAGTTGTTACCGTCGTTTCTTCTGGTGTAGTTGTTGTTACTGTCGTTTCTTCTGGTGTAGTTGTTGTTACTGTCGTTTCTTCTGGTGTAGTTGTTGTTACAGTCGTTTCTTCTGGTTTAGTTGTTACCGTCGTTTCTTCTGGTGTAGTTGTTGTTACTGTCGTTTCTTCTGGTGTAGTTGTTACCGTCGTTTTTTCTGGTGTAGTTGTTGTTACCGTCGTTTCTTCTGGTGTAGTTGGTACCGTCGTTTCTTCTGGTGTAGTTGTTACCGTCGTTTCTTCTGGTGTAGTTGTTGTTACTGTCGCTTCTTCTGGTGTAGTTGTTACCGTCGTTTCTTCTGGTGTAGTTGTTGTTACCGTCGTTTCTTCTGGTGTAGTTGTTACTGTCGTTTCTTCTGGTGTAGTTGTTACCGTCGTTTCTTCTGGTGTAGTTGTTACCGTCGTTTCTTCTGGTGTAGTTGTTGTTACTGTCGTTTCTTCTGGTGTAGTTGGTACCGTCGTTTCTTCTGGTGTAGTTGTTGTTACTGTCGTTTCTTCTGGTGTAGTTGTTGTTGGCGTCGTTTCTTCTGGTGTAGTTGGTACCGTCGTTTCTTCTGGTGTAGTTGTTACCGTCGTTTCTTCTGGTGTAGTTGTTACCGTCGTTTCTTCTGGTGTAGTTGTTACCGTCGTTTCTTCTGTTGTAGTTGTTGTTACTGTCGTTTCTTCTGGTGTAGTTGTTGTTACTGTCGTTTCTTCTGGTGTAGTTGTTGTTACTGTCGTTTCTTCTGGTGTAGTTGTTGTTACCGTCGTTTCTTCTGGTGTAGTTGTTGTTACCGTCGTTTCTTCTGGTGTAGTTGTTACCGTCGTTTCTTCTGGTGTAGTTGTTGTTACTGTCGTTTCTTCTGGTGTAGTTGTTACCGTCGATTCTTCTGGTGTAGTTGTTGTTACTGCCGTTTCTTCTGGTGTAGTTGTTGTTACCGTCGTTTCTTCTGGTGTAGTTGTTGTTACTGTCGTTTCTTCTGGTGTAATTGTTGTTACTGTCGTTTCTTCTGGTGTAGTTGTTGTTACCATCGTTTCTTCTGTTGTAGTTGTTGTTACTGTCGTTTCTTCAGGTGTAGTTGTTGTTACTGTCGTTTCTTCTGGTGTAGTTGTTGTTTCTGTCGTTTCTTCTGGTGTAGTTGTTGTTACTGTCGTTTCTTCTGGTGTAGTTGTTGTTACTGTCGTTTCTTCTGGTGTAGTTGTTACCGTCGTTTCTTCTGGTGTAGTTGTTACCGTCGTTTCTTCTGGTGTAGTTGTTGTTACTGTCGTTTCTTCTGGCGTAGTTGTTACTGTCGTTTCTTCTGGTGTAGTTGTTACCGTCGTTTCTTCTGGTGTAGTTGTTGTTACTGTCGTTTCTTCTGGTGTAGGTGGTACCGTCGTTTCTTCTGGTGTAGTTGTTGTTACCGTCGTTTCTTCTGGTGTAGTTGTTAACGTCGTTTCTTCTGGTGTCGTTGTTGTTACCGTCGTTTCTTCTGGTGTAGTTGTTGTTACTGTCGTTTCTTCTGGTGTAGTTGTTACTGTCGTTTCTTCTGTTGTAGTTGTTGTTACTGTCGTTTCTTCTGGTGTAGTTGTTGTTACTGTCGTTTCTTCTGGTGTAGTTGTTGTTACTGTCGTTTCTTCTGGTGTAGTTGTTGTTACCGTCGTTTCTTCTGGTGTAGTTGTTACCGTCGTTTCTTCTGGTGTAGTTGTTGTTACTGTCGTTTCTTCTGGTGTAGTTGTTACCGTCGTTTTTTCTGGTGTAGTTGTTGTTACTGTCGTTTCTTCTGGCGTAGTTGTTGTTACCGTCGTTTCTTCTGGTGTAGTTGGTACCGTCGTTTCTTCTGGTGTAGTTGTTGTTACTGTCGTTTCTTCTGGTGTAGTTGTTGTTACTGTCGTTTCTTCTGGTGTAGTTGTTGTTACCGTCGTTTCTTCTGGTGTAGTTGGTACCGTCGTTTTTTCTGGTGTAGTTGTTGTTACTGTCGTTTCTTCTGGTGTAGTTGTTGTTACTGTCGTTTCTTCTGGTGTAGTTGTTGTTACCGTCGTTTCTTCTGGTGTAGTTGTTACCGTCGTTTCTTCTGGTGTAGTTGTTGTTACTGTCGTTTCTTCTGGTGTAGTTGTTGTTACTGTCGTTTCTTCTGGTGTAGTTGTTGTTACAGTCGTTTCTTCTGGTTTAGTTGTTACCGTCGTTTCTTCTGGTGTAGGTGTTGTTACTGTCGTTTCTTCTGGTGTAGTTGTTACCGTCGTTTTTTCTGGTGTAGTTGTTGTTACCGTCGTTTCTTCTGGTGTAGTTGGTACCGTCGTTTCTTCTGGTGTAGTTGTTACCGTCGTTTCTTCTGGTGTAGTTGTTGTTACTGTCGTTTCTTCTGGTGTAGTTGTTACCGTCGTTTCTTCTGGTGTAGTTGTTGTTACCGTCGTTTCTTCTGGTGTAGTTGTTACTGTCGTTTCTTCTGGTGTAGTTGTTACTGTCGTTTCTTCTGGTGTAGTTGTTACCGTCGTTTCTTCTGGTGTAGTTTTTGTTACTGTCGTTTCTTCTGGTGTAGTTGGAACCGTCGTTTCTTCTGGTGTAGTTGTTGTTACTGTCGTTTCTTCTGGTGTAGTTGTTGTTACCGTCGTTTCTTCTGGTGTAGTTGTTGTTACTGTCGTTTCTTCTGGTGTAGTTGTTGTTACTGTCGTTTCTTCTGGTGTAGTTGTTGTTACAATCGTTTCTTCTGTTGTAGTTGTTGTTACTGTCGTTTCTTCAGGTGTAGTTGTTGTTACTGTCGTTTCTTCTGGTGTAGTTGTTGTTACTGTCGTTTCTTCTGGTGTAGTTGTTGTTACTGTCGTTTCTTCTGGTGTAGTTGTTGTTACTGTCGTTTCTTCTGGTGTAGTTGTTACCGTCGTTTCTTCTGGTGTAGTTGTTACCGTCGTTTCTTCTGGTGTAGTTGTTGTTACTGTCGTTTCTTCTGACGTAGTTGTTACTGTCGTTTCTTCTGGTGTAGTTGTTACCGTCGTTTCTTCTGGTTTAGTTGTTGTTACTGTCGTTTCTTCTGGTGTAGTTGGTACCGTCGTTTCTTCTGGTGTAGTTGTTGTTACCGTCGTTTCTTCTGGTGTAGTTGTTACCGTCGTTTCTTCTGGTGTAGTTGTTACTGTCGTTTCTTCTGGTGTAGTTGTTACCGTCGTTTCTTCTGGTGTAGTTGTTACCGTCGTTTCTTCTGGTGTAGTTGTTGTTACTGTCGTTTCTTCTGGTGTAGTTGGTACCGTCGTTTCTTCTGGTGTAGTTGTTGTTACTGTCGTTTCTTCTGGTGTAGTTGTTGTTGGCGTCGTTTCTTCTGGTGTAGTTGGTACCGTCGTTTCTTCTGGTGTAGTTGTTACCGTCCTTTCTTCTGGTGTAGTTGTTACCGTCGTTTCTTCTGGTGTAGTTGTTACCGTCGTTTCTTCTGTTGTAGTTGTTGTTACTGTCGTTTCTTCTGGTGTAGTTGTTGTTACTGTCGTTTCTTCTGGTGTAGTTGTTGTTACTGTCGTTTCTTCTGGTGTAGTTGTTGTTACCGTCGTTTCTTCTGGTGTAGTTGTTGTTACCGTCGTTTCTTCTGGTGTAGTTGTTACCGTCGTTTCTTCTGGTGTAGTTGTTGTTACTGTCGTTTCTTCTGGTGTAGTTGTTACCGTCGATTCTTCTGGTGTAGTTGTTGTTACTGCCGTTTCTTCTGGTGTAGTTGTTGTTACCGTCGTTTCTTCTGGTGTAGTTGTTGTTACTGTCGTTTCTTCTGGTGTAATTGTTGTTACTGTCGTTTCTTCTGGTGTAGTTGTTGTTACCATCGTTTCTTCTGTTGTAGTTGTTGTTACTGTCGTTTCTTCAGGTGTAGTTGTTGTTACTGTCGTTTCTTCTGGTGTAGTTGTTGTTTCTGTCGTTTCTTCTGGTGTAGTTGTTGTTACTGTCGTTTCTTCTGGTGTAGTTGTTGTTACTGTCGTTTCTTCTGGTGTAGTTGTTACCGTCGTTTCTTCTGGTGTAGTTGTTACCGTCGTTTCTTCTGGTGTAGTTGTTGTTACTGTCGTTTCTTCTGGCGTAGTTGTTACTGTCGTTTCTTCTGGTGTAGTTGTTACCGTCGTTTCTTCTGGTGTAGTTGTTGTTACTGTCGTTTCTTCTGGTGTAGGTGGTACCGTCGTTTCTTCTGGTGTAGTTGTTGTTACCGTCGTTTCTTCTGGTGTAGTTGTTAACGTCGTTTCTTCTGGTGTCGTTGTTGTTACCGTCGTTTCTTCTGGTGTAGTTGTTGTTACTGTCGTTTCTTCTGGTGTAGTTGTTACTGTCGTTTCTTCTGTTGTAGTTGTTGTTACTGTCGTTTCTTCTGGTGTAGTTGTTGTTACTGTCGTTTCTTCTGGTGTAGTTGTTGTTACTGTCGTTTCTTCTGGTGTAGTTGTTGTTACCGTCGTTTCTTCTGGTGTAGTTGTTACCGTCGTTTCTTCTGGTGTAGTTGTTGTTACTGTCGTTTCTTCTGGTGTAGTTGTTACCGTCGTTTTTTCTGGTGTAGTTGTTGTTACTGTCGTTTCTTCTGGCGTAGTTGTTGTTACCGTCGTTTCTTCTGGTGTAGTTGGTACCGTCGTTTCTTCTGGTGTAGTTGTTGTTACTGTCGTTTCTTCTGGTGTAGTTGTTGTTACTGTCGTTTCTTCTGGTGTAGTTGTTGTTACCGTCGTTTCTTCTGGTGTAGTTGGTACCGTCGTTTTTTCTGGTGTAGTTGTTGTTACTGTCGTTTCTTCTGGTGTAGTTGTTGTTACTGTCGTTTCTTCTGGTGTAGTTGTTGTTACCGTCGTTTCTTCTGGTGTAGTTGTTACCGTCGTTTCTTCTGGTGTAGTTGTTGTTACTGTCGTTTCTTCTGGTGTAGTTGTTGTTACTGTCGTTTCTTCTGGTGTAGTTGTTGTTACAGTCGTTTCTTCTGGTTTAGTTGTTACCGTCGTTTCTTCTGGTGTAGTTGTTGTTACTGTCGTTTCTTCTGGTGTAGTTGTTACCGTCGTTTTTTCTGGTGTAGTTGTTGTTACCGTCGTTTCTTCTGGTGTAGTTGGTACCGTCGTTTCTTCTGGTGTAGTTGTTACCGTCGTTTCTTCTGGTGTAGTTGTTGTTACTGTCGTTTCTTCTGGTGTAGTTGTTACCGTCGTTTCTTCTGGTGTAGTTGTTGTTACCGTCGTTTCTTCTGGTGTAGTTGTTACTGTCGTTTCTTCTGGTGTAGTTGTTACTGTCGTTTCTTCTGGTGTAGTTGTTACCGTCGTTTCTTCTGGTGTAGTTTTTGTTACTGTCGTTTCTTCTGGTGTAGTTGGTACCGTCGTTTCTTCTGGTGTAGTTGTTGTTACTGTCGTTTCTTCTGGTGTAGTTGTTGTTACCGTCGTTTCTTCTGGTGTAGTTGTTGTTACTGTCGTTTCTTCTGGTGTAGTTGTTGTTACTGTCGTTTCTTCTGGTGTAGTTGTTGTTACAATCGTTTCTTCTGTTGTAGTTGTTGTTACTGTCGTTTCTTCAGGTGTAGTTGTTGTTACTGTCGTTTCTTCTGGTGTAGTTGTTGTTACTGTCGTTTCTTCTGGTGTAGTTGTTGTTACTGTCGTTTCTTCTGGTGTAGTTGTTGTTACTGTCGTTTCTTCTGGTGTAGTTGTTACCGTCGTTTCTTCTGGTGTAGTTGTTACCGTCGTTTCTTCTGGTGTAGTTGTTGTTACTGTCGTTTCTTCTGACGTAGTTGTTACTGTCGTTTCTTCTGGTGTAGTTGTTACCGTCGTTTCTTCTGGTTTAGTTGTTGTTACTGTCGTTTCTTCTGGTGTAGTTGGTACCGTCGTTTCTTCTGGTGTAGTTGTTGTTACCGTCGTTTCTTCTGGTGTAGTTGTTACCGTCGTTTCTTCTGGTGTCGTTGTTGTTACCGTCGTTTCTTCTGGTGTAGTTGTTGTTACTGTCGTTTCTTCTGGTGTAGTTGTTACTGTCGTTTCTTCTGTTGTAGTTGTTGTTACTGTCGTTTCTTCTGTTGTAGTTGTTGTTACTGTCATTTCTTCTGGTGTAGTTGTTGTTACTGTCGTTTCTTCTGGTGTAGTTGTTGTTACCGTCGTTTCTTCTGATGTAGTTGTTACCGTCGTTTCTTCTGGTGTAGTTGTTGTTACTGTCGTTTCTTCTGGTGTAGTTGTTACCGTCGTTTTTTCTGGTGTAGTTGTTATTACTGTCGTTTCTTCTGGTGTAGTTGTTGTTACCGTCGTTTCTTCTGGTGTAGTTGGTACCGTCGTTTCTTCTGGTGTAGTTGTTGTTACTGTCGTTTCTTCTGGTGTAGTTGTTGTTACTGTCGTTTCTTCTGGTGTAGTTGTTGTTACCGTCGTTTTTTCTGGTGTAGTTGGTACCGTCGTTTTTTCTGGTGTAGTTGTTGTTACTGTCGTTTCTTCTGGTGTAGTTGTTGTTAGTGTCGTTTCTTCTGGTGTAGTTGTTGTTACCGTCGTTTCTTCTGGTGTAGTTGTTACCGTCGTTTCTTCTGGTGTAGTTGTTGTTACTGTCGTTTCTTCTGGTGTAGTTGTTGTTACTGTCGTTTCTTCTGGTGTAGTTGTTGTTACAGTCGTTTCTTCTGGTGTAGTTGTTACCGTCGTTTCTTCTGGTGTAGTTGTTACCGTCGTTTCTTCTGGTGTAGTTGTTGTTACTGTCGTTTCTTCTGGTGTAGTTGGTACCGTTGTTTCTTCTGGTGTAGTTGTTGTTACTGTCGTTTCTTCTGGTGTAGTTGTTACTGTCGTTTCTTCTGGTGTAGTTGTTACCGTCGTTTCTTCTGGTGTAGTTGTTGTTACCGTCGTTTCTTCTGGTGTAGTTGTTACCGTCGTTTCTTCTGGTGTCGTTGTTGTTACCGTCGTTTCTTCTGGTGTAGTTGTTGTTACTGTCGTTTCTTCTGGTGCAGTTGTTGTTACTGTCGTTTCTTCTGGTGTAGTTGTTACCGTCGTTTCTTCTGGTGTAGTTGTTGTTACCGTCGTTTCTTCTGGTGTAGTTGTTACCGTCGCTTCTTCTGGTGTAGTTGTTGTTACCGTCGTTTCTTCTGGTGTAGTTGTTACTGTCGTTTCTTTAGTTGTTGGTGGCGTAGTTTCTTCTGGTGTAGTTGTTACCGTCGTTTCTTCTGGTGTCGTTGTTACCGTCGTTTCTTCTGGTGTAGTTTTTGTTACCGTCGTTTCTTCTGGTGTAGTTTTTGTTACTGTCGTTTCTTCTGGTGTCGTTGTTACCGTCGTTTCTTCTGGTGTAGTGCTTACCGTCGTTTCTTCTGGTGTCGTTGTTGCCGTCGTTTCTTCTGGTGTAGTTTTTGTTACCGTCGTTTCTTCTGGTGTAGTTTTTGTTACTGTCGTTTCTTCTGGTGTAGTTGTTACCGTTGTTTCTTCTGGTGTAGTTTTTGTTACTGTCGTTTCTTCTTGTGTCGTTGTTGTTGGTGTCGTTTCTTCTGGTGTCGTTGTTACTGTCGTTTCTTCTGGTGTAGTTGTTGTTACTGTCGTTTCTTCTGGTGTCGTTGTTACCGTTGTTTCTTCTGGTGTAGTTGTTGTTACTGTCGTTTCTTCTGGTGTAGTTGTTGTTACTGTCGTTTCTTCTGGTGTCGTTGTTACCGTTGTTTCTTCTGGTGTAGTTGTTGTTACTGTCGTTTCTTCTGGTGTCGTTGTTGTTACTGTCGTTTCTTCTGGTGTCGTTGTTACCGTCGTTTCTTCTGGTGTAGTTGTTGTTACTGTCGTTTCTTCTGGTGTCGTTGTTACCGTCGTTTCTTCTGGTGTAGTTGTTGTTACTGTCGTTTCTTCTGGTGTAGTTGTTGTTACTGTCGTTTCTTCTGGTGTCGTTGTTTGCGTCGTTTCTTCTGGTGTAGTTTTTGTTACTGTCGTTTCTTCTGGTGTCGTTGTTACCGTCGTTTCTTCTGGTGTAGTGCTTACTGTCGTTTCTTCTGGTGTCGTTGTTACTGTCGTTTCTTCTGGTGTCGTTGTTACCGTCGTTTCTTCTGGTGTAGTGCTTACTGTCGTTTCTTCTGGTGTAGTTGTTGTTACTGTCGTTTCTTCTGGTGTAGTTGTTGTTACTGTCGTTTCTTCTGGTGTAGTTGTTACCGTCGTTTCTTCTGATGTAGTTGTTGGTGGCGTCGTTTCTTCTGGTGTGGTTGTTGGTGGCGTCGTTTCTTCTGGTGTGGTTGATGGCGTCGTTTCTGCTGGTGTTGTTGGTGGCGTCGTTTCTGCTTCTGTTGTTGATTGCAGCGTTTTTGTTGGTGTTGTTGAAGAAGTGGGATTGAACGCTCTTTTATGTCTAAGTCGATTCCTAAGATATTCTGATTTATCAAAAGCACTGGACTCATTATTCGATTCATATGTAATATCTGCGTTGCCTCCCATATAATGTTCTTCATTTCTGGGTTCCTCATCACTGTGAGAACTGATCTCTGAGTTGCTTCCCTCATAACGTTCTTCATTTCTGGGTTTCTCACCATTGTTAGAACTAATCTCTGAGAAGCTGCCCATTTCCTCACTGTTATCGTCACGATAATCATACTTCAACTCGGAACTATTTTCTGTAGATATTCTACTTTTCCCCATCCTGGGATTCTGACCGCGCCATCCACCAGTCGCCAAATGTAGCTTCTGTTTGTTCTTTATATTGATTATGTCACTGCTATGATGGCTGACAAATTGGTTCTCCAAGAAGTTCGTTGCCTCGATTATCTGTTCAAAACAGATACAATAACAGCATGCTGTCTTAACATGTAAACATAATTCAACGGTTTGACTTAGTAATTTTAAATACTATATATACACAAACATACATCCATACATACATACATGCGTACACAGACACACATACAACACACACACACACACATACAACACACAACACATACACACACAATATATTATTTACCGGCACCTTTTGATAACAGACAGAAAAAAAAACAATGAGCAAGTCCTACCGGAAATGAATGAAAACCGTAAACTGATTAGGGAAATTAGACGTTGATAGTCAACATTTTATGGACACGTTATAAGAAGAAATGCATTAGAGAACTTGGTGACAACTGGCAAGATTGACGGAAAAAGAACAATGGCAAGGCAAAGAAGTAAATATCTGGATGTCTTTGCGACGTGGCATTGTCGAGACAAGAACATTGAGCTGATCTACGACTTTGGTGATCGCGCGAGGTGGCGAAACATGACCGCCTACATTTATTGGCATGGCCCATTATGATATTTAACAGAGGAACCGTTCAGGTTAATCGAAGAAAGGAGACGATTAAAGTAAACAGTGTTAGAAACAGATAGCCCAACATTAAAAGATTATATATGAGAAAAATTAGACATTAGTTAGTCTTCAGATTTTCATCGCTGACATGTAACCATTCAGTTCATGAGTGCTCGAATACATCCCTTATCTCTCTTATCTCCGCTTGTAGCGGATGACGACACCAGGTCTGTGTTAATTAACTAATCTTTAATTTTCCTTTGTGTAGCGAGTTTTTCCGGCTTCACCCCGTTTGGGTTGATGGTTTTACATTCTGCTATGGGTTATCAATCAATCAATCATGTGCCAAGCCGGAAAGCGTGGGCGGTCATGACTCGCCATTTCACTCGATCACCAGTGTCGTGGATCAGCTCAGTGATCCTGTCTCGTCCATGCCATGTGGCCAAGCCATCCAGGTATTTCCTTCTCGGTCTTCCTCTTGGTCTGTTCCCTTCGATCTTGCCAGTTGTCACTAAGTTCTCCAATCCATTTCTTCTCATAACATGTCCAAAATATTTTGACTGTCTACGTCTAATTTCTCTAATCAGTTTACGATGTTCATTTGTCTCCTGTAGTACTTGGTCATTGGTTTTTCTGTCTGTCCATGGTATTCTTTGCATTTTCCTCAGAAACCACATTTCTGCAGCCATCAGACATTTTTCAGCTTGACTGCCCATTGTCCAAGTTTCACATCCATACAAAAGAACAGGCTCTATGTATCCCCTCAACACTCTTTTTCTCGTTTCAATTGACATCTTTTTATTGGTCAGAATGTTTTTCATCTTGCTAAAGGCTACTTTCGCCATGGCGATTCTTGTTCTAATCTCTTCAAGGCATCTCCCATCAGATTTTATGACTTTTCCAAGATAATTGTACCGATTTACTTGTTGAAAAATATTTCCATTTACTTGTATATTACATTGTGGCACTTCTTCCTTCCTAGTGACGACCATAACCTGAGTCTTTTTACAATTTAATTCTAACCCCAGTTGCTCACTGTGTACAACAACCGCATCTACTAATTGTTGCAGGTCCTGCGCATTGTCTGCAATTAATACTGTATCATCTGCATGCATGATAATTCTTAGCAAAATCTTTGTGATGTGACTCATTATACTAATTGTTCTATGTTGATCACATTCCAAGGTTCCTGATTTCTTTGGAATTGCAATAAATACAGAGTTACATAATTCAGGAGGTATATCTCCAGTTTCATATAATGTGTTCATCAGTCTGGTGACTTGCTCTAGTCCAAATTCTTCTAAAGCTTTAATCATTTCTGTTGTGATGTTATCTGCACCGGGGGCCTTGCCAGCTTTCATATGCTTAAGAACATTTCGAACCTCCCTCTCCAAAATTGGCGGTCCTTCATTATTAAATCTAATATCATACTGTTCGTCTCTGTTATCATCATAAAGGTGTTTCACATAATCTGTCCATACATGTAGAATCTGGTCTTTTTCTATTATGATTTTGCCATCTTTAGTTTTTAGACAGCCTGTTGATGTACTTGTTCTTTTATTAGTACGTTCCTGAATTCTTTTGTGCACTAATTTGGTATTTTGACTGTTGTGTTGTTTTTCAATTTCTAAGCACTTTTCCTCAAGCCATGATTCTTTTGCCTCCTTACATAATATTCTGACTTGCCTGTGGATTTCTTCATATTTGACAGAATTATTTTTATTGAGTCTTCGTGTTTCCTTGAGGTGTAAAATTTCTTCAGTCATCCATTTCTTACGACCCACCTTCTTTAATTTTGGAATAGTTGTTTCTGCAGCCACATTGATTGAATTCTTCAACGTTTCCCATTGATCATCCACATCCTGGAATAATATCTCTAGATCAGACAATATTTCAAATCTGTTCTATACTTCTATGTTGAATTTGTGTTGTATTTCCTTGTCATTAATCAATGTACACAAATCATATTTAGTGTTTCCTGTTATATACTTGACTTTCTTCAACTTTATCCTCAATGTTCCTGTGAGTAATCTGTGGTCACTATAACAATCAGCACTGGGAACTGTTTTTGCTACTGTTAGCGCGTTTATAAATCTTCTGCTAATGAGAATGTAGTCAATCTGGTTTCTAATCCTGCTATCAGGACTCCTCCATGTCCATAATCTTCTAGGGTATTGCTTAATCCAGGTGTTTCCTACAATCATTTCCTGTTCTTTTGCCCACTCCATGAGTCTGTATCCTCTTTCATTTCTCTCTCCTAAACCATAGTTTCCTACTGTGTATCTATCCCCTTGATTTCCTACTTTTGCATTGAAGTCCCCTATTATGATGTTTATTTCTGAATTTTTACATTTCTTTAAGGCAGCCTCTATGTCATTATAAAATTCTTCAACACTATCTTCACTGGATTCTCCTGTTGGGGCATATACTTGAATAATATTTATGCTAAAAGGTCTGCCACTTAATTTAACTAGTAGAACTCTGTCCGACACGACCCAATATCTTTGAACAGATTTTGATGATTTCCGGTCCAAAATAATTGCCACTCCCCTATGACGATCTTCACCTCCAGAATAAATAATCTTGAAATCGTCATCTATCTTGATGCCTGATCCTGTCCATCTCGTTTCGCACATACCTAAAATATTAAGGGAGGCACTATTCGCAATTCCATTGCGAATAGAACAAAATTATATTCGCAATCGAATTGCGGGAAGTAACAAACATGTCACAGCGTCTGCTTACTAGTCAATTTTAGTTTGGGCCATTAAGAAGTCTAAGAAGGTGGTTAATTTAAATAGGAATGTTCACTGTTGCGAGTTTAATTCTGCCGAATTCTCTGTATTTTTTAATGAATCACTCTTCTTCATACTTCTGTCCGTTCTTTTGGCATCCCGTTTTATTTTTACATTTTACGTTAGTCCTGTTTAAATATCAAGAATAATTTTTCAGAACAGGTATCCCCAATACAAATAACGATCCCTACAAATAATTATGTCCCCAGGCGAGTTCTAGAATTGTTAACTTTCGTTTCTATACACTTACTGTTACAATACCAGGCATCCATGTTTGTTTACGTTACCGTCCTACTATTTATGTCCTGATAATATCGCAGCATTGATGATTCTCTCAATTTGACACTTTCTATGGCCTCCATTGCATCCTCTCTGAGTGACTCTGTTCTGGTCCAAGCTGACAGTCAGCAATATGCTTCGCCTCAGAGAGACATGATTAGGCAATTCAAACACCAGGCTTTCGATTGACTGGCCTCATTAGTTTGCTACGCATATAAAGTGCAGGAAAACCCGGTATATCTGAAGCAGGTGGAAAAGAGAGAGGAGAGAGATAGATAACGAAGATAGTGTGAGAGACAGAGATATGAGAAAGATGTGTTGAACGACATTAAAGAGTGGTAAAGACAAGAAAGGGAGAGGTGGAAGATCGAGACTTAGAGCGAGCGAGAGAGAGAGAGAGAGAGAGAGAGAGAGAGAGAGAGAGAGAGAGAGAGAGAAGAACTCGCGTTCGGGTGGCTAAGCTCCTTTCCCAAGACAACAGAAAGACAAGTGTGCAGGTTCTTGTGCAGCAAGATAAACAACACCTAATACACAAAATCCGTAGAAAACATATGCCTAAAGCGAAATCATCAGACTAGCATTGGTGTCACCTAATTCCTGAAAATGAAAAAAAAAAAAAAGTTGCCTCCCCGTCGGCGAATCGAACCTCGAGCACCCGCATGACAGGCGGAGACACTAACCACTACGCTACTGAAGACACGTTAACAGATCAACAAAATATTGTAATATGGACACACGCACACGAATAATCACGTGACCTACTTCGATTGCGAATATAATTTTTCTCTATTCGCCATTCAATTGCGAATAGTCACTTTTTACCCTTTCAATTTCTTGTTTTATGTTCTTTAATTTTTCGTCGTTGTTTAACGTCCTAACGTTCCATGTTACTAATTTTAACGTCTCTGTCCTTGTCTTGCGATGATCAGTCTTTATGCGAATCATGATATACTAGGCACTTTTAAAGAGGTAGTTTGCCGTTGCTTTCGTCTATGGCAGTGACCGTACTGGTCGGAGACCGCAGCCATTGACTCAAGAAGAGCTTTTCTGCCTGCCGTCGTGAATTCGAGACCATGACCAACGAATATCTGTTGGCTGCCCTCAAAATTTCATCCACCACCTGCCTTCCGTGGCTTCTTTTTAAAACTTCCAATAAAAGAGCACAAAATAACATCACATAATCCACAGGAAAACAATATTCGCAGGAAATCCATAGGAAATCACACGAAATCCAAAGGAAAACACTAAATTAAAATAGCGTCCCCCCGAAAAGTAACGCGTCATCTTGTCGCCATTGTACCGGAAGTACCTGTTGAATTTGTTTTGTATGTTGTTTTTGCTATGGGTTGCAAATTTAAATTTATCACTAAATTCGTTTAATCTTCCTGCGTCTGAGAGGGCATTCAGCTTATCAACCTGGTCCATTGCTCACCCTTTGTCCACAAGAACTCGGCTGGCAAGTCTATCAACTTGTATACCTGTCTGGCCAAGTTAAAAAGATGAGGATAATGTTTTTGTCAGCCTTGAACTCTTGATAGTCTTGACCCAATGTCTTCGAGCCCAATCGATCTCGATCTTCCTGAACATGCGCATTGAGTCACTGAGAAAGTATGTCAGCGTGAAAGTCTGTGCTCCAACCAGGCTAATGCCTTAGCTACTACATTTGACTTCCATCTGGTCAAGGCGATGCCACCACAGCCTTCCTTCACAGTTCTCCCTCAAACCTGATCAATAAAGGCCCATGGGTTAAACAACAGTCGCTTCTGTGTAAATGACTACATCAGAATAATACCCAAATATCAAGTCCTGAGCTTGTTGGGGGTTGTTGTCTGCACCCTGATTCTCAGTCTTACACGTACTGAAAAAGACATACCACGAACTGTTGTCACTTGTATCCATTGTTCACCATGTTCTGTGTCCTCGAATTACCCATTCAGGATTCTCTTTTTAATCTGCTGCCCGTTCGTTTCTTGATCTCGGAAGTAGCCACCTCCTATGCAAAACCTTATGTTGTCTCCCATGGGTGAAAAATAAGCGAATTACGGCATCGCCCTGCAAGCTGTATCTCTTGTGCACACATGTGTAATATGGAAAATCTCGTTCTGTATTCTTTCCAGTCTGTCCATCTGAGGGCGGCTGAGAGTGAGGATCGTCAGGACTTACTAAATCACAGAAATGACCAGATCATAGTATAGCAGACAGAGGTGAAACTGCCCACAGTTTTCCGCCTCCAGTACCCTCATAGCAGCAATTATCCTTTTAGCTATAATTATCACATGACCTATGTAATAAGATTAAGGCGGATTCCTATCGATCAGCATTCCTAGGTACTTCTTCATTGCGCGGGTCTTTTCCATAACCTCCGCGCATGGGTTTACAGTTGATGTTGGAATGTAGACAATACGGCTATCCATTGAGAACCATGACACGGCTGCCATCGTTGCGTTGCCCAGTGTTCGCGCTTTCCCGCACCACAGAGTTACGCTGTTGAGTTCTGCATGAAGTTCTCCAGTGGTCTGCTCCCTTTGTCCTGACTTTACAGTCGTCCGCATACGCCATTGTTCTCTCGTTCTGTGATCTGTTTGCGTTGAATTGGACAAGATCCGGGCCAACCCTGTGACACACCGGGATTTATTGTTGCTGGTTCAAAGGTCTAGCTTCCACATTTAAATACCATATTTCGCTCTAAGAGGGTCGCAGAGATCCAATTAAGGAGGAAAGGGTTGATATTGTATTTCTTCTACATCTTCGTTCGTCTTATATTTTATTTTGGACTTGCGTTGTCTTAGTTTACGGCAGACTGCGAGATTTGCAACTTTCGGCCGACACATCCAACTTGTGTGCGGGTTTATTGACCGCGTTAGCCTTCCCGGATATTGTCTTCACGAAGCTGGATTATACAGAAATCTAAAGCATCTCAGTAGTGCGATCAGAGAGAACAAGAAGCAGTTCTTAATGAGCACTTGTAGTAGAACATAGTATCCCCATGTGCTAGGAAAAGATGGAAGTTTGAGAACATTAACAGGCGAATTTACATCATCATTATCATCCAACGCTTTGCTGGCTGGCGTGGGCGATCATGCTTCTCCACAAATTGCGATCCCCGACGGCATGGATCAACTCGTATGTTAATTCTCTTCCGTGCCATGATTTAATACTGTCAAGAATTTTCTCACGCTGTTTTCCTCTATCTCTCTTTCAACAAATCTGTGTCACAACATGTTCCAGTTTTCTCTTAATTAATTTGACAAACAAATGTTGACTACCTCTTGTTGGTGTTTGTGATAAGTTGTATTTGCGACTCAGCTTCTCTCAATACTTCCAGATGTCTCATTTTGGCTGTGCAATTAATTTTCAAAATTCTTCTATAAAACCACACCTCTAAGGCTTCCAGGGACTACGCGTAAGCAATTATAGGAATGACAACACTTTAACATAAAGCAAAGACAAGCGGGAAAGATGGTGGCAGTACTGTGGAGAAATGCACGAAGACACGACAAAACCTAGATACGTGAACGATTAGAGAAAGAATCAGAACCTGAATTAGAGCAATGACGATCAGCAATGCAAGTCTGACGAAAGTTAAGTCGCTACCCTGTGACGACTATATCGGCGGAACTAATACAGCAGAAGAAGAAGCCAGCACACCGTGTGAAGTTCTAATTTAGCGCTGTTTGACCCAAAGCATGGAAGAAAACAACCTACATTCCTTGCCCCAAAAACAACATTTAAAACTTCCCGCCAGTTATCGAACCATCGAAAATCATCGCACTAATAACTCATGCTAGGACACTTTTCTTGTGAATCATTATGACGATGATTGAAATTAAATTCGAATATGCAGGCGGGTTTTGCATAGGACAGAGGAATCAGATAACATATATTCAATAAGAGGACGATCTTTGAGAAATGTAGAGAGTATAATATAGATCTTCATAACATCGTCAATGTGTTCATCATGAAATGTGTACATAAACCTTCAGTAAATGGAAGTTGTACCATTATGTGCACAGAAACCTTCACTCAATGTAAATAGTATCATATGTACAGAAAATTCACTTACTGGAAGTAGTATCATGTGTACAGAAACCTTCAATCAATGGAAGTAGTATCACCATGTGTACAGAAAGCTTCACTCAATGCAAGTAGTACCATCATGTGTACATAAACCTTCAATAAATGGAAGTCGTATCATGTGCACAGAAAACTTCAATCAATGGAAGTCGTATCATGTGTACAGAAACCTTCATTCAATGGAAGTAGTGTCATATATACCGAGCCCTTCTATCAAGGTAAGTAGTATAATGTTTACAGAAACTTTCAATCATGATAAGTAGTATCATGTGTACAGAAACCTTGAATCTAGGTAAGTAGTATCATGTGTACAGAAACCGTCAATCAGTGGAAGTCGTATCATGTGTACAGAAACCTTCAATCAATGGAAATAGTACCATCATGTGTACAGAAATATTCAATAAATGAAAGTAGTATCATATGTACCGAAACCTTCTATCAAGGTAAGTAGTATCATGTGTACAGAAACCTTCTATCAAGGTAAGTAGTATCATGTGTACAGAAACCTTCAATCAAGGTAAGTGTCATAATCTCCCCATTAGTTCTCCCGCGTCGTCGTCTATGACGCCTGGCGAATACAGCCAGGGGTCTACCGGTGAGCGACGCTAACCACACTGTGTCAGGAAGGGCCAGTCGGTGAAGGCATGTGTGACATGATCTCCACGCAGTGACACAGGCCCGCGTAGTGAGACTCACAGCGTGTAGCCGGCAGACGGCTTGGGGGTGTTGACGAAGACAGACGGGATTGAATGATGCTCGTATGTATGAACGCCATAGAGAGAACGCCTGTGAGAAGATATGACTGTGAGCCTGTGAGTTGTGTAGTAGTGTATTGATATATTTATTGAATGTATTATTGCATTGTCGTTGTATGATACATGTAAATTGTTGCGACGAGTGAGATGTGTGAATAAAGTGTTTGCATTGTAAGTGTAGTGCGTCACGTCAAGTCATTCTGTGACCGTGTTTTGTATCACACTTGTTGGTATGTACGAGCCAGTGTCCTTGCTGTAAGCAAGACCCTGACAGTAAGTAGTGTCATGTGTACAGAAACCTGCAATCAGTGGAAGTAGTATCATTGTACAGAAACCTTCAATTAAAGGAAGCAGTATCATGTGTACTTACTCTTATGGTAGTATTATGTGTGAAATACGCAAATTACCCGAATGTGATTTAACACCAACAATGAAAGAAAATCCTAAACACAAATAAATAAATATTAGACAACATATCGGGTGACGGGGTAGAGGTATTCCTTATCAAGGGAGAAGTAAGGCACCCCCTTTCCTCCGGTAGCCTACGGGACACCAAGGGGCTAGATGAAGTACCCGTAAATTTTCTCTCACCACTTCCTCCTCCACATCTCCGATCACGATAGCATGAGTAGATGGTGGAAGGGACTGGTTATGATCTCAAGTTGTTGGGAGCGGACTGTTTCAAACGAAACGTCCAGTATACAGAAGTGAGGAAGTGAAGCAGCCATGTGCAGGACTAGACGATTCCTTAGATAAGCCCAGTACCAGAGCGCTATGTTTCGGCTCTGCAGTTATGGAATCCTCCTTGGATGACGGGGAATGCTCATGGTCTTCCGCTGCCCTTCTTTGAGGGTTGACCGTGATTCTATGGCCGTTCTAAATTGACCATCTGGGATGTGGACGACACCACAACAGTGAGAGTCGTATGCCTCTCTAAACACCCAGGAAGGTTAACCAGGTCAACAAACACCCGCAGAAGACGGATGTGTCGGCCTAAGGGCGCTAATAAACTTGGCACAACGCAATTAGGTCTGAAAAAACACTCCGGATGAACGCAGAAGAAGATCTCAAGTTTCATGACGTTAGGCAGATGATTTCTGCTAGGATCACCGATCTGTACGGTCACTGCCGAGAAGAAAAGTTATGACAGACAGCCTTCTTTACAGATGCCTAGCAAATCATCTCTAACACAATTCATTCTACGTGGACTTCTAAACGAGTTCCATATCTGCCTCATCCGGTAGTGAACAGCAGGTGCTACCAGTCTGTCACCCAGATATTTAGCAAGCCAAGTACTGCAGTTGGTTTAGAAACAGGGTAGATCTAAAAGGTCGAGACAGGTTCTGTACGCAGACAGTAAATTTAATCCCTGCCGAGGTCTTATGTTCGTAGTCACATTCATCTTCGTCCCAGGACATGCAGGGACTGAAGGAAATGAACTAGTTGATGAACTTGCTGGCTCTGCATCTCCTGCAGATGGTCAGCCTATGGATAGTGCCTGTGTTATTAAATTAAGAACTAATTAATGCCCTTGCAGGGATGTGAAGAGCGGAGGCCTTTGACGTCAGTGGGTCCACATCGTTGTCCAGAATGAGAGATTTGGGGGTAAGAATTGGCACGGCCAGATACAAGAGGTACATTGGATGAATGTCTCGTCACCCAAACAGAACAAGCTATATTAGCCGCCGGACACTGATGCTTAATTTGGGGGAGGATCTGAATACCAGTGTAAATGTCTGGAGTGCAAGGCTGATGCCCCAGATAACTAACTAACGTGATGTATAAGAACATGAATGCAGGATGTGAGTGAAATCAGGAAACGAGTGAGAATTTCATAATCACTGTACATCATTGGTGCAGTGCTGTAGAAAACAATAAGCAGTATAGACGCATAATCCCTAATGATACAAGACATCAAACGAAATAATACCAGAAATAAAGAAACCAGGAAGATTAAATGGATGACCAAGGACATTTTACAACGGATGGACATTACAAGGAAAAATTACACAAAATCAAGATGAATATAAAAGAAATAATCCGAAAAGTATAGAGACAGATGTAAAGAAATATTCATTTCTTATTTGGCACCTTTTACAATTGCACCTCTGCGCCGCCTTCCTAGCAACGAAGTATATGTAATGCTTGACTTTTTCTGTTTATCTTTTAATTGTATTACATTTTCTAATTGCATGTTTTTTCTTTAAATCTCTTTGTGTTGTTCCTGAGGAAGATTATTGTGTCATAATATAACTTTTTTTTTAAATTTTAAATATCATTGATTCTCTTCCCCCCCCCCCCCCCTTGATTTACATTTGCCATATCGGAGTGCGTTGTAAGGTATGTACACTGTTTCTTTGTGTATTATATTTCACTTATTCGCAGGAGTTGCGCGTAACTAACTGTTTTTACTTTCTATTGTAAAGAAATATTTTGACAACCTTAGACAGATACAGATGTCTGGTTAAATAGCCAATGCAAACAACTTGAGCACCAACGTAAAAACACAAAATCAAAAAAGACACAACGGGTTACAGCAATTATCTGCAATTAGAAAGCGTGTAGGAAGTAGTTGCGTGAAAACAAAAGGACATAATGTAGTTATGAACAAAGAGAGGGTACGTGAAAAACGAAACGATTATATACACCAGTGCAAACCTGATAAGGCGAACTAACCTGGGACCCAATAAATAGTTCTTCTTATCAGAAATTCCTTTTAGAAGTGTTCAGACATATAGTAATGCATTTTCAACGTAAAATGCAATATTGTGTTTGAAATGGGCACCTGACACATCTTGGGAAGTAAAGTCGACAGGTGTGATACTGACTGCAGCACCCAGCGTGGTGTCGACTGGTCAATAAATATATTGATCTAGCTCTGTATGGTCAATGCGCCTTAAGTTATGCAAATGAGTCCTTTACAACTATTTGTGTTCTGTTTACTATATGATGATGATAGCGGATCAGAAACACGCACTTACGACTAATATAAAAGACGATTGCCTGAAAGAGGCTAATGAAACTAGGATATTATATACAACAATAAGAAAGATACACGCAGCTTTCTTTTGTCATGTGATGAGAAGAGATACATTGGAGAACGTCATGACGACTGGAAAGATCAAGGGGAAAAAAGGCAGAGACCGACCTAGGGCAATTATTCTGGAAGGATTGAGACGGTGGAGTGGAGGAATATCAGCAGCAGAGTTAATTCAGAACACCAAAGACTGAGATATGTGGTGAGACATGAACGCCTACGCCAGGTATCCTTGCACTTGATGAGGATTATTCAGGACCACCAACACTGACAGCAGAAGTTGAAGCTGCTATACAATATATAAGAGAAGGTTATTCCCAGGGGCCAGATAACTTCGGTATCAAATAAATTAAAGCTCTCGGTGCACCGTGTGTTACAGTGATAGGAAAATCGTTGAATGTCATCTATAACCGCGGATATATACCTGACGATTTAGGAGATCTATTATCATAATTCTACCAAAGGAATCTAGCGGAGAAATCCCACCATTCATTTATTGATGGGCATAACTTAAACACTGAGGCGAATTATAAAGAGAAGAATAAGAAGTATATTAGCGCCAGAAATTGGTGGTGAGTAGTGTGTGGCCTTAGAGAAGGTAAAGACACAAACAGAGTTATGCCCATCTTAAGAACATTAATTAACAGAAAGAATAATTGATATGAACAGATTTATATTTGTGCTTTTGCTTTACGACTGATGATACTGTGAAACCACACTAAGAAACTGTTGATACTGTTAAACAAACACTAAAAAAACTGTTGATATTGTGAAACCACACTAATAAAATGTTGATACTGTGGAAACACACTAAGAAACTGTTGATACTGTTAAACAAACACTAAAAAACTGTTGATATTGTGAAACCACACTAATAAAATGTTGATACTGTGGAAACACACTAAGAAACTGTTGATACTGTGAAACCACACTAAGAAACTGTTGATATTATGAAAACACACTAAGAAAATGATACTGTGAAAACACACTAAGAAACTGTTGATACTGTGAAACCACACTAAGATTCTATTGTTACTGTGAAACCACATTAAGAAACTATTGATACTGTGAAACCACACTAATAAACAGTTGATACAGTGAAAACACACTAAGAAACTGTTGATACTGTGAAAATACACTAAGAAACTATTGATCCTGTGAAACCACACTAAAACTGTTGATACTGTGAAACCACAATAAGAAACTGTTGATACTGTGAAATATGGAAACATCACTAGAATGTTAGAAATGTCAATCAATGATGGTAAAGATCTAAGAATAATAAGAAAAACAAATAGAAACACACAGACTGGTATTAAAATGCAGTTATAAGAATTGACAACGCAATAGGAACTTTTCAACATAGTAAACAAGGTGTTAGGCAGGGTTGTGTGCAATCACCCAACATGTTCAGTTTGTACAGCGAAATAGTAATGATATTCTCGCAAGACATGCCAGGAATAGCCATTGTGTAATGGAAACAACCTACGATAAACTGATGGCATTATTTTGATCGCTGTAAATGAAATACAGATACAAGAAATGATAGATGTAATTGTAACCGGAAGTCATAACAAAGGACGTAATATGAATAACAGAAAAACAGAAGTAATGGTAACAGCAAAGATACAAGTGTACACAATTGTAACATCAAAGGGAATGGAACTAGTCTGAAAGAAGGTATTGTATTTAAGTATATGGGTACTTTAAATAACAGCTGATGGAAGATGTATTAAAAAACATAAATATAGAATAGCCCAAGAAAATTTAGCAGTTTCACTAGATGATGAATATTTTGCGAATTATATCTTTATTAATCGAATTGATTGATTGATTGATTTAGGAACCGACATCACAGAATTCGGGACATTCCCATAAGCGCTCCGTCCCCATCCTCAGCAGCCAGCGAAGAGTTCCAATACTAATAGTTCCAGTAGCAATCTGATTATATGTCCGTCTCGAGTTGATGAAAAATGAAAGAGATTTTAAAAACAGAGTCGAGACAATTATGATGTACGGAGGTGAATCGCGGACAGTTAAGAGACAAGTGATGTGGACGCGGGTTTTACAGAAGACTGGAACCAATCTGAAACAAGTCAATGTACTTAGTTGTGTGGGTGCTTAAACAACAGCAGCTGGAAGCTGTGCTACGGAAGTTAAATGTAGAATAATCCTAGCAAAGCCAGCATTCCACAAGTTGAAGAATATTCTCTGCAATTTATGTTTGTCAGTCGAGTTGTGACAGAGAGTTCTAAAGAGCTATATTGAGCCAATCCTGATGTAGGGAAGCGAATCATGGACATTTAACAGACAAGTGAGGAATTATGTGAAAGCTGTGGTGATTTAGTTTTACAGAAGAATGATGAGAATACCATAGGTGGATAAAAAGCGTAATTAAAATGTCTTGAAAGAAGTTAACTCACAAATAGATCTGGTTACTCGTATCAGAAGAAGACAGTCCACATTTTGGGCATGTCATGAGAAGGGAAAAGCTGGGGTATGTTGTGATAACGGAAAAGGGAAATGGCAGGGGAAGACCGAGAGAAAGAGAGAGAATGTTTAACATTTTGACATCATGGCATTGAAAACCATTAGTACCAGAAATTATGGGCAGCACACGAATCACAAGGTTGCAGCCAACAGGATCACCAACGCCCCAAGGCAAGGACTATGAGAAGAATTATTATTTTATGCTACCTAGATATATTTATTCCTTATTAGAATTACATACAAGGGTGACAATTGCAAAATATATTAATTGTGGATATCAATGAACAAGACATAGATACAAAGAATCAAAGTAGAAAACGACTTGTTGAAGTGTAATAATTGCCTTTATTATAGATGTATTATATGTGTACATAATTCATTACAAATATAATTGTTATGAGATATATTATTACAATGTATAGATACAAAAGTAAAGGTCCTTTACGTGTTTTAAGGCGCATTGACCAGAAGGTGTTAGGCCCATAAACGTATTGACCAATGGGCACTCGGTGAGTGATATGGTCAGAATGACACCGGCAGTTTTTACTTCCCAAGACATTCCCTCGTTGTCAATTTAGGCTAGGTCGACAAAAGGAGCCCACATCAGTTTGATAGTTTCCGCGTTGCGGATTCGAACCTTTGAGCTCCTTTCTGCAAGCGAGTATCTAGCCTCAATACTAGCACGACTGCCACTGGATGAAATGAATGGTCATCGTCATTCTTGATGGACAAATACCATGAAGATACAGATGTACAATGATGGGCATGCATACAATGTCCAATACAGCTTACCAAAAAAGCCCATAAGGCAGAGATGAACCAACAAATATGAATAAATCCGAGATGACTAAAATAACACAATACTGATGGTGACACGTAATCAAAGGACAAACACGTAAAAATCTTAAAAGACGGGAAATGAACCGTCATTGAAGGATGGAAACACAGCAAGAAAACAGCAAAATATCATAGAATGACAAGGATCTCAGTAGAAGTATTATATCTGCAGCAACCGTGAAAAAAATAATTAATTAATCATCTGCAACGAAGAACAACTTGTGAAGAAAACAATAACAGTAAAAGACCTTAATTATAACCATGGCAACGAAAACAAGTTGTAGGAGGTCCGAACATTTATTTTGTGTGTGCAAGCCAATGGTCGTTACAAACCTTTGAGAACAAAATTTTAAGACGCATCTTTGGACCCATTAGGGATACACAAAGTGGAGAGTGGAAAAGAAGAAGTAACAAAGACATTTATGATCTGTTTAAGTCCCCGCTAATCACTGGTATCATGAAGGCTAATAGACTACAATGGCTGGGGCATATAGAAAGAATGGAAGATAATAGGGAAACAAAACTCGCTTACACTCAGGAAATAAATGACCGTAGACCCCGAGGTAGACCAAGAAGGCGGTGGAGAGATAATACATGTACAGACCTACAAGCACTTGGAATCAACGACTGGCAAGAGAAGGTCCACCAGAGAGACGAATGGAGACGGATTGTATTTGCAGCAAAGAACCTCAATGGCTCGGAACGCTGAAGAAGAAGAAGAAGCCAATGGTCGGGAGGATAGTATATTAGCCATCCTCATGAAAGATGACAGGGTATAGAGGAATGTATCTCGGCCATCCTCAATATGATAGATAACAGAGTTCAGGGGAAAGTATCTTAGCCATCCTCATGAAAGCTAACAGGGTGTAGAGTAAGGTGCCTTAGCCATCCTCATAATAGATAACAGGGTTTGAAGAAATGTATCTTAGCCATCCGTATGATAGATAACAGGGTATGAAGAAATGTATCTTCGCCATCATCATGATAGATAACAGGGTATGAAGAAATGTATCTTAGCCATCATCATGATAGATAACAGGGTATGAAGAAATGTATCTTAGCCATCATCATGATAGATAACAGGGTATGAAGATATGTATCTTAGCCATCCGTATGATAGATAACAGGCTATGAAGAAATGTATCTTAGCCATCGTTATGATAGATAACAGGCTATGAAGAAATGTATCTTAGCCATCGTTATGATAGATAACAGGGTATGAAGAAATGTATCTTAGCCATCATCATGATAGATAACAGGGTATGAAGAAATGTATCTTAGCCATCCTTATGATAGATAACAGGGTATGAAGAAATGTATCTTAGCCATCCTTATGATAGATAACAGAGTTCAGGGGAAAGTATCTTAGCCATCCTCATGAAAGCTAACAGGATGTAGAGTAAGGTGCCTTAGCCATCCTCATAATAGATAACAGGGTATGAAGAAATGTATCTGAGCCATCCTTATGATAGATAACAGGGTATGAAGAAATGTATCTGAGCCATCTTTATGATAGATAACAGGGTATGAAGAAATGTATCTGAGCCATCTTTATGATAGATAACAGGGTATGAAGAAATGTATCTGAGCCATCTTTATGATAGATAACAGGTTTTGAAGAAATGTATCTGAGCCATCTTTATGATAGATAACAGGGTAAGAAGAAATGTATCTTAGCCATCCGTATGATAGATAACAGGGTATGAAGAAATGTATCTTAGCCATCCTTATGATAGATAACAGGGTATGAAGAAATGTATCTTAGCCATCCGTATGATAGATAACAGGGTATGAAGAAATGTATCTGAGCCATCTTTATGATAGATAACAGGGTATGAAGAAATGTATCTTAGCCATCCTCATTATGATAGACAACAGGTTCGGGAGGAAAGTATCTTAGCCCTCTCAATTATGACAGATAACATAGTATAGAGGAAAGCATCTTAGCCATCCTCATTATGAAAGATAACAGAGTATGGAGGAAAGTATCTTAGTCACATTTATGAAACATAACAGGATGGCGAGGGACATCGGTAAAAGGGAAAGCAAGCCCACACACAAAACTCAGTCCTTTACTACTTTAAACAGTGTGTAAGGACTACGCTGGAGTTTAAGCGAGCGAACAAAAAGAAGAAGATGAAACATAACAGGGTATGGAAGAATGTGTTTTAGCAATCCTCATTATAATGGATAACATGGTATAGAGGAAAGTATCTTAGCCACCCTCATTATAATAGAGTATGAAGAAAAGTATCTGAGCCATCTTCATTAACAATAACAGAGTATAGAGGAAAGTATCTTAGCCATCCTTATTATGTTAGATATCTAGGGTATGAAGGAAAGTATCTTAGCCCTCCTCATTATAAAAGATAACAGGGTATAGAGGAAAGTATCTTAGCCATCCTTATTATGTTAGATATCTAGGGTATGAAGGAAAGTATCTTAGCCCTCCTCATTATAAAAGATAACAGGGTATAGAGGAAAGTATCCTAGCCACACTGATTGTAATAGATAACAGGGTATAGAGTAAGGTATCTTAGCCCCCCCCCCCCCATTTCCTCATTATAGATAACAGGATATGGAGAAAAGTATCTTAGCCATCCTAATTATTACAGATATCAGATTCGGGGGGATAGTATGTTAGTCATCCTCATTATGGTAGATAACAGGTTCGGGAGGAAAGTATCTTAGCCATCCTGATTATGATAGATAACAGTTTATAGTGGAAAGTATCTTAGCCATCTTCATTATGATAGATAACTTTCTAAGCTATTATCATGACAGATAGCAGGGTATAGAGAAAAGTATATTAGCCATCTTCATTATGATAGATAATGGGAGGAAAGTATTTTAGTAACCCTCATTATAACAGATAACGGAAGGAAAGTATTTTAGTAACCCTCATTATGATAGATAACGGGAGGAAAGTATTTTAGTAACCCTCATTATGATAGATAACGAAGGAAAGTATTTTAGCCACCCTCATGATAGATAACGGGAGGAAAGTATTTCAGTAATCCTCATTATGATAGATAACCGGAGGAAAGTATTTTAGTAACCCTCATTATGATAGATAACGGGAGGAAAGTATTTTAGTAACCCTCATTATGATAGATAACGGGAGGAAAGTAATTTAGTAACCCTCATTATGATAGATAACGGGAGGAAAGTATTTTAGTAATCCTCATTATGATAGATAACGGGAGGAAAGTATTTTAGTAATCCTCATTATGATAGATAACGGGAGGAAAGTATTTTAGTAACCCTCATTATGATAGATAACGGGAGGAAAGTATTTTAGTAATCCTCATTATGATAGATAACGGGAGGAAAGTATTTTAGTAACCCTCATTATGATAGATAACGGGAGGAAAGTAATTTAGTAACCCTCATTATGATAGATAACGGGAGGAAAGTATTTTAGTAACCCTCATTATGATAGATAACGGGAGGAAAGTAATTTAGTAACCCTCATTATGATAGATAACGGGAGGAAAGTATTTTAGTAACCCTCATCATGATAGATAACGGGAGGAAAGTAATTTAGTAACCCTCATTATGATAGATAACGGGAGGAAAGTATTTTAGTAACCCTCATCATGATAGATAACGGGAGGAAAGTAATTTAGTAACCCTCATTATGATAAATAACGGGAGGAAAATATCTCAGCCTTCCTCATCACGAAAGATAGCAAGGTCGGGAGGAAAGTAGCTTAGCTATCCTCATTATTATAGCAAGGTCGGGAGGAAAGTATTGAGGTTGAGGGCTGGTGGACAAGGTTAGGATCTCAGAATTTGAGAACTGAAAGTCAGATCCATCTGAGAAGCTGGGATCTTGAATGGTCCGTTAATCTTAGAATAAATTCGTAAAGCCAGATCCCATGTTTGTGGCTTCTTCATTATGTTATAAATCTTGTTCCATCTACCATCACACAAATAAAATTAGTGGATTTGTGGTAAAGCTGTGGAAATGTAAACAGCATAAAATAACAAGAAGCAATGCAGCTAACAAGAAGCAATGCAGCTTTACAGAACACAATTACGGTAGACTAAAGACGTGGCTGCGACTGGCCTTCATCAGCAAACAAATTTGATAAAACACAACTGCGGAGAAGAGACTACTCTTAACTACAGTAAGGCGTAATAACAGAATTAGAAGAATGGAAAGATGAGAAAAAAGTACTACTTATCCTATAATATCTGGATGAGAAGAGGGAAAGATGAGAAAAAAATGTGATATTTTTCACATAATAAGCGAATGAGAAGAATGGACAGATTATAACATTTTTGTTGTCACAGTCTGTGGTTTTCAGATAAGTAGTCTGTTGTTTTTCTCATTATATTTCTCATCTTTCCATTATTTTCATTTAGTTATTATGCATTAATGTAGCCACTATGTTGTCTTCCCCTAGTTTATATGTTGTGTGTTGTGTATGGGTTTTTTGCTGATGACGGCTAGTCGCCACAACGCCTTTTGTTTTAAGTAATTGTGTTTTCTAATGCTACATTACTCCGTTTTCTTTTATGTTTTTTATCACGAGAAACAGTTAACCTTATCGAACAAGTATACATCAAGATTACCACAAACGACTTTATCCAACAAATATATAGAAAGATTAACACCAACAACTTTATCCAACAAATATAAAGAAATATTAACACCAACGACCTTATCAAACACATATAAAGAAAGATTAACACCAACGACCTTATCCAACAAATTTATAGACAGATTAACACCAACGACCTTATCGAAAAGCATATAGAAAGATTAACACAAACGACTATATCGAAAATCAGATTAACACCAACGACCTTATCGAAAAGTATATAGAAAGATTGACACAAACGACTATATCGAAAAGTGTGTAGAAAGATTAACACCGGCGACATCATCCAACAAGTGTAAAGAAAATATTATCCAACAATTATATAGAAAGATTAACACCAACGACCTTAACCAACAAATGTATAGAAAGAGCCGTCACGATAACAGTTGTAAAGTCACATCATAGACATGCATACAAGTTTTAAAAGAGATAGAGCAAAGAGAGTTTCAAAGACACAGAAAATATAATGTCAAAAGAGACAGACCAAATAGTTTCAAAAGAGACAGTGAAAACTGTCTAAGACAGCTGATTTTTTGGTTTCCCACAATGTAACTGTCGCAATTATAAAATTAAAACAGATAAAATTACGGCGTAAATGTAATTCCACATTTTGATTTTGTAGAAAGGGTTTCAAATGTTGGAGAGGAAACGTATTAATATCACATATTTCTGAAATGGGGTACCCAGTTACCTTTCTTGTTGCTTAATTTCTACTTCAAATTTACGAACAAATACATTTTCTAACAAAAAGTATTAAATTCAAAACAATGTTTTTCCGTAGTGAAATTGAATAATGAAGACAAGCAATAGATCATGCGATTTATTGGCGGTCGTATTTCGCTGCATGACGTCAGGTACATACTGCAGAAATCGCATAACAAAAGCTAAAGCAATAAGATACATCCTTCAAGCTAAAAGTTACAATGACAGAATAATGAACAAACACTCTGGTAACCTAGCAATGCCAATAAACAGCAAATCTCCAATGTCGCCGATTGGACGGCACATTTTAGAAACCGGTCATTTGATTGATTTTGAAAATGCGTTTCGTATGCTAACACACAAAATGGTCGCATGTTAAAGCTGGCAGAGGCAACTACCATTCATTTACAAACACCAACTTTGTGCAAATAAAAAGTAATGATAGTTGCGGTGTGTAGACATTGTCAGGTTACCAGAGCATTTGTTTATTATTCTGTCATTTTATATTTCAACTTGAAGAACGTATCTTACTGCTTTAATTTATGCTGTGCGATTTCTGCAGTATGTATCTGACGAGATGTAGCGAAATTATGTCAGGCAATAAATCGTGCAATCTATTGTGTGTGTCTTCATTATTAAAAAATATTAAACAACATCACGTAAGAATATGTTACTTACAACATTGAACTCTAACGCTCCATCTTTTGATGTAGCTTCTTCAGTAACTGATGAGGTTTCCATGGTAGCTGATTGAGTTTCATAAGCAGTTTCGTCATTTTCTGATGGAGTTTTGTCATTAAATAATGGAGTTTCATCAGCCGCTGATGGAGTTTCGTCAGCAGCTGACGGAGGTTCATGATTTATTGATAGAGTTTTAACAGTAACTGGTGAATCTTCCGCAGAACGTGATGGAGTTTCATCATTTTGTGATAGAGTTTCGTAAGTAGTTGATGGAGTGTCGTTAGTAGTTTGTGAATATTCCTCAGTAGTTGATGGAGTTTCGTCAGTAGTTGGTGAATATTCCTCAGTAGTTGAAGTTTTCTTGCTGTTTGTTGTAGCATCCTCATCGATAAAGAAGTCATAAATAATCTCGTATCTGGACACTATAATGTCCCCTGTGTTGATTAAATCATTTGGATTTGGTCTGGTGATTTCCTCATTGGCAATCAGAATTTCGTCGGAAAGAATCGTGGGTTGATCACTCTCCGTGAAACTTTCTTCGAGAGAAGTATGCTCTGATAAAGGTGCGGATACAATAGAGCGTTTATATCTACGTCGATTCCTACGCGATCTCGATTGATCAGAGTCGCTGGAATCAGAACTCAAGTCTGAGCTGCTTCCTGTGTAACGGTATTCATCGTTGTAATACTCTAGGAAACCAGACCTAAACTCTGGCCTACCGCCATTTTCCTCGCTGTCATACTCCAAATCGTTGTCTGCAGGGAACCTACTGTTTGTTCTTCTACTGGAATTTCCACTGCACCCACAATAACTCTCTAAACTTGGCCTTCGTCTGTTATGTCTGTTGATTCTGTTTTCGCGGTGGATATATTCGTTCCTCGCCAATGTTGTTGAGACGATGATCTAAGTAAAAGAGATAGATTAATAACATGCATTATTACAGTGTAATAGTGATTCCAGTTCCGACTTCGTACTAGAGAAATTCAAATGAAAACTTTAAATATTGTTTTGGTGAATATATTTTGAAAAAGTAAAGACAAAAGTATCATTTTTGAGGTAGTCACCACTGCGTTCAATGCACGTCCTCCAGCGCCGATACAGTTCTTGGATTCCTGCAGTAAACAATTCTCTTGGTCGCGTGTGAAATCACTCTGGGTTCACTACTCGGTGTGCCCGACCCGGTCGTGAATAGTCTGTCACAGAAGTCACACCGTTGTGAAACATTCTACTTCATTCATATACTTGCTGGACTGACAGGCATGCATCAGAATACTGGCCCTTCATCTGCCGATGAATTTCTATAGGTTTCACTCCTTCACTGATATACAATCAGATAACAGAACGCTGCTCCTCCTTGATTTATGTCAAATGTGGGGCGGCCATCTTTAAACAGTCCCTATTACGTAACCATGTTCGTTTGTACCATGATGTCACTTGCTTAACACCCTTGACATCCTTAGCAACAATATTGACAGGTTACAAGACAATGGCATGGTTATTGTAATTTCTGTCACATTTAACGTTTTCATTTGAAGCCCCCTCGTAATACGGTTGTCAAATGCTACAAGATTACCGTTCATTAATTTGCCATTGCTTTCTAATGTCACTGCAACCTTCCTTCTGGGTGGGGTGGGGGGGGGGGGGGGGCGCGATGGCTTAGTGGCTAAATGCTCGCCTTTCCGCGTGGCTTAGTGGCTAGATGCTCGCCTTCCCGGGTGGCTTAGTGGCTAAATGATTGCCTTCCCGGGTGGCGTAGTAGCTAGATCCTCGCCTTCTGGGGTGGTTTAGTGGCTAGATGCTCGTCTTCTGAGGTGGTTTAGTGGCTAGATGCTCGTCTTCTGGGGTGGTTTAGTGGCTAGATGCTAGTCTTCTGGGATGGTTTAGTGGCTTGATGCTCGTCTTCTGGGGTGGCCTAGTGGCTAGATGCTCGCCTTCTAGAGTGGCTTAGTGGCTAGATACTCGCCTTCTGGAGTGGTTTAGTGGCTTGATGCTCGTCTTCTGGGGTGGTTTAGTGGCTAGATGCTCGTCTTCTGGGGTGGTTTAGTGGCTAGATGCTCGTCTTCTGGGGTGGTTTAGTGGCTAGATTCTCGCCTTCTGGTGTGGCTTAGTGGCTAGATGCTCGCCTTCCCGGGTGGCTTAGTGGCTAAATGATCGCCTTCCCGGGTGGCGTAGTAGCTAGATCCTCGCCTTCTGGGGTGGTTTAGTGGCTAGATGCTCGTCTTCTGAGGTGGTTTAGTGGCTAGATGCTCGTCTTCTGGGGTGGTTTAGTGGCTAGATGCTCGTCTTCTGGGGTGGTTTAGTGGCTAGATGCTCGTCTTCTGGGGTGGTTTAGTGGCTTGATGCTCGTCTTCTGGGGTGGTTTAGTGGCTAGATGCTCGTCTTCTGGGGTGGTTTAGTGGCTAGATGCTCGTCTTCTGGGGTGGTTTAGTGGCTAGATGCTCGTCTTCTGGGGTGGTTTAGTGGCTTGATGCTCGTCTTCTGGGGTGGTTTAGTGGCTAGATGCTAGTCTTCTTGGGTGGTTTAGTGGCTTGATGCTCGTCTTCTGGGGTGGTTTAGTGGCTAGATGCTCGTCTTCTGGGGTGGCTTAGTGGCTAGATGCTCGCCTTCTGGGGTGGTTTAGTGGCTAGATGCTCGCCTTCTAGAGTGGCTTAGTGGCTAGATACTCGCCTTCTGGTGTGGATTAGTTGCTAGATACTCGCCTTTTGGGATGACTTAGTGGCTAGGTGCTCGCCTTCTGGGGTGGTTTAGTGGCTAGATGCTCGCCTTCTGGTGTGGATTAGTTGCTAGATACTCGCCTTCTGGTGTGGATTAGTTGCTAGATACTCGCCTTCTGGTGTGGATTAGTTGCTAGATACTCGCCTTCTGGTGTGGATTAGTTGCTAGATACTCGCCTTTTGGGATGACTTAGTGGCTAGGTGCTCGCTTTCTGGAGTGGCTTAGTGGTTAGATGCTCGACTTCCGTGGTAGCTTAGTGGCTAGAAGCTCGCTTTCCAGACTCGGTGGTCATGGGCTCGAATCCACATGGCAGAGGAATTGTAAAATTGACCTCGGCTTCCAAGTCTCGCTAGCTTACTGTGAGTACCAAGAAATGTTTCGGAAAGTAAAGGCGGCCGACATGTTACTGACCACAAAACCCACCGATTGTTGATTGGCTGTTAAAAATGGCTCTAGCACCATATGCCCAGTGAACCTTAAGTACCGTGGAATGATTAATCGTCTCAAGTAACTTTCCTTATCTGCCGTTGGCTATGTACAGTTGATGCCCCTATGCAACCTGTATTAATGTTATGTATAATACAACATTTCTGCTACCATATTAAACACCTTTAAAATAATAACTGTGACAAAACCCTACTTCATATTTGTTTAGCCATCCATTTTGGTTTGGTCCAAAACTACTTTTTGTGTGGCACAGAATCAATTAAGGCATTTAAAAGGCACCTTTACTTTCTCCCTCTGAACATTGAGTTTGCATCTATATACAATGAAAACGCCCACAGAGGACATTTACACCACCATGTCCATCAAGTCCATATGTGCTCTAGTGGTCCATAACCTGTGACATTCTAGCATGTCTCTTCGTATATGTGGATTCTACAACAGGTCTGGCACACCTCGCTAGTCTCTGATATTGAAGAGGGGAAGATGAAGTATGCTACACAATCCTAGTGGAGATGGTACTGTCAAGGTCTCACACCCGAGGTTGCGACGCGTTGTCTGTACCAACGCCAGACAACATAACAACACGCAACCCTGAGTAATGTGAAACACGGCAGAGAGAACGCGGCGTCGTTACCGACGCCCGGATAGGTAGCCACGCACAGCAATTGAGTTCACCCCGTGAACCGTGCAGGGGAAACCAGCTGACGTGTGCGTGTAAGCGTGTAGGAACTGGCAGACGGGCTGAGATCGTTGAAGGGAGGGGTCGCAAGGGAATGCGAGTCGAGTTTGAATCTGCCTTGAGAGCTAGCCTGTACGACAGTGGGAGACTGAGTCGAATGCTTGTATAAGTTTAACTGTAAGTGAGATGTTTATTGCTTGCATGTATTATTATGTATTGTAGTGATCTTGTTCATGTTGAAATGATTGCTATAGATTGTCAGTGCGCGATGTTTGTGCGATAATTAATGCAACGCGTCAATAAAGCGTGTGAATAATACTTTCGGATATTCACTTCGTGTGATTTGATAGTTTGATATTACTTCACACTTGCCAGAAAACGAGCTACTTGTCTTGTGTTATGCAAGACTCTGACAAGTGCGAATGTGGTGGCTTTCGTCCGGGTTTTGAATCAAATGCGAACGTACAAATTTTTTTGTCCGAGGTTGAAGCGAATGTGAACATGCCGATAGAAGTGCGCAAGTCATAGATTAAGGTAAAGTAACGAATTAATAGAGTTGATTTAATTAAATTATAAGTGTGAAGATATTATTTGAAGCCAACCGAGGCGTCTTCAGACTTAGCACTAAATTCAACAAATTTTGTACCTAAAATCCAAAATGGCGGCCGTGCCCTTGAATGTCATTGAGTAGGGTTAGCGTGAGCGTGAAAGTTGTTGATTGTGGTAACGACTAACAATAATACTTGACAGCATACAAACCTTTACAGACTTCAGTGACATTACACACACCATACATTTACAAACGTTCTAATTTCGGTTAGTTTAAAAAGTGCAGGTTTTTTGGGTCAACTTTACCTGGGTCTGGTGAACTTCAAAAATTGTTTGTGCGTCAACCCGAAAGACGTTCCAGTGTGATTTCGAGCACCACTGAACAGCACAGTACCCAAGGATTACTTGAGTATAAAATTTTTTTCCAGCTTTCTTTATACTTTCGTTAGTCTGGCTTTGGACATTAACTGTGCTATAAATATTTGTAACTTACTACCATCATAAGTAATTTTGTTTATATTTATTCCATCATATCTATTGTTCATTATGTCTTCTTTAAACGATTTCATTGAAATGGGTTTAAAAATGAATATGTCTGGTGAGGGATTGAGAACATGGAGTAAAAGTGAATATGCAGAATATCTTTTGAAACAAGAGCAAATTAGTGAGAGGGATGAGAGAGCGGCCGAAAGGGCATTAAAGCAATCAGAAGTTGCTCTGAAAAGTAAAGAGGCAGACTCAGAAGCTGCTTTAAAGCTTCAACGGGCACAATCAGAAGCTGCTTTAAAGCTTCAACAGGCACAATCAGATGCTGCTCTAAAGCTTCAACAAGAACAATCAGAAGCTGCTTTAAAACAGTCAGAAGCTGCAGTGAGGCAAGCTGAGATCTTAGCACAAAGTAAGAAAGAAGAGCAAGAAACACAAATGAAAATGAACAACTTAAAGCTGAATGTTCTAAAGAGAAAGTGAATAGAGAAACAGACAAAGATCAACCTCATAAGAAGTACCAAGGTCTGATCAAAAGTTACAACACAGGTGATTGCATAGCAGCATTCACCCAAAATTTTGAATTTGTTATGGATCATTACAAAATCCCAAAACCTGAATGGGGGATAGTATATGTAAGAAGTCTTTCTGGGGAACCTCTTAAAGTCATAGAGTCTATCCCAAATGACCTGAAAGAAGATTATCTTTACATTAAAGCAAAAATTATGTCACATTTTTTGCTAGATGAATCAGGTTATAGAGAACAGTTTAGGAAGTTGTCTCCTAAGCCAACACACACGTTCTCTGATTACATCTCAGAAATACAAAATATTTTTTTCTAAATGGCTGTCAGCAGCTAAAGTAAATGGAAGTTATGATAAATTGGTTGACCTTATGTTGAGAGATAAGATTATTGCATCTCTCCCAGCCCCCTTTTCTAAATTTTTGTTGGAATGTCAGTGTGAAAGTGTTCAACAGATTGAAAGTCGTGGCTCTGGTTATTTTGCAGCCAATAAGCATTGTTTCTCTAGTGGTCTGACCAGCACAGACTTTGTAGCAGCAGCTACATATGGCAAATATCAGGCAGGGTCAAATAGCAAACAAAGACCTTATAGGCAAACTGCAGAGAAATTATATCAGTGTAAATATTGCAACTATGCACACAATGAGCATGATATGTGCGACCAACATCCTGGGTACACTGCTTACTTGCATAATTACATTTCTAAGCAAGAGAAAGAGAGGAAGAACTACAAAAAACTTACAAAATGTTACCTTTGTAAGGCTTTTGGTCACTGGCGTAAGGATTGTAAAGCCAAGTCAATGACCAAAAAGGCTAATTTGCATGTTTGACATTTCTTCGTCAGAAGATGAAAGTGTACAAGATCACCCAGTAAACTCGGCACACTCCATTGAAGTGTTCCATCAAGAAAAATGTACCATTTGTGATCAATTTCATGAGGATGGCGTGTTAACATGCGGCCATTCTATACCTATTACCAGTGAGGAGGCCAATTCGGTAGTAAACTCCAAAGGTATACTAAACATACACCAGGGGTATGTTAATGATAAAGCTGCCACAGTCTTACGTGATAGCGGGAGTACTCTCATTGGTGTAAAGAGAGATTATATTTTACCAACACAATATAGTGGTAAATATGTCACATGCAGGACATTCTCAGGGAACATAGAGAAATATCCACTTGCATGGGCATATATAACGACACCATTCCTTACAGGAAAGGTTAAATGCGCAGCATTAACCAATCCTTGCTGTGATATTATCATTGGAAACCTTCCTGAAGTGAATGACATACCACATGACATCAATACATCATCTGTCAGTTGTAATATTGATACTACCACTTCACCTTCATCACCAATCACCATTCATGATGTATTACCACCTGTAATTGAATGTACAAATACCAACCTGGCTATGCCAGAACATACATGTAATTGTGTGAATGTAACATCAATGTGTGATGAGAATGATCGTTGTAATGTAGTAAACGCAGTAACTAGATCTACTGCACAGATGCAAGATCGAATCGATCAAACAGAGGCTTTACAACGAGTAAGTCCAGTTGTAACATCTCCTGAGACAACTAGGGAGACGTTTATAACATCTCAGAAAGCCGATCGATCTCTGCAAAAGTATTTTAAACTTATAGGCCAAAAGCCAAGAGTAGCAAAGAATGCGCAATGGTACTTTGCTCTCAAGAACGGAATTCTAACACGGTACTACACCAAAGGTTCCAGCACTATAGAACAAACAGTGCTACCGTTAGAAAACCGCAAGCAAGCATTGAATATAGCTCATGACATACCCTTTGCAGGACACATGGCTTATGCTAAAACTAGAGCAAGGTTGCTTACTCAATTTTATTGGCCAAAGTTTTGCAACGATACCAAACAGTATTGCAGATCGTGTGACATCTGTCAAAAGCTTGTCAAAAAGGGTAAACACCCACAAGCTAAATTGCAAGTTACTGATTTGGCTAGTAGACCGTTTGAAAAGATCTCGGTCGATATAGTTGGTCCTCTGAACCATATTACATCTAAAGGTAATAGATACATTGTAACACTCATTGATCTATGTACTCGTTGGCCAGAAGTGATTCCAATGAAGAACATAACTTCCAACGACATCATGGAAGTGTTCTTTCATATTTTTGCGAGGGTAGGATTCCCTGATACCATCCTTTCAGATCGGGGTAGCCAATTTATTTCCTCGGCTACACAAGCCTTTACCAAAATGTTGGGTGTTAAACAATGCTTCAACAGTCCATATCACCCACATTCCACCGGTATAGTAGAAAAGATTAATGGCGATATGAAACATATGCTCTCTAAGGTAACCCAAGAACATCCGGAAGATTGGGATACTTATCTGCCTGCCATTTTGTTTGCATATAGGGAAGTGCCCCATTCCAGCACTGGGTTCTCACCATTCGAAATGTTATATGGTGCACAACCACGTGGCCCATTATCTCTGTATGAATCTGTGTTGACTGGAAGTACAACTGTGTCTATACCCATTTCACCTTATGAACATGTAACATCATTGCGTGATAGAATTATGAAATCATGTATATTAGCCAAAGAAGCTCTCCAAAAATCAGGAGCTATTTACCGACAATATGCTAACAGAGGAAATAGAACTATTACACTGACGCCAGGACAGGACGTGCTTCTTCTTTTGCCAAGTGATAGACATCTCCTAACTGACTCATGGCAAGGACCGTTCAAAGTGCTACGACAAATTTCGACGGTAGATTACGAGATTGCAGTTAGGGACAAACATAAGATTTTTCATATTAACATGCTCAAACCATATCACCACAGGCAAGACGAACAAGTAGAGACTGCAGCAAGCACCTCCATAGTGGACCAGACGGACGACAACGACATTGACGAGATACCGACACCAGGTCTTGACACGACGACCAACTTACAAGACATTAAGGTAAATCCTAAACTGACTCAGACACAAACTAACAGTTGCAGACAACTGATACAAGACTACAGGACGATCTTTTCTGACAGCCCAGGACAGACAGATTTAGTGCAACACCAAATCATCTTAACATCTGACGTCCCTATTAAGTGTAGACCATATTCCATCCCTATACACTATAAAGAAAAACTTCATCAAGAAATCATTGATTTAGAAACAAATCAAATCATTCGACGTTCACAATCTCATTTCTGTTCACCAATAGTTTTGGTACGCAAAAAGGACAACACTATTAGACTTTGTGTGGACTATCGTAAACTCAACAGTATTACACAGTTGGATTTAGAACCAATGAGCAACTGTGAAGACATCTTGACTGAACTATCTGACTCACGTTATTTTACTAAACTTGACATGACAAAAGGCTACTGGCAGATAGCTGTACATCCTGATAGTATACATCTGACTGCATTTGCCACACCTTGGGGTTTATACGAATGGTGTAAACTACCTTTTGGATTAGTCAATGCACCAGCTACCTTCGTCAGAATGACAAGAATTCTTCTGACAGACATTGCTAACATCATTTGGTACATGGACGACATTTGCATACACACAAAGGACATGACAGAGCACATAACAGCACTACAGCAGACATTTGACAGGATTAGACATCATGGACTGACTGTAAAACCTTCCAAAGTTGATATAGCCTTTCAGGAAATTTAATTTTTGGGCTATAAGATCTCAAATGGCTTTATATCAACTGACGATAACATCATGTCCAGAATTTTGAAATTGTCGCTTCCGACAACTAAGAAACAGTTGCGAAGTGTGTTAGGTTTGTTAAACTATTATAGACAGTTTATTCCTCATTTTGCTGAATTGACCAAATGTTTCACTGATCTACTAACAAATAAACACCCCAATGTGATTGTAAACAGTGAATGTTTAAGGCCAGCATTTACGAAAATTCTTTCTTATTTTTCTAAATCACCTATTTTGAAATTGCCAAATTTGAATATTACTTTTAGATTAAGATGTGATGCGAGCTCCGTAGCCATTGGAGGTGTGCTTCTCCAAGAACACGACCAAATCTTGTACCCAGTATACTACGTCTCTCGAAAACTGAACACCAGCGAACGAAATTACAGTACACCGGAACTCGAGGCTCTTGCCATGGTATTTTCGGTACGTAAACTTTCTAGATTTCTGTTAGGCAATCATTTCATTATTGAAACAGATAATACTCCGCTGACAATTGTTACCAGAGGAACGCCTAGTAACAGCAGGGTGGCAAGATGGTCCCTTCTTCTGCAGGACTATAGCTATGAGGTTAACCACATAAAAGGTTCACAAAACTGTCTTGCAGACCTTTTGTCGAGATGTCCATACAACGAACCTAATACCCAGTCGACACCAGAGCACAGTGCAGAGGGTGTATAAAACTGCAACGTAGATAGTGCTCAGTACCACAGCCAATTGTGACAATGTGTCAGTAACGCTGTGTACACCATTGTGATGGGGAAGATTGTATCTCCCAATGTATATAACTTATGTACATATTGTAATTCTTATTATTATCATGCGAATGAATGCGTATATAATTGTGAGATATGTGAAAGAATGAAATCAGTATTATGTAAACTAATGTGTTGTATAACTGTGAGATATGAGAAAGAATGTAATTATTATTGTAAATACATAAATATTTTAACAACCAGACACTACGGAGAAGTGTCACGGGACAACACTAGAGGATCCAAGAAGTTACCAAGCCACTAAAACGTGAGGTAATCCTAAAGTATCCAGACCGAGGTGCCCAAGACGTTTTAACAAGGTACGAAAGATGACTGCGACAGTACAATCCGAGCAGAAGACGGAAGAGATGATCCAACAGCTGATAGTAACAACTACTACTCCGTTTATAGAAGATCCATCCAGAACGGACAAGCTTTGTTTGAATGACATCACAACACATGTAATAGTACAGCTGTATACTTCCGAGTTTTTGCATATTATTAAAAGTATATAAATATATGACGTTGTATTAAAATGTGATTTAAAATATTTCCATATACGGAATTGTATATGTTGATTTGTATAGGATGTAATCTCAGCATCGTAACTTGATTGCTTCTTTACAAACGTGACTTTTTGTGCACATTTGTCAATAAGGATCAAATTATGACACTAAGAAATAAATTTCCAATTGTAATTTATGTCTTGTAAACGACGATAAATTATTGTTCCTAATTTTTCTGTATAATAACCAGGGGACATTATTCTAAATTGTTGGTGATATGTAAATATGTATTGTAACCATGAACATGTGTGCTTGATAAATAACATGTCAATGTAACATCGTTTAGATATGGACAGTATATTGCCAAAACTGTTGACCTTCATTAGAAACTCTAAACAGAGGTCTGATGGAGGAGTCATCTCAGAGGGAGATGCTCACGGCTTGACCTGATTATTTTAGTATTTTTGTTCTTGGTTGTGAGGTAGGGGCCAGTTTAGCCGATATCTACCGGACTAGCTGGGTTACAGCGAGGTAATGCCCATTAAATAGATTGTAATTGACTGTTGTACTTCATAGTCCAACATAAGTGGTGTATACATATTGTTGACTATTCACCTGTACATATTTATTATAATTGTTAATCTATAATGTTCGACTTTGACATGTTTAATAACACCTAGATATAGATTGTACATGAAAGGAAATCCTTTCATGAAAAAGGGGTGTGGAGAGTGTCAAGGTCTCACACCCGAGGTTGCGACGCGTTGTCTGTACCAACGCCAGACAACATAACAACACGCAACCCTGAGTAATGTGAAACACGACAGAGAGAACGCGGCGTCGTTACCGACGCCCGGATAGGTAGCCACGCACAGTAATTGAGTTCACCCCGTGAACCGTGCAGGGGACACCAGCTGACGTGTGCGTGTAAGCGTGTAGGAACTGGCAGACGGGCTGAGATCGTTGAAGGGACAGGTCGCAAGAGAATGCGAGTCGAGTTTGAATCTGCCTTGAGAGGTAGCCAGTACGACAGTGGGAGACTGAGTCGAATGCTTGTATAAGTTTAACTGTAAGTGAGATGTTTATTGCTTGCATGTATTATTATGTATTGTAGTGATCTTGTTCATGTTGAAATGATTGCTATAGATTGTCAGTGCGCGATGTTTGTGCGATAATTAATGCAACGCGTCAATAAAGCGTGTGAATAATACTTTCGGATATTCACTTCGTGTGATTTGATAGTTTGATATTACTTCACACTTGCCAGAAAACGAGCTACTTGTCTTGTGTTATGCAAGACTCTGACAGGTACTTTCCTACAGAGTCGTTAGGAAAACCTCGAGACCATGTTCACTTCCATTGGTACAAGCGATTTTCGGGGCGGAGGCGGACTGAACAGAATCTATCTGTTCTAAAAGTTAAAATTAGCAGTCTACCATAAAGAATATTCATAAACAGCAGCTACAACAAAACCAAACTTTAATGCCTGTTTTCTAATACCTTAAATACCCGTTTGACTCGGGCTCCGAAGGTTGTGGGTTCGATTCCAGGCCGCGTCCTTCGGTTCACGAGTGAAATTTTTCGGAGACTCCTGTGGGTCGTCGCTAGAGCTACGGAGTTCGTGCGCTGCGGGAAGAGACCGAGCCATATGGGATACAATCCCGGTGCAACGACCCTGTCGACTTTTAAACGACTTTTGAAACTTTAATACGATAATAGTACTTCTGTATGGATCAGAAGAATGGACATCCGCGGAAGATTTAATTAATAACTTTTTAACTCGTTAACTGATTTATTGCCAAACAAAACGTAGGTTTAGACCACACTTGGTACACAATCAAATGAACAAGTATTATATTGTAAATTTATGTTCAATCAATCAATTAGGTTCCTTCTTCACTATGAAGGTTGGCTGCAATGGTTCTCTAACACTGTCTCTCGTTCTGACTGTACACTATGTCATATTTATGTTAGTTCATCTCTTGATGTCATCTTCCCACTTGTATCGTTGTCTACCTTTTGCTATGTGAAAACGTCTTACAATAATAATAATAATAATAATAATAATAATAATAATAATAATAATAATAATATCACATGTGAACAGGTCTGAAAATAATACTATCACACGTGAAAATGTCTTAGAATAATAATAATACTATCACATGTGAAAATATCTTAAAATAATAATAATAATATCACATGTGAAAATGTCTGAAAATAATAATATCTCATGTGAAAATGTCTGAAAATAATAATATCACATGTGAAAATGTCTTTAAATAATAATATCTCATGCGAAAATATCTTACCATAATATCACATGTCTTTAAAAACGTTATATGTGAAAATATCTTAAATAATATCTCATGTGAAAATGTCTTACTTCAAAGCCAGGTCTTGTGACAATATTATTTGTTTGGAAGAATATTGTAAAATTTCTTTGCGCCAGAAGGATGTAACGTAACATTTGACCATCGGCCCAGCTTCCACAAAATCGGCGACCATGTAGACACAGAAAATCATATCTACACCTTCGGGAGTTCTCCACGTCGAAATGTCTGCAACAAATAATTAAAGTAAAGATGTCACACGTGACGAGAAGTCACAACGACTAGGTCTAAAACTGCGTAGAGAAAAGACACTGATAATAAGATTACACAAGTAAATAACAATTCGATCATATTTTTTTTTTCCGCGTTTCTATCCTATTTCAGGATATTGCGGTCAACACCAGCATCTTTCAGCTATATGTTGATTCCTAGGCTAGATTACGCTCATCAGCACGCCAGGACTTTCTGAGCGACCGGCTCCATACTCTCATAAGTCACTAGCGTGACTCGAACCACTTCTAATTCTCGTCCGCCCACGTTGACTACGAGAGTATTCGGGATTAACGGAGAAAAGCTGCTAACCCCTCGGCCAGGCAGCCGGCAACAATTCGATCATCTTTGGTGATATCTCACTTCACGACGCGAAGTCATATAACAATTTGGGAAGGAATGTAGACGAAATTTGGGAATTTGAGCGTTGAGACAAATTGATGCGGAAAACTAACAACCAGCGGTCGAGCTTATCAAGATGATAGACGTTAGGTATTTCTTGGGATATTTGATCGTCCGCTTGGCCACCATGAAAAGTAATGATAACCAATGTCTAAACATAGCAGTAATATAATACAGCGTGTCTCACTACTCTTTTTTGTATGTAGAACAATTTTAAAAAATAAAGCAATGACGTCATCAAAAAATGTGCATAAAAATTATGTAAATTAGTTACAATTGTCACTGCTGTGTTCTAATGCTGTTTTGGGGGAAGTTGGAAAATACAAGTGAAGGATTTCATTATAACGTATTCAACATATGTCTAACCGTGATGCGATAAGGAGGGTGTTTCAGGAAATATTGCTAAAGGAAACAAAGCTGCCTGTCTATCAGCCTGTTCAATTCATTCCACCGCGGGCATTGGGCACGTCTTATCGAGTGTTGCAAGCCGCTCCACGCGGAACATATCCGTTTCTTGTTCACCACGCATGCTCCCTTTGCAAAGTGCATGTAGTGTGCGGCACCTTCGACAAACCAAAAGTGTGTATACAAGAATCACACATGTTAGGACAATTATCGACACATCTGACGCATAAACACATACATAGTAAGAAAGTGAATCTCAGAAGCACTATTTTTGGCCGACATTATGCTACCGATAAAAGACTGCAATGGCTGGGGCATATAGAAAGAATGGAAGATAATAGGGAAACAAAACTCGCTTACACTCAAGAAATAAATGACCGTAGACCCTGAGGTAGACCAAGAAGACGGTGGAGAGATAATATATATACAGACCTACAAGCACTTGGAATCAGCGACTGGCAAGAGAAGGTCCACCAGAGAGACGAATGGAGACGGCTTGTATCTGCAGCAAAGAACCTCAATGGCTCGGAATGCCGAAGAAGAAGAAGATTATGCTACCGATGCCTAACATGGACGCTTACTGCAACTAACATATTAGATGCCCTAGAAGAGCTGCTGGAGTAACCGTGGAAATTGAATTAGGAATAAAACCAGTCATGCACTTCATTAAAGAACATATTAAATGGTTTATCCACTTCACAAAAATGTCATGGTACCATCTGCCAGAAAGAGCCACACTGAAGAAATAGAATGGATACAGAGCCAGGGGAAGAAGACGTAAAAGACATCATCATGGCATCAAGAACATCATTAACGAAGTATGTGTAACGGCCAAGCAACATGTCATACCTAGATTTTTTATTCTGTTTATTTTTTAATGTTATTACATTTTCTAATTTTACGCTTTTCTTTAGATCTGTTTGTGTTGTTTCTGAGAAAAATTATTATAACCAAACCGTCAATTCTATGTGTCGTAGTACAGCTTATCTTTATTTTATCCTTTTTATATCAGCATTTGTGTATAGGCATGATTGTAAACACAAAAAGTTGTTTAAAAGAAAACAAAAACAAAGTCGCAGACAACTGATCGCGAACATCAGAAAGAAGCCGTCATTATTTATGGCCACATAATGAGAAGACAAAAACAGGAGGATGTGACAACGGAAAAGATTTGTGGGAAAACAGATAGAGGAAGATACCATGCGAAAATGCTTGACAGTCTTGTGTCATGGCACAGAGGGGAGTCAACACACAAATTGATCCATGCTGTCAGAGATCGCAATTTGTGGGGAGGTATGATCGCGCCAGCCGACAAGGCACTGGCTGATGATAATCATTTATTTGTCCCCATGTGATTTACGTTTACTGCTGTGGAGTTTGTTGTAAGGTATGTATGTACACTGCGTCTGTGTTTATTATCTCTCACTTTGTCGCAGGAGTTACTGTGACGAAACGGATAAATATCGTAAGATCTCTGCATAATAGCCCTTTGAAGGGAGTGCGATGCGTTGGTCTCCCTTGAATTAATATCAATTAATAGGGGATTCCCCATCGAAAAATAGTGCGGGGGCGGAGCTATTCTAGTTATTTATAGAAGAATCTAGAATGTTCCCCCAAGTGCGTACGTGGTTTTGATCTCTAAGTTCACGAGTGCGTTGTGAAGCACGGGTTGGAGGAACCCATCGTGACTCTGGTTTTCTTCATGAATCATGAAAGTCACGCAGCCCGTGTAGGCGAGTGGAAGGCGGACTGACGTTGTCGGAGTCAGTCGCCCACCAGACCTCAGCGTGGAGAGATCATGGCCAGCAGGCTGCAGTAATTTGGATGTCAATAGTCGCGGCCATTGTTCACCACGCATGCTCCCTTTGCAAAGTGCATGTAGTGTGCGGCACCTTCGACAAACCAAACCGTCAATTCTATGTGTCGTAGTACAGCTTATCTTTATTTTATCCTTTTTATATCAGCATTTGTGTATAGGCATGATTGTAAACACAAAAAGTTGTTTAAAAGAAAACAAAAACAAAGTCGCAGACAACTGATCGCGAACATCAGAAAGAAGCCGTCATTATTTATGGCCACATAATGAGAAGACAAAAACAGGAGGATGTGACAACGGAAAAGATCAGTAGTATCAATAACTACTAAGAAAGCACTTTACAACACAATCTTCCTACCAACTCTGTGCTACCAATGCCAAATCTGGACAATGACAGAAAAAGAGAAAAGAAAAATCACAACAACAGAAATGAGGTTCCTGAGAAGAATACTCAACGTATCAAGAAGAGATAAGATCAGAAATGAAGAAATCAGGACTAAAGTGGGGGTTAAAGCTGCTCTAGATTTTATTAGAAAGCAGCAAGTCAAATGGTTTGGCCATGCAAGTAGGCTACCAGTCAACAGCATGCCACAACAGGCAATGACGTACAGACCAGATGGAAACAGAGGAAGAGGCCGACCACGTAAACGCTGGACGGAGGGAATAACAGAATCCATTGGAATGTCGATATACGAAGCCCATAACCGGGCACTCTCACGAAGTTTATACTTCACCTCGACACCGCAAGGTACAAGAGGAACATGATGAGATGAGATGAGATAGTCGCGGCCAGAGCGGACATCTGCAGTCAAAGTTTGTGATGTTTCAATCACAGGTTAGTTGAATACTTATTCTATTATTTAATTGTTGTCGTGATGCCGTGCTGATTCCCGGAATGAGTTAATCGCCGTCGAACTGAGTCGTGGCGTAGCGTTACAAGTTACAGCTGGCTATCCGCATGGTAAGTAGGTTTTATCGATTAGCGATGTAATGTGTTACCTGACGGAACAAGCCGTGTTCCACCGCGAGTGGTGTGTAAATAAAATAGGCCGAACGATGTGCGTTACAGTGGGTAGCAGTTACGGGTTTGGTTTATTCATTACGCAGGCAAGACGACAGTTTGTCCGTCATGACATCAACATGCTAGACGCTGTAAATAAGGTATAGCTTATTATTAGAGATGTGTAATGTGCTTCGTGACATTAGAATGGTAACGTAATGGTTCTATCAGTGATGGTGATTTTTCGAGGAATCAAGGTGAAATCAGCAGTGGTGTATTTGCTGTGTGCAGATAGCAGTGTTATTCCGCGTAAGCCGAATGGCGTTGCATCGGTAGGATAACAATTAAGAAGTATTCATGAAACTATTGTGACTGCTTGTTGTCCTGTCCGTCCGCTAGGATGACCGTGCGTGTTCCATCTTACGTTTGTCTAGGCAGCGGGAGGTAGGCCGGTACCCCTAACCCGATCAGTAATAGGTCCGACCCAATGCAATCGTGCATGTGCGATGAGTGAACATACCCGAACGAGGGTGATGCGGCACTCCGTAATTCGAGGCCGAGGTGTCTAGTTAGATCGAGGTTTGAACCTAACCGTTTGTCTCTAATATTCTACTCTTCTGGAACCCTGACTCGGTTCATGGAGTACTTGGAGTACTGCCGTGAGGTAGTAGTTGGGAGGGGCATAAACCCCCCCCCCCCCCCAAAGGTGGAGCCAGAGTTTGGTAGTGGAGTCTGGAGGTTTGCTACATTGGATGACGTGACTTAAGTCGTCACGGGACAAGGTACACGAGACCCACAGTAGCTGTGGGAAAGTGTAGTGGTGGATGGCCACCACAGCTGTGCTCGACCGGCACAGGGATGACTGACCTGAAAGATAGTCAGTGAATACAAGGGCAACTCAGGATCTGGGGCAGGGATCCCAGACCTGACACTATGGATGTGATATGATTTTGTTAGTTAAGTGTAACAAGTCATGAGTTCTCCTTAGTTAATGCTATAGTAGGGAATTATCAGGAGTATAATTCATTATGGACATATAGTTATTAATGTGTGTAATTCATCAGTCCATGGGTTAAGGGATTGATGAATTGATGAGTCTGTCAGGAAGGAGATGTCCGGCTGGACACCTTCTCGATACAGTAATCCCTACACTGAAAGGAAAGTAAGTGTATATGTTGATTGAGGATGGGAGATGAAACCGGATTGGACTGGCACCAGGCGAAGGATGCTTGACAGAGTCATACAGTCGACTCTGGTGCTAGGGGTTATATGTAGCCCAGAAGTGTTACTTGACTGAACAGGTGTGCTATTGCTTTTTCTACCATCATTATGCCTATATATTATAGTGACTAGGTAGGTCTATGATGTGATGATTTCATACTCATGTTGGTAGACATGAGGAATGTCTGAGAGGCAGGTGACAGGGTGGAGATGCTGGTAGTCTTTGTTGTAGTTGAGTACTCACACCAACCTCTCCGTGTTTCAGGATCTGTTAGTACTATACAGAAGAAGATTCAAGAGCTGCACCATGAGCTCTATGGGCCCACTCATTCCAGTGCCTATCCAGAAGTTGATTGAGGCCAGACTGGGAGTGGTTGTCTGATTCTGCGAGATCAATGTTGGAAGGAGCTGAGTGCTGAATAAGTCGGTAGGTCTAGGGTAGGACCTCCGTCAAGAGTCCGACGAGTGTCATCCGATCCTGAGAGGATCCAACACTGAAACGTCTGGTGATTCAAGCCAGTGAAGCACTGGTGACATTCAGTCTCTGTGTAAACCTTGGTAATTGCAAGGTAGTGACCTTTCAAGTTGTGCGAGGTGATCATTGTTACCGGTCACCATGACCTGTGTTATATGCTTCTGGCCCGGCTGGGTTATGGGACACCATGTATCAGTTGATGCTTACATAGTGTTTTTACATTGGTTACCTTTATGAAGCCAACATGTGGTCCAGTGAACTAGGACATGGTTGATTACAACATGGGTGGAAACACCAGAGTGAAATGGTGAAGGTAGGGAGTTACCTCATGCCAACGTTATGAACTGTTGACAATGTTTGTGACGGTAGGGAGCTACCTCATGCCAACGTGATGAACTGTTGACAGTGTATGCTAGGTTGTGATTACTACCCATGGATCAGGGTAGGTACTTGATACTGTGTGAAGATCTATTGTCCAAGGACATGGAACTAAGGTGAAGTGTTTAGTCACCTGATAGACTTTCCCAGTGACATTGTGTGTTCGTGTGGAGCAACCGCTTATTGTGTAAGTGACATATCAGTGTGTGGGTCACTGATGAGATAGAAGAGTGACCTGGCTCTTGTGTATTTTGAGACGGTGCTACATGTATTTTTTCTGCAAGTGGGAGACCGCTAATGTTCTAGGGTCGGCCCAGACTTCATCAAGAGTGTGACGAGGGAAATAGTACGACAGCAAGGAAGGATCCTTGTTCATCAGTGCAGTGTCCGTCAGGCAGTGGTACGGCGCTTGATCAGCCCTTGCTTGGTTCTCTGGGTGAAGAGGGAACTTTGGAGAGGCAGCAGACCTTGGAGTTCCAGTCCACTGGAGGAGCCTGGGTGAGTCGCTACCACGACTGGACAACCGCACGAGCTATCGTCCGCCTCCATGATGAATACTCATCTGCGTCTTTGATCTTGTACATAGTTCTTCTAGTCTGGCTTCCAGCCATCCTTCTCTGTGTTGTGGTTGACGTAGTTCAGAATTAAATTTTTGTTCTCTTAGCTATGACTTTGTGCAGTGATATGACTGGTGTCTGGTCCGAGCCCCCTTGGGGTTTGGAACCCTAGGTGAGGGAGGGAAGGTTAAGCTGTCCCGGCTTGTGTGGGGCCTGGTAGATGTAGAGTGCTATTGAGGTGGTTGGAGCAAAGGCAGGGGATAGTATCTATCGTGGCAAACCAGTCCAAGCCCCGGCGGTCTTGTCACAAGATAGAGTGGGGGCCCGTCCGGGATCTTCTCTTTGTTCTGACATCTCGTAGGAATAGGTTATAGTGTCATCTGTCCTATACCTATTGTCTACTTGACGAGTAGGGCTACTGAAACCTTTCTCTTCGACGTGGACAGACATTTAGTTAAGTTAGTATAGATACATAGTTACAGTGTTGGTTGGAGTACAGTTAGCATTGTGATTGGGTATTGCATATCTATACTGATACTAAGTTACCCTAAGCATGGCTACTCGTACTTTAGATTTAGCTAAGGTGCGGGCATCTGCAACTGAGTTGGGATTGGAAGGTGAGGAGTTTAAAGCCTATGTACTGGAAGTAGAGAGAGACTTCAGAGCAGAAGAGAGGGAGAGAAGAAAGTCAGAAATTGAGCTGGAAGCTCGAAAGGTAGCACTTGAAGAGCAAAAGTTGGTGGCAGACCAACAGGCACAAAAACTGGCAGCTGACCTAGAGTCTAAGAAATTAGATGCTAGGAAGTTGGAAATGGAACATGAGTTCCGTATGAAGCAACTTGAGATAGAGGCTAAATCTGTTGGTGAGTCTGAGGGAGCAGTAGGTGGAGTAGCTTTACCTAGCTCATCAGTAGCCAGCAGACCAGCTTACCATGCTATGAAATGGCCGTTTCCACCATTTGAACCGGACCAAGAGAAGATAGATCAATTCTTAGAGAAGTTCGAGGCAATGTGTAAAGCTATGGGTTTAGAGCCTGAGCGTTGGAATCTTAAGCTTTCACTAGGACTCCGTGGCACCGCGTACGAAGTGTATGCGCGTCTTCCCCCAGGGATGGAAAATGATTATCCAACCCTGAAATCGGCTCTTTTGAAAAGATTCGAAATGACAGCCCATGCTTACAGGCGGAGGTTCAGAACTTCCAAGAGAGAACCAGGTGAGATGTTCTCGGCCTATAGTGTGAGGTTGAACTCATACCTGTTGAAGTGGATGGCATTGGCCAATTTCAAAGAGGATTATGAGAGTCTGAGAGAGTTGATGGTGGTGGATCAAATGAAAATGCAGATGTCCAAGCCTTTAAGGAATTTCTTAGGGGAAAATGGGGCGGAAAGGCTAGACATAGTAAATAAGTTAGCTGAAAGGTATGTGGAAGTCTATGGGGAGACTGGGGATTCCAGTCAGACTGATTCACAGAAAAGGCAGAAGGGGCTTGATCAGAAGCCCAAGACCAAAGGTCCCAAAGAATCATCCAATGTAGCAGATCCTGTGGTAAAAGACTCTGGTAAGAAACCCGATAAGCAAAGCCCTCCCGCCTCCCCAAAACGGAAGTGGAGTAAGAGGTGGTGTAAGCACTGTAAGTCTCCTTCCCATAATACTGTAGATTGTCTGAGGAAGCCAAAGGACTTGCACTTTGCGTGTCTCGCCTCTACTAGAGGTAGACCTAGCGAGACCACACCTAAGGGTCGGGAGAAACCAAAGTCTGAGAAATCACCTGTGATCGAAACGATAGAGGTGAATGGGAAGCAGGTGGAATGTCTATACGATACAGGATTGCAGTTTGAAGCTGTAATCTCATCCCACCTTGTGAGCCCAGGGCAGCTCACCGGCGAGACAAGAGAATTTCAGCTGGCCATGAGGAGCTCCGTAGCTATGGACTTGCCGATTGCTCGGATTGACATTCGGTGCAGGTACGTTACGGGTAGCATCCAGGCGGCTGTGCTGCCTGATCCTATTTACCCTTTGATCCTCGGTCGTCCGCATGTATTCCTGGGGGACCCCAGGGAACATTGTCTAGTGAGCGCTAGGCAGGCCAGGGCTAAGGATGGAAAAAGGCAGGGTGGTAAGGAAATAGACCATTCTCTTGCGAGGTTAGTGAGCAGTGCTCAAAGTGGGGACCAGACTTTGCGTCCTTACTTACTGGAGGTGTCCCAGAGTTCTGTCCCGCCAATTCCGGGTCAGTTCTATGTAGAAAACCGGTTGCTGTATCGTAGAGCCGGGCAAGGGGATAGCCAGTACGGTCAGATGGTAGTCCCTACTGACTATAGATCCCGCTTGATACATAGAGTGCATACCTTATCCTTAACCGGACATAAGGATGTGGGGACAACAGTCCAGTGTCTTTCCAGCCACTACCACTGGCCTGGAATGACAGGCGACGTGCGGAGATATATCCGGTCGTGCCCAACGTGTTGTCTGGCAGCACCAAAGCACAAGACCAGAAACGGTTTATCTCTGCAGATTGGAGATAGGGTTCTCGCGCTTCTCCCAATCGAGGGGGCGGAATTCGAACTCGGATGGCAGGGCCCTTTTCCTGTGGAGCGGATAATGTCCCGATCCACGTATGAGGTGAAGGTCCGCGGGGAATTGCGAAAGTTCCATTGTACTCTCCTTCAGAATTTGGAGAGGTCCGAGGTAGTTTCTCCACCAGATAGTGCGACTACCATCGCGCTAGAGTCGGTTCTGGGTCCAGACGAGGGCGAGGAAGACTCAGTCCTACGCAGTACATCCTGTGGGGAGGGTCTGCGGTCTCCTGAGCGTTCAACCGTAGATAGGGCGAACAGGCTCCGTCGGGAAGAGGCCCATGGTGTTAAGCACACTGGGAATCGAGGTCGGACAGGCGATGTCACATCTGGCACGACGGGACCGTCGGGTGACTCGATACGCCGACCGGCTCACTGTCCTTACTCGCGGGAGAGAAGGCAGGAGCAAGGGTACTCCAGACGAACCTGGAGTAAGCGACCATTCATTTCGGTCGACATCCGCGAACAGTCCACGAAGGTGATGCCTAGTCGGGATAGGAAATATCCTATTGTCGGAAGGGACGGAAGAACCTTCAGTAAAGTAACCGATGGCCTGCAACAGGTGGATGCGGAACAGTCCAGTGTAGACCGATCCTGTAAGCCAATCACCAGGCCGTTACGTTTCGGGCCTAATCGCTGGAGATAACGTATGTTGGAGGCGGTGGTTGGTGATCCAGCATCCATACCATTCTGGTAAATCTCCCCAGGGAAAGTGAACGTTATGGAACGTCTTTTCCTGGAAATCCAATCTTGATAGAGTAGAGGTTCAGAGTTCAGACCGATCTTTGTCTAGTGAGTTCGACCGGGTCGACCATCTTAAGTGGGGGCCTATGTGACGAAACGGATAAATATCGTAAGATCTCTGCATAATAGCCCTTTGAAGGGAGTGCGATGCGTTGGTCTCCCTTGAATTAATATCAATTAATAGGGGATTCCCCATCGAAAAATAGTGCGGGGGCGGAGCTATTCTAGTTATTTATAGAAGAATCTAGAATGTTCCCCCAAGTGCGTACGTGGTTTTGATCTCTAAGTTCACGAGTGCGTTGTGAAGCACGGGTTGGAGGAACCCATCGTGACTCTGGTTTTCTTCATGAATCATGAAAGTCACGCAGCCCGTGTAGGCGAGTGGAAGGCGGACTGACGTTGTCGGAGTCAGTCGCCCACCAGACCTCAGCGTGGAGAGATCATGGCCAGCAGGCTGCAGTAATTTGGATGTCAATAGTCGCGGCCAGAGCGGACATCTGCAGTCAAAGTTTGTGATGTTTCAATCACAGGTTAGTTGAATACTTATTCTATTATTTAATTGTTGTCGTGATGCCGTGCTGATTCCCGGAATGAGTTAATCGCCGTCGAACTGAGTCGTGGCGTAGCGTTACAAGTTACAGCTGGCTATCCGCATGGTAAGTAGGTTTTATCGATTAGCGATGTAATGTGTTACCTGACGGAACAAGCCGTGTTCCACCGCGAGTGGTGTGTAAATAAAATAGGCCGAACGATGTGCGTTACAGTGGGTAGCAGTTACGGGTTTGGTTTATTCATTACGCAGGCAAGACGACAGTTTGTCCGTCATGACATCAACATGCTAGACGCTGTAAATAAGGTATAGCTTATTATTAGAGATGTGTAATGTGCTTCGTGACATTAGAATGGTAACGTAATGGTTCTATCAGTGATGGTGATTTTTCGAGGAATCAAGGTGAAATCAGCAGTGGTGTATTTGCTGTGTGCAGATAGCAGTGTTATTCCGCGTAAGCCGAATGGCGTTGCATCGGTAGGATAACAATTAAGAAGTATTCATGAAACTATTGTGACTGCTTGTTGTCCTGTCCGTCCGCTAGGATGACCGTGCGTGTTCCATCTTACGTTTGTCTAGGCAGCGGGAGGTAGGCCGGTACCCCTAACCCGATCAGTAATAGGTCCGACCCAATGCAATCGTGCATGTGCGATGAGTGAACATACCCGAACGAGGGTGATGCGGCACTCCGTAATTCGAGGCCGAGGTGTCTAGTTAGATCGAGGTTTGAACCTAACCGTTTGTCTCTAATATTCTACTCTTCTGGAACCCTGACTCGGTTCATGGAGTACTTGGAGTACTGCCGTGAGGTAGTAGTTGGGAGGGGCATAAACCCCCCCCCCCCCCCCCCCCCCAAAGGTGGAGCCAGAGTTTGGTAGTGGAGTCTGGAGGTTTGCTACATTGGATGACGTGACTTAAGTCGTCACGGGACAAGGTACACGAGACCCACAGTAGCTGTGGGAAAGTGTAGTGGTGGATGGCCACCACAGCTGTGCTCGACCGGCACAGGGATGACTGACCTGAAAGATAGTCAGTGAATACAAGGGCAACTCAGGATCTGGGGCAGGGATCCCAGACCTGACACTATGGATGTGATATGATTTTGTTAGTTAAGTGTAACAAGTCATGAGTTCTCCTTAGTTAATGCTATAGTAGGGAATTATCAGGAGTATAATTCATTATGGACATATAGTTATTAATGTGTGTAATTCATCAGTCCATGGGTTAAGGGATTGATGAATTGATGAGTCTGTCAGGAAGGAGATGTCCGGCTGGACACCTTCTCGATACAGTAATCCCTACACTGAAAGGAAAGTAAGTGTATATGTTGATTGAGGATGGGAGATGAAACCGGATTGGACTGGCACCAGGCGAAGGATGCTTGACAGAGTCATACAGTCGACTCTGGTGCTAGGGGTTATATGTAGCCCAGAAGTGTTACTTGACTGAACAGGTGTGCTATTGCTTTTTCTACCATCATTATGCCTATATATTATAGTGACTAGGTAGGTCTATGATGTGATGATTTCATACTCATGTTGGTAGACATGAGGAATGTCTGAGAGGCAGGTGACAGGGTGGAGATGCTGGTAGTCTTTGTTGTAGTTGAGTACTCACACCAACCTCTCCGTGTTTCAGGATCTGTTAGTACTATACAGAAGAAGATTCAAGAGCTGCACCATGAGCTCTATGGGCCCACTCATTCCAGTGCCTATCCAGAAGTTGATTGAGGCCAGACTGGGAGTGGTTGTCTGATTCTGCGAGATCAATGTTGGAAGGAGCTGAGTGCTGAATAAGTCGGTAGGTCTAGGGTAGGACCTCCGTCAAGAGTCCGACGAGTGTCATCCGATCCTGAGAGGATCCAACACTGAAACGTCTGGTGATTCAAGCCAGTGAAGCACTGGTGACATTCAGTCTCTGTGTAAACCTTGGTAATTGCAAGGTAGTGACCTTTCAAGTTGTGCGAGGTGATCATTGTTACCGGTCACCATGACCTGTGTTATATGCTTCTGGCCCGGCTGGGTTATGGGACACCATGTATCAGTTGATGCTTACATAGTGTTTTTACATTGGTTACCTTTATGAAGCCAACATGTGGTCCAGTGAACTAGGACATGGTTGATTACAACATGGGTGGAAACACCAGAGTGAAATGGTGAAGGTAGGGAGTTACCTCATGCCAACGTTATGAACTGTTGACAATGTTTGTGACGGTAGGGAGCTACCTCATGCCAACGTGATGAACTGTTGACAGTGTATGCTAGGTTGTGATTACTACCCATGGATCAGGGTAGGTACTTGATACTGTGTGAAGATCTATTGTCCAAGGACATGGAACTAAGGTGAAGTGTTTAGTCACCTGATAGACTTTCCCAGTGACATTGTGTGTTCGTGTGGAGCAACCGCTTATTGTGTAAGTGACATATCAGTGTGTGGGTCACTGATGAGATAGAAGAGTGACCTGGCTCTTGTGTATTTTGAGACGGTGCTACATGTATTTTTTCTGCAAGTGGGAGACCGCTAATGTTCTAGGGTCGGCCCAGACTTCATCAAGAGTGTGACGAGGGAAATAGTACGACAGCAAGGAAGGATCCTTGTTCATCAGTGCAGTGTCCGTCAGGCAGTGGTACGGCGCTTGATCAGCCCTTGCTTGGTTCTCTGGGTGAAGAGGGAACTTTGGAGAGGCAGCAGACCTTGGAGTTCCAGTCCACTGGAGGAGCCTGGGTGAGTCGCTACCACGACTGGACAACCGCACGAGCTATCGTCCGCCTCCATGATGAATACTCATCTGTGTCTTTGATCTTGTACATAGTTCTTCTAGTCTGGCTTCCAGCCATCCTTCTCTGTGTTGTGGTTGACGTAGTTCAGAATTAAATTTTTGTTCTCTTAGCTATGACTTTGTGCAGTGATATGACTGGTGTCTGGTCCGAGCCCCCTTGGGGTTTGGAACCCTAGGTGAGGGAGGGAAGGTTAAGCTGTCCCGGCTTGTGTGGGGCCTGGTAGATGTAGAGTGCTATTGAGGTGGTTGGAGCAAAGGCAGGGGATAGTATCTATCGTGGCAAACCAGTCCAAGCCCCGGCGGTCTTGTCACAGTTACACATAGATAACTGTTTTGATTTTCTATTGTTACATCCTGCTACAGCCGTTACTTCTCTTATCTATTAAAGAAATGAATACTAGCTTACAAAGAGCACTAGAAAGGGTCTTTCTTATCCAACGTGGAGGTTAGGCTGTTAAGGTCTTTGGAGTACTTGTGGCTGCGGATTGCTTACGCATTTTCTAGTATTGGACTGACAGTGCGTGGTTCCGTCACCCTGCTGCGGAGCTGACTGCTTGGAGCGACACTGTGAGTTGTGGATTTCATGCGGGGTGTCTTTACATCTGTCCGCGGTTTTTTGTATCGTGAACTGCATGTTCGAAGAAAAATGGCGGCCGACGGTTGCTGAACTGAGTTTGCCTTATGCAGTAATGTGTGGCTGCTGGTTTTCTAGTGACTGTGGCTTCCATAGACGATGAACTGTATTTTTCGTGGCGGAATTTTGTGTTGGGATCCTGGCAGCGGCATTATGCATAGTATATCCATGCGGGCTGTTGGCTTGTTGAGACTCCTATCTGTTACACTTTCACATGGGGCAGTTAGCAGCATTTTTTATGATATTCGCTGGCATAGGAATGGAGCATTATGGGGCAACCCTTTGCAGTGAAGTTGGAACCGCGATTAACTAACTAACAATTGGAAAAAGCACTTTAAAGATCTTTACATCTCTTCCCAACACTTCACTGACGAAATGAAAGAGGAGAAGAAGAAGCAGATGAAGCCACGTGAATATTCTTCTTGTGCTTGGATTTTTCAAACTTTAAAACCATTTGCACATCGGCATGATGAGTCTACGGTTAGACAGTTTCCAGCTGCCAAGGAGATGTTAGTGTGCCAAGATTATTGATGCATTGCTGCTCTTTGGCTTCTTCTTTGTGCGTCTAGTCTGAAGCAGGCACTAGCGACCACGACTATTCACATCTTTCTTGCATATGCTACTTTAATAAGGTGTGATGTTGCTGATATTACTAATGTACTGTCCAACTGTTTGAGTTTTAAAGAATGCTTTTATCTATCTTCTTTTATGTGTTTTGCCTTCTATCAAACGCATTCTTATTAGTAGCACCTTGACGTCTTGATAGACGATAGTTTGTTTGGGGTTATATCTCTCCATAGCAAAAAGCCTGGGCTACATTTAGAGATCATGTGCTTCCCATGCAGCATGATCCCTCTCTTGGCCTGCCTAGATACTCCTGTAGAAAGGTAACATCAATACGTCTAGAACAAGACAAGCTGCAGAAGCTGCCAGATCAGCAAAGCAATGCTCTAACTGTCCTGTCAGAGCTTCCACCCTAGACCAGTTAGCAACCAAAGCTTACTGGTATGGTCTGCCCTGCTATGACATGTAGTCTTTAGGCACAACTTCTCGCACTAGGCTATGGCTTGTACCCTAACGCCAATTCTCCCAGACAATACTGGATGTTGAAGTTGAGGACAAGGCGCGAATGGGATTGTCTGAAGTGTTATGTCAGTTATGACTCAGTTCAACTCAAACCCTGAGCGGATTAGATGCAGTGCAACAAGCACACATGTATAGAAAAGACAGAAGTAGAGACTTGTGGACCAATTTCTGTTTTCTACTTCTATGAACGCCAAACAATACATGTATGTTTACTTATGACCTGTCTTAGTGTCCTCAAGGGGATCAACAGTTGATAGATACAGTGGAATCAGAACTACAGGCAGATGTGAGAGAAATGGATCAACTGAAGGACATGGGCAACGCACATCACACTGCACTAACTCAGCGCACAACACAGTGAACTCACTCAACGCACATCACACTGCACCCACTCAACGCACAGCACACTGCACTCACTCAGCGCATAGCGCATTGCACTCACTCAACACACTGAACATTGACTCACTCAACACACTGAACATTGCACTCACTCAACACACAGAACAATGCACTCACTCAGCGCACGGCACATTTCACTCAACACACTGAACTCACTCAGCACACAGTACACTGAACTCACTCAGAATACTGCACTCACTCAGCACATTCACTTAATACACAACACATTGCACTCACTCAGCACACTTATTCACGCACTCAACAAACATTGCGCTCACTCAACACACAGCACACTACATTCACTCAGCGCACAGCACATTGTACTCACTTAACTCGAATGTGGTATGCGAGATTGCATTCTTAACTTCTTTACAACAGAGCTGGCAAGCGTTCACACATGTGTTCAAGACTCGCTGCCATACAACAAACCAAGCTAAAATAGCATGTGTTTGGGTGAGGTATGTGTAGGGGGATGTATATGGCTGGGTGAGGCTGTGTGTGGGGTGGGAGGGTGAGGTTATGTGGGTGGGTATGGGGTGTGTATGTGGTTGAGGGATGAGTGTTTGGCTGGGTGGTTGAGGTGGGTGGGGATGGGTGCGTTGTGGGGAGATGTGTGTGGGGGGGGGATGTGTGTTAATAGGGAAGCATGGGTTGGTGGGTGTTTGGGTGGGTGTGGGGACGTGTGAGGCTGTGTGTGGGTGGGTGGGGTTGTTATGTGGGAGGCCAGGGTGGGTGGATGGAGTGTGTGGGTGGGTGGAGTTTGTGGGTGGGTGGGGTTTTATGTGTGTGGGTGGGTTTGGGTGTATGTAGGTGGAAAGAGGTTGCGTGGGTGGGTGAAGGATGTGTCTCATAACATTGTAATATGCATTGCTTATGTTTACAACATTCATTTGACAATGCATTTTCGTATGTGAATGCATCATGCACTATTGATGAATGAAAGATGAGTGATTGTAAGGGCCGAATGTATGACGAGCCTGTGTGCCCAATTTGTAACCCATTTAAAATAAAGTTGAGTAAAGTTGAATTTCTGACATTCACTGACAGTGATTTTACCTGAATCGAAGTGATAAAACCAGGGGGTCAAGTTCAGATTGAAGAATCAAGGTACAGTTGCTATTGTTGGTGTAGTTTCTCCTGCCGAAGTCCGGAGTGCGGATGGTCAGCGTGTTACAGGACGCATTGACTGTGACCACCCTAAAGCCGGTACGGGCACACGAAGTGCAGATGTCGAAGGTCTGTGAGATAAAACAGGAAGTGGACAGTGTCCTGCTAGTGTATGGATCAGACATGGATAAAGACTGCACTGGTATCGTGCCGTTTTGACAGACGATAGTTTGTTAGCTTGTGCTTCCAAAACAAAGGGCATAATAACTACAAACAACCATTCATGGAGTTATACCCCTCTGTAGTATGAAGCTTGACTGAATTTTAGAGACCGTGTGTTGGTCATGCAGCATGGTCCCTCTCTCGACCTGCCTAGTTTATTCCAGAGGAAAGATAACACCAAAACATCTGGAACAAGACAAGCTTCAGAAACGTCTGGATCAGCTAAGCAATGTTGTAACTGTCCTTTGTCGGAGCTTCGATCCTAGACCAGTTGCCCACCATTTCTTAGGGTCTGGCCTGCCCTACCATGACATTTAGTCTTTAGGTTGCATTTCCTCCCACTAGAGTAAGGGTTGTACCCTCCCAATTGCGACCCTCCGCCATAAACCATTGGCACAATGTGGGGTGTCGGATTTGGTGAGTGCCTCCCAACATTCGGTGACTAATTCATTGACTAAGTTAAACGGGCATCTTCATATATTAAGAACGTAATAGATCCATAACAGAGCAAGAAGAAGCTGCATTTCAGATGAAGAAAAGTATCTTTTGTAATACAGCAATACCATTACATTTCAGATAAATAGTAATAACATGTTCTGTGGAAGCTGTTCTGCTTTATGTCAATGTCATAAGTCGGGGTGCCCCACCGGCTAGATGAAAATCTTATTCACTGGCGAGCAACCCCAGATAGTCAGAAACTGACTTGGGACAAAATCTATATGGCTGAACTACAGATTAAGCCCTGAATATCCAACGTACAGCTCTAAGTGGCTCGTTACAAAATGAAATGAACTGTGCTGAATATTCGCCAAGGTATAGGAAAGAGAAGGTTAGCTTAAGATAGATGTTTTAAGTCTAAATATATTAGTATAGACGACTATCTCAGTACAGGTTTTCTCCCTGACTGCTCCTTTCCTTGGTGTGTAAGTGAACCCCCACCAATGTACACAACAATACGTATGCACAATTGGAAAAAATATAATGACAGAACTATGAGTTACAATACTACAACATTTATTTGCTAATCATAACAACAGACATAGGATGATTGTCAATATGAGGATGATGAAATCATATACATATTGATATTGATGACAAACATTACGTAACTTTACTTGTTACTCCATCTATCTGGATCTGTGGTCCAGATCCCCACTCTCCAGTAGACTCAACAAAAGAACAGCTTGCCGGTATTCTAACGATCCTGTCAGTCCTGACACTCCTAGTCAGTAGTCTCTAGTCTTGAGATCTATAACATAGGTGCTCCTTGTGAGAGCTTGAAAGAAAGTCGAGAATGTGTTATATCAGTTCTACATCAGCGCAATCCTAATTAAAACATATCATAACACAAACATATACAATGACCAGTCTGGCCAAGTTTATCTTCCAGCTCTACTATGTTCACCATCCTCCTTCTCCCTACTGTCTTTAGTCTGGGACGGGCTTTTCAATTGTCTCACACGCCTGTAATGATTACATTTCTGCCGCCCCATGTCCATATCGCTAATACAGAAATTCTGTGTCGTACAGCCGCTCCGTCCAATGTTAGTTTAGCAGCTCACAGGGTCGGTAAGTGTATTATAACAATGCCAGGTCATCCGGGCTTACAAGCCGTGACCAATAGCTGTGCCAGGTTTCCATGCATTACCGGGGACGCACGCCCACAATACACTGAGGAAGTTTAGCACCATATACCCCATAACACTTGTGGGTACTGTCTGTGCCATTACAGCTCTGCTACAAATGCAATCGATGGTTAGTGTGCCAATGCGCACACCATAATATAACACGTCATATTGATAGGCTTGCATATGACAAATCAATATACCAAACATGAAATACACATAAAACATTAATTAAACTAGACATATTATGATACTTTAACATAATAGCATAATGCACTAGTTAGTTGGTAGGTATACGAAATGAGATGTATATACACAAAAAGAATATGTACGAAGCATATTCCTAGCATCGTATATTCATATGAAATTACACATACATACATCCAACATATCCGTAAACATTATATTACTTCAAGATAGACATCTAATGATACTCACATAATAGCATCAGGCATTATTAATGAGTACTAATATTGTATAGCTACAAAATGAGATATACAACAAGTCTAATTGAAGTGACCAAACAGACCAGCCATATTTGCTGAGCTGCCCGGTTTAATCACACTTAGTTACTGCTGTTGTAAGAATTAAATAAATAGTCAGTTGACTATATTCTGTACAACAAATGCACACACCAAAAGGCAACTAGGATAGTGTACAACGAAATGACAAGCATCTACCAAGACACCTAAAAGTCTACCCAGACAAGATCTGTCTCACATAAGGCTCTATTTCTCAGAAGAATAACACTTTAAAGCAATATGATATTGAACGCAGAACTTAGAAAGAACACTCAAGTAATCTATGACAATGATAGTTCTTGCAATAACCTAGATCAGATATAGACTGGAATTCAGTACATACACCTAAAATACTTAGTTACTAAGAAATCTACATTTACTCTCTCTTCTCACCTGTTCTGAAGTCAAACTTAATCTGACATAAACTAGGCTAGGGACCCTTATTTAAGCTGAGTCAAGCAGACAGTGTCTGAGACACTATTATCTCTTTGGCATTCCCGTCATAAATTCTTCTTATCTCCCGCTGACGGTAATTGCAATTATCCCCGCAACCTGGCCATCACACCTTGCTCCTCTCTGTCTGGTACAGTCTACAGGCCCCGTGTTAATTGTCTTATCTGATCTGTTTTCACACATTCCTGAGTCTGCCAGTCAGAGTGGACGGGGCTTGTTTACCGCCCTGGGGCTATTATCTCTCCCTCTGTCAATGTTGTTCACACCTGGCGATTTCCTACCTGTGCTTATCAGGTGTCATGCCTGGTCAGTTTTAATTACACAGTCCATGGCCCCTTCATTGTTGATTCAGCATGTCTGGGTCAGCAGGTTCCCAAGGTGTATACTAATTATCTAGTTGCCATTTTACTTGCCATCTGCAAGCTTACGTCATGGCTAGAGGCTTTTTGTGAATAATCTTACCTCACGACTAGATAATTTTGGAGTAGTGTGATTAATTCATTCTTTCTCAATTTGGCCTCTCAAATTTGGAGACCGAGCAAAATATTCTGGGATGTTAAGGCGGCCAATTCGTGACAGAGCTTTCCCCTTAAAAAAAAAGTTTCTGCCAGAAATCTTTTGTCAAAGCACGCCGTACATCCCAGAATAATGCCTAAGCACTCTCCGTTCTGTATCTGCCTAAAGGTTTCCAATATTCTTTGTGGCAGTGGGTTGTCCTGCATCTGCATAAAGACGTTCCATTTCCATAACCCAATGATACACGGGATAGATCCTTGTACCTGGTTTTCGGCCGGGATTCCATGCAATAGCTTGGTAAAATCCGGTAATTGTCAAGAGGTTGTAATTTTACCCCTCTGGGAAAGATCACAATCAACGGGATTCTTCTACGCCTTTGGGCAGCAATTGTTTTACACCATTCACTCACGTGATTTACTCCTTTCAGCCGAGGATGTACCCGTAGTGAGGTCTTGCATAAGCTGGCCACAGCAAAGCTTGTCTCCGTGATTTTCCTCCGTCCTTTATAGATTCTTAACAGATCTATCAATATCTTCCTTTTACAAGGAATAATGTTACACATCATGGTCCCATGATATAAATTCAACTGGCGCTTTCCTCCTTCAAAGTTGGGCGTAACAATCTTCCCTCCTCGGTGTCGCGGTTTCTTCCCCTGATAATCAGTTAATGGGCTGAGTTTCTCTGCATTAGAGTTTCGTGTGAAAACCGTGCTAGAAATTGGAAATTTAGTGTGCCAAGTTGTCCTGCCTTGAGAAATAACATAGTTACTCCAGGGCGATAAAGTGGAGTTACTTTTGAATAAAGTAACCACAAATAGCTGATCTACTCCTATCAAATCGACCTGACTGAAGGGTAGATTGAGTCCTAAGAGTGTTGATTCCAAACCACTCTTGACTTCTGTTACTTCAGGTCCCTGTTGCTGGAATTCCCTGATAACTTCAGCTAATGAGATGATAGGCGTTTCTTCCCCCATCTTGTGCAACGAATTTTCTTCTTTAGCAACTACAGACAATGTTGTCTGCACAATATCAGAGTCCATATTCTGGCTCCTAACAATTCCCTGTGTTTCCTGAGTCTCCACACTGGTATACTCCGTGATAACAACTGGAAATGTTTCCTGGTCTGGATGTTCCTCTCTGGTCCTGCTTTCATGGGCTAAGTCCAGTTGAGGTAAATCCTGTGATGGGCTGGTGTCTAAACAATCCATCCCACTACGTAAATCATTTGAACTGATGTCTAGTGTCTTTTCCTGAGCTGCAGCCTCAAAGATCACAAGGGGTTCCGGGTCTTCCTTCATCCCTCTGTCAGTCAAATTTAATCCCACTTCATCCTCTCCTGAGCTGAAGGGAATAATAAAGTCGGTTACCTTTCGATCTCCGACCTCCTTAAAAGATGTCCTCGGGTCATCTTCCTCTTGAGTTTCACCTCTCGTTGAAGTAAAATGAGATCCTGGGAGTCTTGTACTGGCGGACCAGTTAAATTATCTGAACTGATAATTAGTGATTCTTCCCGCGTTGCAGTAATGAAATTCACCTGGGATTCCGTTACTTCCATCCTCCCTATTTCAGTCAGATGTAATTCCACTTCATGATTCTGTGAACAGAAGGGAATGTGAGAATCGGCTAGGTCTCCGCCTGCGACCTCATTAAAGGTTGTCTTCAGTTCCTCTTTCTCTCGAGATTCATTTCTCATAGAAGTCAAGTGGTTTTCCTGAAGGTCCTGTACAGTTAAACCACCATTGCCGTGGTACAAACAGTTATCACGTTTGTGACTGTTTGAAGTGCCTTTGGCACGTTTTTTCTTCCCTCTTTTCCGTTTAGGACAGGGTCGAATGAGAACCTGTAGTTCCCGGTCCACTAACTCTGATTCCGCGGTGGGTGGCAAAGATGTCCCTTCCTTCCTGGTTGGGTGAGCATCCATATCTCCTACCTTATGTTCCGCTAGAAAGGTTAGCTTCTCTGCATTGACTACTTCCATATGCTTTATATTAATCTCTGCTTCTTCAGTTTTGCTACGCTCTTTTGCTTCAAATAACTCATCAATTGTTTTATTCATCTGTTCCTCCGCCATGTCCCACTCTTTCATCTCGTCTCTGATGTATGTTTCTAATTGTTCTCCTGTTAAGCCCTCTATTATGCCTAACCTTCTCGTGGACTCTAAGTAATCTGTTCGCGCCTTCAGATAATCTAGATCCTGAGAAGGTGAGTCCATATTTGCTACTGGCTAAATTCAAGTAAGCTCCTATGTATCTATCAAACTCAGAGCTAAGCTAAAAAGACAAGAGTGAACCAATGACCGCAGAACCTAAACCAATGTGTAGAGTTTAGCCTCAGCAATGAAAGACAACTGAAAGTAATATTCAAGTAGTTTCTGGCGACCGCAGTGAAGTAAGTGTGAGAGATATACTACACAGTAATCAATACTAATATTTACCTAAATAAATATTAAAATGCACTGCATACATGTCATAATGAAAATGGCATAAGTAGCATAAAATGGCAAATCAATCAAGCAGTTAAATCATCACACACATCAATGTAAATATGATTAAAGTGATCAGTTATCATTAAATGATGAATGATACACTAAATGATAAGAATTAAAATAATTATCATTAAATGATAGATGAGGTAGTTCTCATAAGTTCTTATCCGTTATACACTTTTGAAAAGTTATATCTATACTCTGTAACTTCCTCAACTAAAATTAGCTACATCTGATGATAGTCTATTTTGATGACTGAAGATTACAAGAGTTAACTTTTAAAATCGTATGTCTAGGGTCTAGTACCGGAGTCTATTGAAAGCGAGAAGTCCGAATTCAAATACCGTACGAGAAGCCCCAATCCGTAGGATTGGGTTAAAACTAAATCCCGGAGACGAGACACCAATCTGTCATAAGTCGGGGTGCCCCACCGGCTAGATGAAAATCTTATTCACTGGCGAGCAACCCCAGATAGTCAGAAACTGACTTGGGACAAAATCTATATGGCTGAACTACAGATTAAGCCCTGAATATCCAACGTACAGCTCTAAGTGGCTCGTTACAAAATGAAATGAACTGTGCTGAATATTCGCCAAGGTATAGGAAAGAGAAGGTTAGCTTAAGATAGATGTTTTAAGTCTAAATATATTAGTATAGACGACTATCTCAGTACAGGTTTTCTCCCTGACTGCTCCTTTCCTTGGTGTGTAAGTGAACCCCCACCAATGTACACAACAATACGTATGCACAATTGGAAAAAATATAATGACAGAACTATGAGTTACAATACTACAACATTTATTTGCTAATCATAACAACAGACATAGGATGATTGTCAATATGAGGATGATGAAATCATATACATATTGATATTGATGACAAACATTACGTAACTTTACTTGTTACTCCATCTATCTGGATCTGTGGTCCAGATCCCCACTCTCCAGTAGACTCAACAAAAGAACAGCTTGCCGGTATTCTAACGATCCTGTCAGTCCTGACACTCCTAGTCAGTAGTCTCTAGTCTTGAGATCTATAACATAGGTGCTCCTTGTGAGAGCTTGAAAGAAAGTCGAGAATGTGTTATATCAGTTCTACATCAGCGCAATCCTAATTAAAACATATCATAACACAAACATATACAATGACCAGTCTGGCCAAGTTTATCTTCCAGCTCTACTATGTTCACCATCCTCCTTCTCCCTACTGTCTTTAGTCTGGGACGGGCTTTTCAATTGTCTCACACGCCTGTAATGATTACATTTCTGCCGCCCCATGTCCATATCGCTAATACAGAAATTCTGTGTCGTACAGCCGCTCCGTCCAATGTTAGTTTAGCAGCTCACAGGGTCGGTAAGTGTATTATAACAATGCCAGGTCATCCGGGCTTACAAGCCGTGACCAATAGCTGTGCCAGGTTTCCATGCATTACCGGGGACGCACGCCCACAATACACTGAGGAAGTTTAGCACCATATACCCCATAACACTTGTGGGTACTGTCTGTGCCATTACAGCTCTGCTACAAATGCAATCGATGGTTAGTGTGCCAATGCGCACACCATAATATAACACGTCATATTGATAGGCTTGCATATGACAAATCAATATACCAAACATGAAATACACATAAAACATTAATTAAACTAGACATATTATGATACTTTAACATAATAGCATAATGCACTAGTTAGTTGGTAGGTATACGAAATGAGATGTATATACACAAAAAGAATATGTACGAAGCATATTCCTAGCATCGTATATTCATATGAAATTACACATACATACATCCAACATATCCGTAAACATTATATTACTTCAAGATAGACATCTAATGATACTCACATAATAGCATCAGGCATTATTAATGAGTACTAATATTGTATAGCTACAAAATGAGATATACAAAAAGTCTAATTGAAGTGACCAAACAGACCAGCCATATTTGCTGAGCTGCCCGGTTTAATCACACTTAGTTACTGCTGTTGTAAGAATTAAATAAATAGTCAGTTGACTATATTCTGTACAACAAATGCACACACCAAAAGGCAACTAGGATAGTGTACAACGAAATGACAAGCATCTACCAAGACACCTAAAAGTCTACCCAGACAAGATCTGTCTCACATAAGGCTCTATTTCTCAGAAGAATAACACTTTAAAGCAATATGATATTGAACGCAGAACTTAGAAAGAACACTCAAGTAATCTATGACAATGATAGTTCTTGCAATAACCTAGATCAGATATAGACTGGAATTCAGTACATACACCTAAAATACTTAGTTACTAAGAAATCTACATTTACTCTCTCTTCTCACCTGTTCTGAAGTCAAACTTAATCTGGCATAAACTAGGCTAGGGACCCTTATTTAAGCTGAGTCAAGCAGACAGTGTCTGAGACACTATTATCTCTTTGGCATTCCCGTCATAAATTCTTCTTATCTCCCGCTGACGGTAATTGCAATTATCCCCGCAACCTGGCCATCACACCTTGCTCCTCTCTGTCTGGTACAGTCTACAGGCCCCGTGTTAATTGTCTTATCTGATCTGTTTTCACACATTCCTGAGTCTGCCAGTCAGAGTGGACGGGGCTTGTTTACCGCCCTGGGGCTATTATCTCTCCCTCTGTCAATGTTGTTCACACCTGGTGATTTCCTACCTGTGCTTATCAGGTGTCATGCCTGGTCAGTTTTAATTACACAGTCCATGGCCCCTTCATTGTTGATTCAGCATGTCTGGGTCAGCAGGTTCCCAAGGTGTATACTAATTATCTAGTTGCCATTTTACTTGCCATCTGCAAGCTTACGTCATGGCTAGAGGCTTTTTGTGAATAATCTTACCTCACGACTAGATAATTTTGGAGTAGTGTGATTAATTCATTCTTTCTCAATTTGGCCTCTCAAATTTGGAGACCGAGCAAAATATTCTGGGATGTTAAGGCGGCCAATTCGTGACAGTCAATAAATCTAGAATTGAAACAGAACAGTTTGGTAGGAACATGGAGGCACCGGAGATGTGGTGTCTGAGACGAATGTTGTGAATATCGTCGACTACCAAAGAAACTAACACAAATAATTATTTACAAAACAGTGCTCGTTTGCATGTAAACTGAGTGAAATCAGAAAGAAACGAAAGCAGAAATCGGGATCACGGACTTTACAAAACCGTGCAAAGTAACTGAATTTATAATATTATAAGTTTGTGTATGTTTGTATTCATCACAAATGTATGTATCCATAAAGCAATGAATCAATAAGTTAATTATTGGATTTGCAAAGCAATGTAATCATGGGAAGGATAAGAAAGAAGAAATATGGTACAAACCATGTCACTCCCAATAGCTGTTTGACGATTGAGAACTAGAACAATCATCAGCGATAGTTGTACTGGCAAAATGGGCATCTTCTTCTTCATGATTCCGACAACACAGTCTTGTCTCAGATGTCTAAAAACTCAATCTGAAAATATAAAATTGCACAGAAAATACATCTGCCGTTGATGAATAAACAGACGGAAAAAATGCACACTTAGGTTGGCTTATGAGAAGTATGCGAGCTTTAACTCTGTTCATATTCTAACGATTTCAGACAGACACAAACAAAGAAGGAGCAGCGGGTGAGGAAGACGAGGAGGAGGAAAGGTTTGGGTAAGGGGGGGGGGGGGGGCTGAAGAAGAAGAAATTTAGTTTAGTGGACGGATCAACATCACGGGTATAGCCCATAAGTGCTCCTTTCTACTCCTAACTCAAGCCTGAGTCCGGAGAATCTCAGCTCAGTGCATGAACTCCGTACGACCGGAGAGGTTCCTGGATTACGTTTGTAGATCTTTAACCCGAAATTCTGCCCGGCCAGCGCCGTTAGGCTACTAATTTTCGATTTCCAACTGTCAATGGATTTTCCACGTGCGCAACAATACACATATGAATATGAAGAAGAGTCAGGGGAAAGGAGGAGGAAGAATAAGATGGGTAGGAATGAGAGAAGAAGAATCATTGACGAAAAGACGAAGAAGAAGTGAAAGGTGATGGTTGTGATCACGAGCAGCATCTTCGCGAGTCTATCTCTCACGATGTTCTTAATGATAATCGAGTGAGATGGTCGTTGTCTAGGTTACAATGCTCCTTGTATGTCACTATGGAGTGTAAGTTGAGATAGCCACCTGTCTCACAATATAACTCACCCCCACAGTACACATCCGCCAGTCAGTGAACAAGATTGAGTTGGCGCACATAATCTTTTTATTCAGAAGAAACACGGACACACGTAACATATTTCCATATCCAGAAAAAGAATATAATCCACAGAAAATATATATCCTCCTCACAACTTAACCAGCACACATCACGGCCTTCTCAAGGCCTTCTTAATCTCCAATTTACAAGACAGTTATCCAGCTACTATCCACGGCTGGACCTCACACAATACAACCCACACACTGGGTCTAGGCCTCCACTAACTATCCAACCCACTCTGAGGCTTAGGCCTACATTCAAACTTGGGAGAACAACACAGGACGGAGATCTCTATCTACCTCCGCTCCTCTCCTTAGACCACCGCCTACCTCCGAGTCTATAACCTCAACTGTCCTCCAAGTCCCCTGACTTCACACACAACTAGCCTGTCTCTCACCCCATCCACCATGGGGTCTCCACTCACCCTCGCCATCATTTCTCATGGCTGGTTGTTTTTCTCGTAGTCCCGCTACAAAGGTCACTCACCTCAATGTCAATGACCCAGGCATATGTCACTATCTATTTCCTCTGTGTATTCGCCGATGCTCGACGCTCAGAGGAAAGGGGAGACGGACATATAATCAGATTGCTGCTGGAACTATTAGTGTTGGAACTCTTCGCTGGCTGCTGAGGATGGGGACGGAGCGCTTATGGGAATGTCCCGAATGCTGTAATGTCGGTTCCTAAATCAATCAATCAATCAATCTGTGTATACATTTACTTGAAATGTATAGACTTTTCTAACGACTCGGTAACAAATTAGCATCTTCACGGGGGGCTGTACTGCAGATCTAACCTTCCCCTCCCCAAGCCTAGAAACCCGCAGAGTGTGCACAGACCAGCACTAAACCTTCACATCGGCTGAGAGGTATATCTTGGCGTGACTAGGCCAACACTCCCCGTAACATAACGTCTTTATAGAGCAAGACGATCGACTTCATTGCACCGGGTTTTATCCCATATAATTCGGTCTCTTTGCCCATGACGGCCTGCCGAAAACGTCACACAAAGCACGAACTCCGTAGCTCCAGCGACAACCCTCAGGATTCTTCGAGAAAATTGCAATTGTGAACCGAAAGACGTAGGCCGGAATCTAACCCACACCCTTCGGATGCGAGACAAGCGGAGTAACCACTACGCTACGGAGACTGCCCACTCTGCCACTCAACTATAAAATAAAAATGGTATTTCAATGAGTAAGTTGTCTGAGTAAGAAGCCATTTGGGATAAAACCCGGGTCAATGAAGCTTTTCTGGTGATTGCCGATTCCGTCTACGATGAACTGTAATTTTCGTGGAGGACTTTTGTGTTGGCATTCTGGCGGCGGCATTATGCACAGTGTACCTGTGCGGGCTGATGGCTTGCCGAGACTCTTGTCTGTTCCACTTTTCACATGGGACAGTGGGGAGCATTTTGTGTGATATTCATTGGCACAGGAACGGAGTATAATGGGGAAGACCCTTTGCCATGAAGCTATGAAGATAACCCTCTCCTCTCCAGTTGTATTTGTGCGAGGGGGCTTCAAATGAAATCCTTATTTAATTATTTTTTTTTAGAGTTGGTGAATATGTTATGAAAAAGTAAAGAACAAATATATAATTTTTCGGTGTAGCCACCACTACGTTTAATGCAAGTCCTCCAGCGCCGATAAAGTGCTTTGATTCCTGTAGAAACAAATTCTCTTGGTAGAGGGTGGAACCACTCTGGGTCACTTCTCGTTGTACCTGACCCGGTCATGAACAGTCTGTCACAGAAGTCACGCCGTTTTGAAACTTCCTACTCCACTCACACACTTGCTGGACTGACAGGTTTGTATCATCATACTGGACCGTCATTCGCCGATGGATTTCTAAAGGTTTCACCCTTTCAATGATACAAAAAACATATAATCTAACGCTGCTCCTCTTTGGTGCATGCCAAAAGTGGTGCGGCCATCTTTAAACTGTCCTTATGACGAAACATGTTCTCTTGCACCGTGATATCAGCTGTTTAACACTCTTTACATCCTTAACAAGAATATTGACAGGTTACAAGAGAATGGCATCATTTATTGTTTTCTCTAACACTCTTTTGCCGGTCTCTCTGGCCGAGGGGTTACAACAATTTCTCCGTAATCCCGTTTATCACGCAGAGTCTCGTAGCAGGGCGAGAGCTGGGAGCGGTTCGACCCCCGCTGGTGACTTGCGGGATAACTGAGCCGGCCGCTCAGAAAGCAATGGCAAACTACTGAGCGTAATCTTGCTGATGTTGACAGCGATGTCCTGTAAAGGATATGCAAAACATTTATTTATTTAACACACTTTTAAGGTCTACATTTGAAGCACCTTCATACATATTGTACTCTGTCTAGACTCAATACTAAAACATACCCCAACAACGGTCTGATGCCTTTTCTTTGCCCAACTAGAGATGCATTTTTAACCTGCGTAATAGAGGTCCGAATGGTGAAGAGCGTTCGCTCTTAAACAACCGGTGTGCTTACGTCGAGGTAGCGAGTTCAATCCCTACACCGGTCATCTGGACTAAAATGTTAACGTCTAGTCATCGCTTTGTGGACGTAAATTACAAGTACCTCTGAAGTCGGAGTGGGTTCGCCTGCTGGCGAAGGACACTGGTAATAGGGAAAGCTAATACACATGCAAAGATCAGTTCAGTGCATTAGAAGTAGTAACATATGTATAGACTCCGACATACCGTGTCCAGGGTTGGAAAGCAACTCATGCCGGTTTGAGACAGATGGCTTTTCGCGCTGATTTCAATGGCATGAGGTGTCGCCCATTGAAAAAGCATGGGAAAAGTACTGAAGACAAACTGGTTTAATAAATCAGAAACAACCAAAAAATGTTGGTGTTGAATAGAACTTCCTGTTTACAACAGGCAGTCAACTCTAACGTGCACTCGAATCTCCCTTGACCTAGAACGATTGCAAAATTCCCGCGGTTCTTTATTTTGTTAAATCCCATGTCAGTCTCAAATACTGACTGGTTTTCTGTCAATGGAAACTCTACAAACATGTGTATAACTTCATGAGATAATAAACTCTAGCGATATGGTTAATCTAACATCTCTAGCTAACTATACATAGAAGTTAGTATAGTTATAATTATACACAGACTTTTTCAGGTCTTATTCAGATATGACTGAGCTACCGTATGACAGTAGACGGTACTACCTGCTTTCTGTCAGCGCCGAACGTTGGGCAGCGCTTACCAAATCCGACACCCCATATTGTGCCAACGGCTTCGGGCGTAAGAGCGCAATTACCCTGGTGCGAGGAAATGCAACCTAAAGACAATTTTCATGGCAGGGCAGACCAGGCCCTAAGCCTTGGTTAGCAGCTGGTCTAGGATCGAAGCCCCGACAGGCTGACAGAGCATTGCTTTGCTGATCCGGCAGCTTCTGCAGCTTGTCTTGTTCCAGATGTATAGGTGTTACCTTTCCTCTGGAGTGAACTAGGCAGGCCGAGAGAGGGATTATGCTGCATGGGCAACACATGGTCTCTAAATTTTAGCCCAGGCTTTGTGCTATGGAGAGGCAATAACTCCATTCCTGGTCTAAACCGGTCTCGGAATCAAAGCGAGAGGCAACTGTTACGGGTTATAGGTCCCTGTCAATTGGCGTAGACATGGGACGCCACGCGTTGCCTCTGACGGTGGGAAACACCTACAGGTGTCACTGATCAGCTAACCCCGCCTCAAGCTGGGCATCCCCCAGCCAATTGGGTGCTGATCCGCCACAGCCTGCCTGCTTCAATGGGTGCTTGGGGTTAGGACACAATGTGAATCGCAGGCTGTAAAACCAGTGCACCAGGTACTAATACAAAGAAAAAGAAAAACAAACCTCAAGCTACGGCTTGCAACCTGGAACGTAAGAACCATGTGTCCAGGATTTTCCACTGACTTGACCAATATTGACGACGTGAGAAAAACGGCTGTGATTGATGCCGAATCCAATCACCTTAACATTGATATTGCTGACCAGCAGGAGACTCGCCTCGCTGAGGAAGGATCACTCAGGGAAAACAATTACACCTTTTTTTAGAAGGGTAGAGGGCAGGCAGAAAAAAGGCAACATGGTGTGGGCTTTGCAGTGACGAATTCGCTACTGGGAATGATTGAAATTCCAGCAGGAGGTAATGAAAGACTATTATCCCTGCGCTTGGCAACCTCTTGTGGTTTTGCCACCGTTATTACTGCATATGCACCGACACTCGATTCCTCTGATGATGTGAAGAATTCATTCTATGAGGAGTTAGACTCCGTGATCAAGGCAGTTCCAAAATCTGACTACATTTATATGCTCGGTGATTTCAATGCTCTTGTGGGCAATGACTCGAGTTCATGGCCATTGTGCCTTGGAAAATAAAACTTTGGTCGCATGAATGAAAATGGGCAAAGGCTGCTGAAGCATTGCACCAGAAATGACCTATGTATTACAAACTCCTATTTTAAAACGAAAGAACTGCATAAGGTCACATGGAAACATCCAAGATCCAGCCATTGGCACCAGCCGGACTTCATCATCACACGGAGACAACATCTGAACCATACATCATTGACTCGAAGTTATCACAGTGCTGACTGTGATACGGATCATTCTTTGGTTGTTGCAAGGGTTAGACCGAGACCAAAGAGAATCTACACAGCTAAACACAAATCTAGCCCCAAGATTAATATTAATAACATTCACGATCCATGTATGGTTAAATGACATCAATAACATCCAAAAGGAAGAGCATTATAGAAATGAATGTAAAGAAGCTACAAAAATAGTCAGACAGCAGAAGCGAGAATATATGAGTAATATAATCAAAGATATGGAAACTAATCACCAGAAAAATGAATCCAGAAAATTTTTTAAAGAACTGAAGTCAATGAAACGAGGGCACCAACAAAACACATATGGTTTAAAAGACAAAAATGGGAATATGATAAATACCAATGAGGAAATGTGCAACACATGGAAAGAATATTTTATTGAATTACTAAATTGTGAAGCTCCAAGTCATATTTTCCCACAGGAAGAGGTTCTAACATGCGAACCACAAATTGAAGAACCTACATTTGAAGAAATCCTATATGTAATCACACGACTTAAAAACAATAAGGCAACTGGGACTGATGGAATTGCTGCTGAATTTATAAAGGCAGGTGGCCATGCATTACATCTAAAGCTATACGAACTAATAATAAAAATCTGGAGGACAGAAGAATTACCCCATGACTGGAAAGAGTCATTATTGATACCTATCTTTAAGAAAGGAGACAAGTTCCAATGTGGAAATTATAGAGGAATATCACTACTGTCCACAAGCTATAAGATACTATCCGCAGTATTACTAAATAGACTAAAACCATATTCAGAAGACATATTAGGTGACTACCAGGCGGGTTTTAGACCAAACAGATCAACAATAGATCAGATATTTGTCTTACGACAAATAGCCGAGAAACATTGGGAATATAAAAGAGATCTCCATAACATTTTTGTGGATTTTAAAAAGGCTTATGATAGTGTCCATAGGAATAGTCTATGGAATGCTATGCAGGAATTTGGAATACCAAGGAAGTTAATCAACATGACCAGACTATGCATGGAAGATACTTATAATATAGTAACATATAAAGGCAGGAAATAAGACCCCTTCCAAATAACATCTGGCTTGAAACAGGGTGATGCACTATCGCCGCTACTCTTCAATCTGGCTCTAGAGAAAGTTGTAAGGAAGGTAAAGGAGGAATGTGATATTGGAGGAACATCCAAGCTGCTTGGTTATGCAGATGATATAGATATTATAGGGCAAAGTGAACAAAAGACATTGGAAATATTGACTCACTTAAAGGGAAAAGCCCAACAGATGGGGCTGGTTATCAACCAAGATAAGACAGAATATATGGTAATTTCAAGAGACGGAATGGCTAGAAACTCTGGCCACATACAAATAGATAATATGACCATTAAAAGAACGGAAACATACAAATGCCTGGGTACAATCTTCAACTGCTCCAACATCATAAGGGAAGAAATACAAACTAGAATCAACTCTGGAAATAAGATATACTATGCACTACAACATCTACTAAAATCAAAGGCGCTATCTCGTAACACCAAAATCACAATATACAAAACACTGATCAGACCAGTTGTGCTGTATGGCTCTGAAACCTGGAGTACAACGAAAGGAGACGAAGCCTTGTTACAAACCTTTGAGAACAAAATTTTAAGACGCATCTTTGGACCCATTAGGGATACACAAAGTGGAGAGTGGAAAAGAAGAAGTAACAAAGACATTTATGATCTGTTTAAGTCCCCGCTAATCACTGGTATCATGAAGGCTAATAGACTACAATGGCTGGGGCATATAGAAAGAATGGAAGATAATAGGGAAACAAAACTCGCTTACACTCAGGAAATAAGACCCCGAGGTAGACCAAGAAGGCGGTGGAGAGATAATACATGTACAGACCTACAAGCACTTGGAATCAACGACTGGCAAGAGAAGGTCCACCAGAGAGACGAATGGAGACGGATTGTATTTGCAGCAAAGAACCTCAATGGCTCGGAACGCTGAAGAAGAAGAAGAAGAAGACGATCCTGAAAAAGTGCTTTGAGTTTCAACTACAACTTGAAGACGCTTTCACTGACACACCAGAAAATTGTACAGTAAGTGAAAAGTGGGGTAAACTTAAAGAAACTCTTATAAAACAGTGGTAGGGGTTTACGGCACTGTGGATCATAAGAGGCAGGACTGGTTTGCGGCAAACAGCAAGACACTGCAGCCCTTGATTGATAAGAAGAAGATAGTTCTCTTAAGAAACAAGGAAAGAACAACGCGTGACACTTTCAGTGAGCTGAAGCAAGCTAGGAAGGATGTGCAAAAGGTTGTCAGGCAGTGTGCAAATGACTATTGGATCAAATTATGTGAGTCCATTCAAAATTCAAGTGATAAGGGAAACATCAGAAGTATGTATGTGTGGCATAACTGACACTCTTCTCAGTTTACAGACAACGTTTCTAAGAAGTGCCGTTTTTCACGTGTGGTGTTTGTCATTACCTTATGAGGAAAGGAATGCCGTACCGCAAAACACAAAGAAAATGTATCGCCGTAGCTCGAAATAGATAGGGGTTAGCGGGCTATTAGAACGGGCTAAGCCAGACATCGGTACTTGAATTTTGGATCCCCATAAAGTCAGATGTAGTTAAACGGGAGTATGTTTTGTGCCTTCTGGGGTTGAGGGTAAGATGTTATTGCTTTTTGAATGTTAATACCTGTATTATATGATAAATAGAATACAAGTATGCTATGTATTTATGTAGAATTGGGTAACTGCAAAGTTACTTCTTGAGAAGATAGCCTGAGGTTCGAACTTTGCACAAAGAACGTGTCTATGCCACTGCTAAAAAATTCCTATGCTTACAATTCATATTCTGCTATGATGCTAATATCTTTGGTGAACAATATCCCACTATCATCTGCAAATTCTATGCAGACAATATGTTCGCTATATTTGCACATTAGAACCAATACTCTCTAGATTAGAGACGTGTCCTTTCTAGACATCTAGTGAACTGTGGATGTACCCAAGAGTACATTGTTCTGATTCACACTTGTTGTACTTTTAAATCGTGTGTGAATCTTTATGTAATCTGTTCAATGAATATGCAGGGGAGTGAAGTTAATTTTGTTTGTATAATATCATGGGGAAAGATAGGTGGACACCCCATATCTTCAGATGGTTTTAAAGCCCTACATGTCATGTCAGCAAAGTCCAATTCGTGGGACTGCCTAGATAACCATTTATGCATGCAGTAAATCGTTGCGTGCTTGAGTGCCACAAGAAGAAGATTTTGGAGCAGAGGTTTAAACCCCCGACTGCTAGTAGTTCGGAGGGTGGACAATTTAGTCAGTGGATAATCCCTGTATTATTCTAGATGGATAGATTATATGTCCTCTCATATTGTGGGTGTTTTCCATGTGAATGTGAGAGTGTATATTTTTGGGTGTCAAGGTTTTGTCTTATTCGTCGTATAGTGAAGGGTCAGTTAGAAGAACAGTCCCGAACCCCCGACTAGTAGACGAATCAGTTTTACGGATAATACATAAATACCCCACTCGTCAAAAGAGTTAACGACAGCGTAACTAACAGAGGTCTTAACTAGCAGAGAGATTTTCCTCATATTTTATTTCCATTATGTTTCTGTTTGTGCAAGAATTAAAATTTATGATGTAAAAATGTCATGATGTACATAGCTTGTTTTTTTTAAATCTTACAGCACTGGAGGCAATGGCGAGGGACGTTGACAGATACAAATTTTGGCGATATATGTTTTCCAAGAGATGTGGCCATCTCCAGCTTAATTTTTTGAGCTGGTAACTTTGATTAACCATCGGACGGGAGAAACAACCCATTGTTTTCTTTCAAGCAACAACGAGAGAGTCATGTCTTGGTTGCCTCCCTGGTTCATCTAATTTGGCAACTTATTGGTCAGCTGCAAAACAAATTGATATTGTAACCAGCAACTGGTACAATGTATTTACCATAATTTGCCACTGGAAGAAATTACTTATTGCTGCATCACTCCAGAACGGAGCTTAGCATATGATGGTGGAATATCTGCCACGATCTACGTCTGAGAGATGTCCATCATGTGCCATGCCGGTAAGCGTGGGCGGTCATGTTCTGCCATCTCACTCGATCACCAGAGTCGTAGATCAGCTCCGTGTTGAAAGTTATATATAGTTGAAAGACTCAGACTTAGGTCTGGACTCAGTGAAGGCACTTTTGTCGTTTCAATGTCGCTCAAAGACATGGATATCTTGATCTACGATGTAAGATTACTACCCACATAATTTTAAGATGCCTCCTGCATATCCTTCAACCAGCAATTACCGAACACATATGGAGAGTCCTTGTTTTCTCAGCTTTTAGCCACTTGGTGGAATCAACGGTTAATTGCAGACCCATTTTTCTCTCAAGACATACGCAAGCTCGGGTAGTCCAGAATTCAGGTCAATCGTATCAGTACCAACAACATCATCATTTTTTATCAAAGGTCCTTCAGGAACAATCGTAGACAGTTACATTTGTCTGTCAGTTATGTTCCACAAGAAATTGGATTACATCTTAGTCCTTGATTCCAATATCCACAGTACCTATGTTATTCAGCCTGAGAACCTTTGGACAGTGATATAATAGTTTGGTTTACTCCATCAAGAATGGGACGAACCCATCTCTGTATCAACGGTGGAATACTTAGCGGAGTTAGGATAAAGACTGTAGAAGCGTCTTCACAGGACTTTTCCCTTGGAAAGGAGGTACAGTTTGTTATGAAGCCCAGTGAGGGGTGATCATTTTCCTTGACTTACGGATGTACATATTACAGGATGAATGTAGGAGAAGAGACATAAGTCGCCGCCAGATCCAAGATTTATGGACTGACTTTTTGTGTAGTAGAGAAGGTGTATTAGAATATAAACATACTATGTCTGGGTTTATTGAACCCATGTAAATATATGCACGTTATGTTTATTCTGGAAGTTACACCAATTCAGAATTTGAGTATTGTCTTATTTCAGGTGATAATTTTGACAACAGCGTTGGTGAGGTTTTGTTATCATAGAGTGTGCTTCACTGCCTTTGATAATGTACTTTTTTGTTTATTATGTTTTATAGATTTTAGCAGAGATAGAGTCCCGTAATTCAATGTTTGGGATTCTATAATTAAAGATTATAATTAGGAACAGGAGTGTTCTCATTTTCTTGTGACCAGTGTTACAACGTGTTGTTATTGTAGAGATAGATGTCACTGTTATCCATGTACAGAGAGCTGAAGTGGGAGGTCAGACAACACATAGACCCATATGTCCTAACGAAAGACGACAGCTTAATAGATGTCTATGGTTAATTGATCGGCTTTCTCCAATTTTCTCCAGGAGAGTAGTCTTATCAATGTAGGTTGGGTTGGTGTCTATTTCTGTCTAGTTCCATCCTTACATAAATAGAGCCAAGGCTACTTCAATTCCTGGAGACTAATAAAAAAGAAACGGATTAGAACTCATTGCTTATATCTTGAATCCAGACACTCTAACCCCTAGACCTCATTCACATATAATCTATATGTAATATTCCACATTATGAAGGGATAAAGAAAGCCTGTTGTACAATTATCAGAAGAAGTGCACCACTGAAAACCTTGATTGGAGAAATCATCACTGATAAGAAACAGCAGATGGACAGATGGGTAGAGCACTATTTGGAGCTTTACTCAAGTAAGACCAAACTAGCGGATGATGCTCTGAACGCTGTAGAGGCCCTACCAACTCTTGACCACCTGGACACACTTCCCACCATAACATAAGTTAAGTGTGCTATAAATGAACTTGCATCTGGCAAGGCTCCAGGTAAGGATGGGATCCCAATAGAGGTTATCAGGAGTGGGCAAGACTAACGCATTCTACAGATACACCAGCTAATAGAGCTATGCTGGCGAGAAGGACAAGTCCCACAGGACTTAACAGATTCAAGCATCATAACACTGTACAAGAACAAGGGCGATCGGAGTCACTGTGACAACTATAGGGGTATCTCACTTCTGTGTATTGTTGGAAAAGTATTTGCCAGAATTGTTCTGCGCAGACTTCAAGTCCTAGGAGACCAAGTCTACCCCGAATCACAGTGTGGCTTTCGACAGAACCGGTCTAACATTGATATGATATTCTCATTGCGACAAATTCAAGAAAAATGCCGTGAACAGAATCAACCACTGTTTATTGCCTTCATCGACCTCACAAAGGCGTTTGATTTGGTCAGCGTGAGGGTCTGTTCAAGGCACTAAAGAAGATTGGCTGCCCACCAACTTTTCTGTCCTTTGTGGAATCGTTCCACACAGGCATGAAGGATACAATAAAGTTTGATTGTGCAACTTCAGAAGAGTTTGAAATCAAGAGTGGAGTTAAGCAAGGTTGTGTACTAGCTCCAACCCTCTATGGAATATACTTTTCAATTCTACTGAACTATGCCTTTCGTGATCAGGATGGTGGTATATACATTCACTCATGCTCAGATGGCGGCCTCTACAATGCTCATAGATTGAAGGCCAAGACCAAAATTAGGAGGCTACTGATCAGAGAGTTGCATTTTGCAGATGATGCTGCAGTTACGACCCACTCTGAGGAAGAATTACGTCTATTATCCGCATTCTCCAATGCTTGTTCTGAATTTGGTTTAACTATTAGCAAAACGAAGACAGATTATGTCACAAGGTGCACATGGGGTACCATCAATCTTTATTGACGACGCCGAACTAGAAATGGTAGACCATTTTACATATCTAGGATCAGTCGTAAATATAGCAACTTATCCCTAGATCAGGAAATCAACATCCGTATTGGTAAGGCAGCAACAACAATGAACAGGTTAAGATAAAGAGTCTGGGAGAACAGGAAGCTTACTGCCTAAACAAAAGTCTTTATCTATCAAGCCTGTGTCCTTAGTACTCTTCTTTATGGCAGTGAAGCCTGGACAACTTACTCATATCAAGAGAAACGTTTAAACAGCTTTCATATGCGGTGTCTGCGAAGAATACTTGATATTACGTGGCAAGACAAAATCACAAATACTGAAGTAATGGAAAGATCAGGATGTGTGACGGTTTATTCCATGCTAAGTCTTCGTAGACTTAGATGGATAGGACATCTTAGGAGGATGGATGTTGGTAGAATACTAAAGGACATCTTTTATTTGGTGAATTACAGATGTGTAAGAGATCTCAGGATCGGCCTCTACTACGATACAATGATGTGTAAAAGCGGGACATGATTGATACAGGCATTGATAAAGCACATTGGGAGCAAATCTCCGCTGAAATTGTTGCATGGAGGGCAAATATCAGAAATGGAACAAAGACAAAGGAGAAAATTATTGCAGATAAGTCACACACCGAGCGTGTGAGACATATGATGGTGGAAATGACCAGGTGTTCACATGCAACCACTGTGGACGAACATTTAAAGCGCGAATTGGCCTTATCAGTCACAGTCGCTACCGCCATGGATAGTAGTTATTATGCCTTCTTGAAGCACAAACTATCGTCTGTCAAGACGGCAAGGTGCCATTGAATTATGCACAGAAGTTAGTATACCTCTAACTAACAATACATAGAGATTAATGTACTTTTAAATAACTATACATAGAGATTAATGTACTTTTAAATAACTATACATAGAGATTAGTGTACTTCTATGTACTTCTAACTAACAATACATAGAGATTAATGTACTTTTAAATAACTATACATAGAGGTTAGTGTACTTCTGACTAACTATACACATAAGTTAGTGTACTTCTAACCAACTAAACATAAAATACAAGTACGCGACCACATACATCACTATATGCAGTAAGAGCCCTGGATCTCTTTGCTTTTCATAGCAGCTCCAAACTTAAATACATGGTTACTTAACACCACTCAGAAATCAACCGGACTGGATAAAAGTGTCATCAATCCAGGTCTGTTGTGGCGGGGACATCAGGTTTTAGTTTACCATACAAAAGTGTTTACTTGACCCTGGGGATATTTTCAGTTCGCCAGATTCTGATCCTGGTCGGGGTAGAAGATACAATTACCATGAATAATACATGGCTTCCGTTAATTGTTGAGAGCAGCTTGTATTAGGCGATTATTTTTGTCTGTGACGAGAGGTGATGTCTTTATGATAGGGTGGGGAAGTAGTAAGATCACTATTGTGAAGATGATCCTTCGGCTGACTCAGGCACAGATTTAAAGTGATAAGTCTTCACAAATGCAACGTCATAGCATGTGGAGATAACAGTTCTCTTTATCGTCTTTTTAAATAAAAATCGACGAGTTTGTGATTTGCCGGGTTCCTGTTGTAGTCGCCCTGTATAGTTTTTCAATGTTTATGTTGTCTGTTATGTCATCGATTGCATTATACATTTTTTGTTCAGGGAGTGCTGAAGAATGTTGTTTGTCTGGTTATCGTATATGTCGGGGTAGTATAGTAGGGATAGGATTAGAAGAGGGTGGGAGAAGAAGTAGACGAGAAGAAGAAGTTACAGGAAGAGGATTAAGCGAATGAGGAGAGGGAGTCGGATGAGTATGAGGGGAAGAGGGAGAAGGAAAACGAAGACAAAATATAGGAATAAGTCGAAATAAGAAGCGGAAGAGGATAAATGAGCCGGATGCAAAGGAGGAATAGGATGGAGAAGAGGAAGGAGAAGGAAAGGAAACAACTATAAATGTACCCCTATCTGAAATGTTTTTACAAGCAAACATATTTGACAGTATAATTTTCAAACAATGTGAATCCACTGTAACTGAGAACAAAGCAACAGGCGAATGTTTTCGCCGAAGGTTTACAAACTTCGGGTCATGAATAGGTATGAACTGCTAAATATAGATTTGTGCAGACTGACTGCCTCTGTAATTTCTTGGCATTCATTTTCGTGATGTGGTCAGTGTGATCTGTTAAGGGTGTCCTTTGGCGGCTGTTTTGTTTTTGTTGCTGCAGTAATCCCGTTAGTTCTAGTTCTCTCCGGAATATTTTGAATAATTTGAGACTGAGGATGGGCTTGATGACAACACGGTAGGGAGTTTCCGTGGCCAAGTGAGTCAACCGTCAGCTTCGTGGTCAGAAGGGTCGTAGGTTTATTTTTGGGCTGTCTTTCAGTTCGAAGAGGGGGAGGGGGAATTTCGGAGACCCCTCGGGGTCGTCGCCAGAGCTATAGAGTTTGTGCTCTGTGTGATGAACAAACGGGCACGCAGGCCCGTTTTATATTCGACCCTTCTAAACACTCATCTTTCGTACATCAATTTTCAATTGTGCGTGTTACATTCACATTGACAAAAACATTGTCAAATCAAAGTCGTGAACATTAACAATGCATACTGCCATTTCATGAGACAGGCAGAGGCTTTCGGGAGGCGGTCAGCAACTCTGCTGTGAGAGACTATTTATATGGGATAAAACATCGTGCAATAAAGTCGATTATCTTGCCTGTCTACTTTCGTCTTTCATGTTACCCTTCAGTTTTAACACAAGCCTTCAATATTCCCAATCCAAGCCTTCTTGTCTTTAATCTCTTTTAGCCCATGCTAGACAAACAATGCACTCATTGTGACGCATGCTCATCGACACTCCACAATAGATAGACAATAGACGGTACTACCTGCTTCCTGTTACCGCCGAATGATCGGCAGTGGTCACAAAATCTGACATCCCACATTGTGACAAATGGCTTCAGACGGAGGAGCACGATTTGGAGGGTTCTAATCTTATTGCGAGGAATTTCAAACTACAGACTAAATGTCATAGCAGGACAGACCAGGCCCTAAGCCTTGTCACAACTGGCCTAAGTTCGAAGCTCCGACACATGAACAATCATCCCAAGTATTTTTGTGTGTGTGTGTGTGGGGGGGGGGGGGGGGAGGCTGTTTGTGATTTCATCCACGTGTACTTTTAGTAGTCTGCTATTGCTTTCCAAACGACCAGCACTCATACCATTGCATGAAAACCAAAACAAGGTGATCTGCTTCCAAATCGCCGGCAACCATGTTTCTTTCCGTCACACTGATCTGTAAAACCACCGCGGTGACCATGAAACATATGACACTGTGCTTTGATTCAGTTAAAAGGTGTTATTACTCTAATTAGCACTTTTTCCGTAGTAAGCACCCGCGAGATGCAGCGAAATATGAAAGACAAAGAAGTGTGCAATCTTTGGATTTTTCTCGGCAATGCCGAGACTAATGTACGTAATACAACTCATGGTGGTCAGACTAATGTACTTAACACAACTCACGGTGGTCAGAATAATGTACTTAACACAAGGGGTGGGTGCTGATTATTTACAATCACATCGGGGAGTTGAGATGAAACTCTTGCAGTCTCTCAGCGTGTAATGGTCGTAGTTCTCATTAAACTTCATCACGGCGAACACCGTTGTCAGCACTTTCTGCACGGTGGCATAGAGAAACATCAGTATCAAAAACGATTAGTATCACACGACAGAAGGGTGTGGACAGACATGATCACCAACGCGACACAGCATGGATTGTCTCATCTCATCTCATCATGTTCCTCTTGTACCTTGCAGTGTCGAGATGAAGTATAAACAGCGGGAGAATGCCTGCTTATGGGCTTCATGTATCTATATTCCCATAGACTCTGTTATTCCCTGCGTCCATCGTTTACGTGGTCGGCCTCTTCCTCTGCTTCCCTCTGGTGTGTACATCATTGCTTGTTGTGGCATGCTGTTGGCTGGTAGCCTACTTGCATGGCCAAAACATTTGACTTGCTGCCTTCTAATAAGATCTAGTGCAGCTATAACCCCTACTTTAGTCCTGATTTCTTCAATTCTGACCTTATCTCATCTTGATACGTTGAGTATTCTTCTCAGGAATCTCATTTCTGTTGTGATTTTTCAGTATTCTTCTCAGGAATCTCATTTCTGTTGTGATTTTTCTGTTCTCTTTTTCTGTCATTGTCCAGGTTTGCATGGATTGTAAGAAGATATATACCTTCTTATAGTTCATTCTGTATCGAGACGGATGTAGTTAAAGGTTCGACCAGGCAAACATAGAGACCGACCGCATTATTTACAGAGTGCCGACATTATACATAGACATACGGACGGAAGGACGGACACACTGACAGACAGGCAGGCGAGCGGGTGGACGGACAGACGCAAAGACAATAAACGGACGGACAGATAAACAGATAGATAGATGGATTAGTGGACAGAACGATAGATAGATAGATAGATAGATAAATAGACAGATAGCCAACCTACATTTAAATGTACACCTGTTGAGACTAATATATAACGAACTGATCAGCAATGCAAGTGATCATTATTCATAACACAAAACCGATGTTTGACTCATTAAGTAGACTGCCGACACGTTGACACCGCATTATCAGCTCAGTGCGCTGTGCTCTCCGCACACTAGACAATGTGTGGGAGTACGTACTCACACGAGATAGAACGATAACAACATTCATTTCGATATGTAATATTTTTATGCCTGCTCTCCAGGGCTGACTTGCACTTTCTCTTGAAGTTGGTGTATTCGTTCTTTAAAGCCCTGATATTGGTGCGTTTCATCATCATCATCAATATCATCATCAGCATCATGTGCCATACCTAAACGTGTAAGGCTAACCTTCTCATGCCATCATCAGAGTCTGAGATTAGGTATGTGTTTTTGTCCTCATTAAGCCAAGCGACCAGGCTGTCTAGTTATTTATTTATGTGCCTGCCTCTTGTTCTTTTCCCATTTATTTTTCCAGTTATTAATCATTTATCATTGTTTAGTTTATTTCTTCCCATAAATTGTCGATTCAGTTCTTTCTACGTCTAAATTATGTATTCAATTTACTGTGTGCATATGTCTGTTGTTAAACTGTCTCCTTCGGTTTTCTGCCTGTCCTTGGTATTTGAATTTTCCTATTTCCACTGCCATTGGATATTTTTCAGCTTGTTCGTAAATGTCCATGTTTCGCATGCATCTAAACAGTATATGCTAAAAATAGCACTTTTAAAACGATTGAAACTGTAATTGGCAGCTTTTATTACTCTACATCAAAAAACGCGTTGTGGATGTTGCGGTGTGAGTACGTAAGCGTGTGCGCACGTGGGAATGTGTGTGTGTACTAAACTAATACATCCAAACCGCTAAATGTTCCATTATGTATATATCTCATCTCGTCTCATCATGTTCCTCTTGTACCTTACGGTGTCGAGGTGTAGCATAAACAGCAGGAGAGTGTCCTTTTGTGGGCGTTTCCCATGGATTATGTTATTTCCTCTATCCAGCGTTCACATAGAGGCCTCTTGCTCTGTTTCCGTTTGGTCTGTACATCATTGGTTGTTGTGGTATACTGTTAGTTGGTAATCTAGTTACATGGCCAAACAATTTGACTTGCTGCCTTCTAATAAAAGCTAGCGCTACTATAACTCCCACTTTAGTCCTGATTTCTTCATTTCTGTTTTTCTCTCTTCTAGATACATTGCGCATTATTCTCTGGAATCTCATTTCCGTTGTTGTTATTTTTCTATCGTTGTCATGGTTCGGCATTGGTAGCATAGAGTTGGTAGAAAGATTATGTTGTAGAGTGCTTGTTCAGTATCTGTTGTTTCATGTGTGTTCTTTAGTATTGGAGCTATTTGTCCAATGAGTTGGTTTGCCTTATCCCATCTATTTTCGATCTCGTCTTCTGATTTGCCATTTGATAATACAAGCTATACTTCCTAAGTACTTAAAGCTCTTTACTTGTTTCAGGGAGTGTTCTTTTAGATGAATCTGTGTTGTTTTGTTCTTCTTTAGTTATGGTCATTACCTCTGTTGTACTGATGGAAATGTTCATGTTATGCTCCTTGTGCACTCTTTTTAGGTTATTTATGTGGACTTGTATTTCTACTTCAGATTTTGCTATGTGTGCTTGATTGTTCTTTAAGAGGTTGAGAGTTCTTTAATGGTGTAATTCGCCGATGTTTATTCTTCTGTGTTCTGTTCGTCATGTGGTGTTGTTGCTTGTTGCAGTGTCTAACTGGCTGGTTTCTTTACATACACTGTCTATTTTTTTTTTTTTTTGCTGTGTATCCCTTACGGGACGTTGCAGTCAACACCAGCAATTTTCAGCTGCTGTTGACGTACTAGGCAAGTGTTACGTTCAGTAGTTTGCCATTGCTTTCTGAACGACCGGCTCCCATACCAGCACGTTATAACGCAGTGCGACACGGTCTGCTGCACAAATCGGTCGCAGCTGAGCTTCGAACGCCTGGTACCCGGCTCACGAACCGCGTTCGCAAGCTTTTAGCCACGGAGCGCTGTCTATTTAGGTTAGGACAAAACTGGGTTACAAGACACAACCTTGCCGTACTCAGGATCTTCTGTGTGTGTGTGTGTGTGTGTGTGTGTTTATGTGTGCTTGTGTGAGTGCGCGTGTGTGTGGGTAGGTAGGTAAGGACTAGATGAGAGGCATGGAAAGTTACATGAGTGATGCGAGTGAACATTAACGATTGTCAGCAGCGGCACGATATAAGTGAGTTATGTTTTCAACTATACAGGACGATTAGTGTACGCCAGCATGTGGTACTGAACCAGAGAGAAAGAGAGAGAATGAGAGAGAGAGAGAGACAGAGAGAGAGAGAGAGAGAGAGATTGTAGTGTATCCTTCAAAAATATGTCACCTGCCACGCTGAGTTGTGTTAAGTACATTAATCTCAGCATCTGTCAGACCACCATGTCAGCGAGCCATGTTGTTTTGTTTAAAGTCTATCACCTACGTCATAACCCCATAGACATACACAATAGCCTCTTGGAAGACAAAACATTAAATGTTCAAACCTGCAACCAACTCTGACCTCTATACAGAGTGCCTATATCAGTCACAGAAATTGCAAAATATTGTGAAGAGTATCGCTTCTGCTTTAAATTGGAAAGATACTATGCAACGTATCAGTCAAAACCATAACACAAAGAATCATAGTACAGTTTGCAGAATTAAAGATGGGATTTTAAAGAGAAAACACAACGCTGAAACCTGCTCCACATACTGGGCAACAATCAGAGAAGGCAATCGAGCAAACAACAGATGCAAATAGCATGAAACAAACCATCAGTGGTAAGCAGTGACACATTACAGGCTTAGTAAAACACCCCACCATCTGTTGCTAGCAGTTTGTGTTAACTATGAATTCAGTTAGTAAAAACACGGAGCACGTCTTAAATATCATACCATAAAGAGCAATGCATGGCTCGGCTGGCTTGTGCATGATCTCACAGACAGATCATAATCAGATATCCAAAAGGCCGACAGAAAGGAAAATGCCACGTCTATAACAATCATCATCCACTCAAGTCTTAGATATGACAGCTACTGTGTGACAGTAGACGGTACTACCTGCTTTCTGTTAGCGCCAATTGTTGTTATTCAAGTCTTATTCAGATTTGACAGCTACCGTGTGACAATAGACAGTACTATGGGGGTGTATTTTTAATGACTGTGCAGTGTTTGAAAATATTGCCGGTCCAAATTTGTATTCACCCTCTGTAAAGTTCATGCAACATAATAGGTAAATACAAAACTTGGACCGGCAATATTTTCAAATTCTGCAGTTATTAAAAATACACCCTATACCTACTTTCTTTTAGCGCTGAATGATTGGCGGTGCTCACCAGACCCGACACCCCACATTGCACCAAATGGTTTCAGGCGGAGGAACACGATTGGGAGGGTACTAGTCTTATTCCGGTGAAATGAGGAAACGCCATCTACAAACTAAATGTCACAGCAGGGCAGACCACGCCCTAAGCCTTGTCACAACTGGTCTAAGTTCGAGGCGCCGACAAGTGAACAATCATCTCCAGCATTTTTATTTTATTTTATTCTTTTTAAATTTTTTTTTTTTTTTTTTTGGGGGGGGGGGGGGGGGGGAGAGTGTGGTATGTGTGTGTGATTTCATCAGCGTTTATTTTCAGTAGTTTGCCATTGCTTTCCAAACTACCAGGACTCATACCATTGTATGAAAACAATGCTAGGTGGTCTACTTCCAAATCGCCGGCACCTATGTTTCTTTCCGACACACTAATCTGTAAAACCACCACGGTGACCATGAAACATATGACACTGTGCTTTGTTTCAGTTGAAAGGTGTCATTACATTAATTTACACTTTTTATGTTGTATGCACCCGATGAAATATGCCAGGCAAAGAACTGTGCAATCATTGTTTATTTCTGGCCAATGCCGAGACTAATGTACTTAACACAACTCACGGTGGCGAGAATAATGTACTTAACACAACTCACGGTGGCGAGAATAAGGTACTTAACACAACTCACGGTGGCGAGAATAAGGTACATAAGACAACTCACGGTGGCAGCTGACATACAGTTTGTTCCTGTAGGATACATGCAAACAAACCTCCGCAGCTGAGTCACTCATTTTTACTAATGTTCATGGAGTTGTCATACACTGTCCACTCTGGGCCGAGACCGCAGTGGCCATCTATACTATATGCACAGTCAAGCTCGTTGTGTGCGTTTGGCACACTACAGTCTGTCTGTCTGTCTGTCTCTTGTCTCTCTCTCTCTCTCTCTCTCTCTCTCTCTCTCTCTCTCTCTCTCTCTCTCTCTCTCTCTTTCTGTGTGTGTTTGTGTGTGTTATTAAAATTCATAACGGGAAAATATTGTTTGGTACGTGTCTTTTTCAACTTGCCAAAACTACGAATAAGATCGCAAATTTAACAACAAACCAGCTCAATGGTTTAAATGTTTGTTGGTTAGTTAGTTATTCAACAGATAATCATAATTGCACATCGAACTATTAGTCCATAAGTGCTCAGATCCTCTTCTCAGTTTCTCCCACAGCGTGTAGCTACTGACGACACCAGTTCTGAGTTGGTTGACTATACTTCTTTACAATCCTGCATGGAGCTTTAGTATAGCTTGGCACAGATTGAAGTCTGGTCAAAATTGTAGAATCATGCAAATCCGTTGAGCCATTTATTCGCCCTGTTAGTTAGTTAGTTAGTTAGTTAGTTAGTTAGGTATCTGTTGGTGTATCATCTTCACACTCCGGATAAGTCCATAGATGCTCACATCCACCCCTTCCCCTCCCAACATATGCATCAGCATCTGGCTAATAGTGTCAGTTCTGTGTTGGTTGACGAGCCCCCCCCCCCCCCCCCCCTAATCCTCCCGATGTACCTCTCGTGTTTGGCCGTGCCTGTTCTTACTCCCAAGTCTCTCATTCTGGACATCGAAGTGGATTCACTGGCGTCAAAGTCCTCCGCTCTCGACATCTCCCTAAGGGCATTAATAACATCGGCACGATCCATGTTCTGGCCATTTTCATGGGATGCAGAGCCTGCAAGTTTATCAGCTCGTCATTTCACTCAACATCCCATGTATCAAAACGAAGATGAAAGTGAGTACGTACAACAGACTTCGAGCGATTCAATTCACTGTCTACGTACAGAACCCGCGTCGACCTGTAGGATCATGCTCATTGAATCACTGTAGTAAACGTTAACTGACAGAACTCGTATTCTGGATGGAATGTTTTATTTTATTTTATTTCTGGACAGCAGTTCAGCCCAGAAACAAAACAGCCTCTTCAATGGACGAGAGAGCCCACACTTCCATCGATGGTCGTTGGTGTTGAAGCTAGTCCTGTGTGTATAGTTCACGCATCAAGTATCTCGCAAACGCTCCCATAGCCGAAATAGCCACGCCCGTTTTGTGCGACAGACAACCATCTGAGGAAGTGATTGTAGTAAACGTTATTTATGGAACTATTTATAGTAATAGAAAAATGCTGACATTTTACCAGCTCTAAACATCGAAGAACGCTGTCTCTCCAAGAGTATCATGTCTCCGAAACTGAAACACTCGGCTATATTACATGTCACATTGGTTTGTGAATAAAGTTTTACAGATTTTACAAGCGAGTTAGTTGCATAGCCTTTACATGTTGTCGTAATCAATCGCAGCATCTTGTAGATTTTTTTGATTTCTTGGCAAGTTTAAATTCAGTAGCTTGCCATTGATTTCTAAACTACCGGCACTCATAATAGTGAATGGAAAGGCTCAAGGCGAGAGTACCGACCTGATTGCACCGGGTGTCATCCCGTACAGTTTGACCTCTTTCAGCAAACGGGTCTTCCAGAAATCGTGGCATAGCAACCGAACTCCGTAGCTCTAACCACAACCCCAGGTATTTCCATGGAACTCGTGAACCAAATAACAGGGTCAAGAAACAAACCCACAGCCTTCGGAGCTCGAGGCCAGAGGCTGAATCACTTCCCAGTGGAGACCCCCATGGAGGTGGAGTGGGGCCCTGGGAAATAGCAGTGATGGAAGGCCTAGTCCCTGCAAGGGGAGGCAGAAGTCTACGTCCATTAAGATGGACACAGGACACTGCAGCTACATCTGTGGTGTATGTGTGTGCGTGTGCGCGCACGCATCTATAAAACAGGCACAACTTGTTGCCAGTTGATTACGTGCGTATGTTTCTGATATTATCAAGAGGTTGGACAAACCATCCTCTCTTAATGTGAACTGGTCCAGTGATCTAGTTGACACTGATACTCCTGTTATTGATATAAAGCCTTATTCACGGACCACACCACTCGTGTTATTTTGGAGAATAGTTTTATTTTGCACAACGGGTATTCTCCACACAACATGCACAAGTAGTCAACATTCTTTCATGTGAGGGAAACAAATAATAATAATAAGAAGAAGAAGAAGAAGAAGAAGAAGAAGAAGAAGAAGAAGAATCATGGCTCTGTAATGGTTGCGGCTGAAACATTGTACGAACGAGCGAACAAACGAAGTTTAATTTCAAAGGGTCGCAAATTGGGCACGCAGGTCTCACATTCCGCCCATCTCTCGTACATCAAGTGTCAATTGTGTATGTTACATTCACATAGAAAAAAAAAACATTGCCGAATGAATGTTATGACCATAAATAATGCATATTACCATGTTATGAGACAGGCATGCAGACAGACAGATAGACTGGCGGGCAGATAGACAGACAACACACACTCACACACACACACCTATATATGTACAAGCATACACGTATGATTGGTGAATATTCTATACTAACCGAGCATTAACAATTCTGTTCTCTTCACCCTATGTTTCGTACGTTCACTGAAACAAGAGATACAATGAATTATCACACTGATAAATGCACAAGATATACACCCATAGAAAAACAACGTAAGCCATCATTGAACCGAATACTCTACCACATGTTGGTGGCATGCTGTAGTTAGTGTTCTCGCGTACCATGACAATGGTCTCTGGTCGAATCGTCAGTGATGACCTGAATTCTTCAGACTATTAAGGCTATGGAGTCACCGACCAGTGTTATCACTGTCAAGAAGGAAAGCGTTAAGACCACTTTTTGTTGTTTTGTTTACAAATGCCTAGAATACAAGTATCATGATTTAATCATGATTATTGGGAGTCTCTGTGGCGAAGTGGTCAAGCCGTTTGACGTTTGACTCGTGAGCCGAAGGTTGTGGGTTCGATTCCGGGCCGTGTCCTTCGGTTTGCGAGTTAAATGTTACGGAGACTCCCATGGGTCGTCGCTAAAAGCTACGGAGTTCGTGCTTTGTGCGACGCTTTCCGTGCTGCGGAAAGAGACCGAGCCATATGGGATAAAAACCCGGAGCAATGAAGTCGACCCTGTCGACTTTTAAGCGACTTTTTTTTTTTTTATCATGATTTATTATTTCACAGAAACAACGAGCAAGTCCTACAACACTCACAGACAAAAAACAAATGACAATTGTAAACTGATTCGAGAAATTAGTCATAGACTAAACCTTTTTGGACACGTTATGGGAAGAAATAAATCGAACAACTTGGTTTTGAATAACGAAGACACAAACAATAGATTGCACGATTTATTGCCTGGCATATTTCGCTGCATCTCGTCAGGTACATACTGTAGAAATCACACAACGTAAAGTGAATTAACTAGATAAATCCTTCAAACACATGTATACACATGTTCGCACAGTAATGTCGATTGTCTACCACGCGTGACAACTTGGACTCATAGAACAACTTGGTCTCAGCTGGCAAGATTGAATGAAAAAGAGCAAAGGCAAGGCAAAGAGATTATTATGTGGATGGCTTGGGCATGTGGAATAGTCGAGGCAAGAACACAGTCTTGAACCATGACTCTGGTGATCGTGTGAGATTTCGAACCTTGCACACCCACGCTTATCTGCATGACATTTTATGACGATGGTAGAAATATGCACACAAATTATAACATTAAGAGAGTACATAAACCGAAGCAGCAATAGATCTGAGACAACGGGGACAAGTTATTTTTATTTTTGCGTTCGCTCGCTTCTAACTGAAGCGTAGTCCATACAGGTGCTAGTGTTGTTTGTCCATCAAGAATGATGATGACCATTCATTTCATCCATTGGGGTTGAAGGTATGGAGCCGTGAGTTCTAAGATGGCTGATAAGGCCTATTTTGGCTCGAAAAACGACTGATGTTTGCGTGTGGATTAGCTTTGCCTATTACTTGTATCCCTCGCCATCAGGCAACCCAGTCTGACTTGTAATTTACGTCCCCAAGTCAAGGACGAGAATTCAACATTTTAGTCCAACTGACCGGTGTAGGAGTTGAACCTGCTTCCTCGGCATCAACACACCGGAAGTTTAAGATCGAACGCTCGTATCCATTCAGCCATGCTAACCTCCAACGAGGACAATGTTAAAGATGGAAATATCCATAGGGAACCGCATACTAGGCTTGTTTGTGAACACCTGTTAAATAGATCATCAAAACGTAATTCAGCCATTGGGTTGAGGTGAGTTGATTTGAGTCAAGAAACGTCGTAATAGCACTGGGTACATACTATACATGCTGTATTCCCCATTTTCAACAATCAGCGAAGAGTCTCAGGAGTGATTATATCAGTTGCCACCTGGTTGTGTGTTCGGGAAGTTTGAGAATGATCTCGTCGTGAAAGTTCCTGATAATTTTGTTCCGTACTTTTCTGTTTTATGTAAATAAGTAAACGTACCTTTTGCAAGCCGCAACGCACATTGGGCATATGGTGCTAAATCCTTAGGTTTATAGACCTAATTAAAGGATGATGCTGTCATTTACACAGATGGGTCGGTCGTTCGTCGAGTGAGAAGCTCATGGGCCTTTACGACTCAGGCCGGAGGAAGAATTGTGAAGGACGATTCTGGTACTTTTGCTTTGACCACAGGTAGCCTGACTATGGAAGTCATGGCAGTAAGTAAAGAAATAACATGGCTCGAGACACAGACATTCTCTAGGGTATGTCCTTAGTGACTTAATGAGCATGCTCAGGAAGATAGAGATGGGGTGGATCCGAAGAGAGTGGTTGCTGTCTCTAGAGCGGTCTAGGCTGGCAAAGATTAGTTTCATCTTCGTGCCAAGGCATGCGGGTGTACGAGGAGATGAGCGGGCTGACAAGCTCGCAGGTAAGGCTACTGTGGAAGGAGGACGCGCCATGGACCAGGCTGACATTCTTAATGCTTTATAAGAAGTAAGTCGCTTGCAAGAACCTAGTAATGACTGTGAATCTACAACCATGGTCAACATGCGAGAACAGCAAATTAAAAGAGGTGTGGTCAAACAAGAACACTACGCGGGAAGCCAAAGAAAATTAATAAACTAATACAAAACTGGTGTCGTTAACCGCTACACGCTGCAGGATTTGCTGAGGAGGGGATCCGAGCACTTATGGACTGAATGGTTCGATGTGCAAAGAGGATGATCTGTCGACTAACTAATAACTAACTAACTAAATAATTAACTAACTAAATAATTAACTAACTAACTAACTAGTTTATAGACCTATGGGTTGTATCATCGGTATCCCACCGACCGCATCCACTTCCTGACTTTTCTTAGTACCATTTTAGGCCGAGTCCATTTGGAAGACCATGTACATTTTACATATTCGAATACATCTTAATGCGGATCGAACCCCTGATCATAGGACATACAGGTCAGTTCTAGCCACTTCACTCATCAACCAGTGCCTTGCTGGCTGGCGTTAGCGATCATGCCTCTTCCAAAACTACGATATCCTGCGTCATGGATCAATTCGTGTGTTGACTCCCTTTCGAGAGATGACACAAGACTGTCAAGAATCTTCCTACGCTGTCTTCCTCTGTCTCTCTTTATGCAAATCTTTCCGATTGTCACAATATATTCCAGTGTGTGTCTTCCCGTAACGTGGCCTAAAACTGATGACTGCCTCTTTCTGATGTTTGTGATGAGTTATCTTTGCGACTCTTTAAAACGTCATGATTGCTCAGGTTTGCTGTCCAATTAATGTTCAGCATTCTTCTATAAAACCACATCTCTAAGGCTTCCAGGGATTATTTCGCCTGTTTACTTCACTATCTCAGTCTTTCTTTCGCTCTGTCTATACTTCCACAAATGTCTGCATTGATACTTATAAATTGTGCTTTTAGTCTACGCATGTTTCTTGTCACCAGTAGTTTCAGCTTTAGTACTCTCTTTAGTGTTTCTTCATGTCTCAAGATGTGACGAAATCATGAGAGCCTAGGTTGTTTTGTTTGTTCTGTTGTATTTCGATAATTCTTTATATTTCAAGATGTGACCAAGCCACGAGCGCTTACGTTTTTTGTGTCTAGTTTGAGAAGTCTTCATATTTCAAGATGTTACCAAAACATGAGGCCTACGTTTGGTTGTTTGTTTTTTTTTTGTTTGTTTTTTGTTTTGTTTTGTTTTTTAAATTTGGTCTACTTTGAAAAGTCTTCATGTCTCGAGATGTGACCAAACCATAGCGTTCAAATGCTTTTTAATTATCTCATTTGAGAAGTCTGCATATCTCAACATGTAATCAAACCATGGGAGTCTAGTTTTGTGTGTGTCTACTTTGAGAAGTCTTCATGTCTCGAGATGTGGCCGAACCATGAACGTCTATATTTTTTTTTCTTTTTCTTTTTCTCTCTCTTTTTTGTTTTTGTAATGTATTTTTTTTTAAATTTATTGTTATTCGATTATTTTACATTTTTTTTTAAAATTTTTTTTCAGGGGGGGGGGGGGTGGGGGGGGGGGGGGGTGGGGGGGGGGGGGCTGTGTAGGAATAGGTTGGGGGAGGGGGGGGAGTCTACTTTGAGAAATTTTCATGTCTCAATATGTGACCAAACCATGTGCGTTTACGTTTCTCGTCTACTTTGAGAAGCCTTCATGTCTCAACATGTGACCAAACCATGAACGCCTACGTTTGTTTGTCTGCTTTGAGAAGTCTGCCGTTAAAACTAATTACTAATAAAGTTCAACTATTTAAAACCTGCATGTTCAAAAGACAAAATAAACGCATCCTTCGCAATAGTAAACAGAAATATGAAGGCAGTGGGATGCATACATATTAAAACAACATGTGATTGTTCAAAGACATGAACAAATAAATAATACATTTTCTATTTGGAATAATAATAGGCATTGTCCAAATTAGAACTGTGAATGTATAGTCTTCTTCTCATAGTCCATATCGTTAGGCGTTGGTGTTCATGTCTATCAACATCCCCCTGTCTCATGTACTGACAATCATTTCTGATACTGATGTTTTTCCATGCCTGAGGTCAAACTGTCTAGCTTTTTCTCTTCTGGTCTCCAGTGACCTCGCCTCCCTTCCAACTTTCCTGTTGTGACGACATACTCCAGTTTTCCCCCTTCTCAAGACCTGTCCGAAGAATGTTTACTGCCTTTTTCTAATGCGAGTAAACCGATCTCTTTGTGGGTGAATTTCTTTCAAGATATCTTCATTTTCTTTTTCTATCCGTCTATGGTGTTATCGTCATTCCTCTATACAACCAGATCTCTGTACACATGGCTTCTTGAATATGTGCTAATCACTTAATTAATACATCAGCAAATAGGCGGGGGGGGGGGGGGAACAAACAAACAAACATGTAAATTTCACACAACGTTTACCTGGCTTCTTGAATTGGTGCTCATCATCATCATCATCATCATCATCATCATTCTCGCCATCATCAGCATGTATCTTGTCAACTGGCGTGGTCGTTCATGTCTCGCTATAAATTATGGTCCTTGGTGTTCTGAATCAACTCTGCTGATGGTATTCCTCCAAGCCTTCGCTCCAGTCTATTCAGTATAATTTCTCTCCGTCTGCCTCTTCCTCTTTCCCCACTGATCTTCCTAGTCGTCACGATGTTCCCCAATATCTCCGTTCTCATCACAAGACCAAAGAAAGCTGTTTGTCTCTTTCTGAAAGTTATATAATGTTCTACTCTCCTTAGTCTCTCCCAGGCAATCGCTGTTAGTTACTCTAGCACTGAATTTGCGCTAATCATTGTCTTAATAAATCAACAATCATGTGATTTAGTGTATACTTTCAAAAACAAGACTTACCTGGCTTCCCGAGGACTGACAGACTCAGCATCCGTCCCTTCCTCCGGCGTCTGTGCACGTCCATCAGCCACATGCAAGGAAGTATTGTTGCTGTAGCATCCAAATGAAGTTTGCCAGTCGAGAACCATAGGGATCCAGGATTCCCTGAAGAAATTCTCGAACCCCAGCATCCCGCATAATGCAACTGTTGGATTGTATTTTAATGCATTTATCCCAAAACAATCTCGTTCAACCCTTAAAAATCTCGAGTGTCGAATTCATTTTTCCAGAGGATTCATCAAAGACCAAAGAATAAACCAACCAATTAACAAACAAACCGATCCACCACCAACCAGTCAGCTGACCAATTAATCCACCAACCAGCCAGTCAGCTGACTAATCAACCCACCAAATAGCCAATGGCCAACCGACCAATCAATCAACTAACTGGTTTTCTAGTGACTGTCGCTTCCATTGACAATGAACTGTAATTTTATTGGCGGACTGTTGTGTTGGCACTTTGGCAGCGGCCTTATACTTGTATGCCTGTGCATGCTGTTGGTTTGTCCGGACTGCTGTCTATTCTACTTTTCACATGGCACAACGAGGATCACGTTGTGTGATATTCACTGGCACGGGAGTGGAGCACTGTAGGGTGACCCTTTGTCGTCAAGTTGGAACCGCTTCTAACGACTAACCAACTAACCAACCTAGCAATCATCAACCAACTAACCAACCAACCAATCAGACAACTAACCAGCCTACCAGTCAACTAACTAATCGTTCAGCCAATCAGCCAACTAACCAACCAACCAAACAACATATCAACGAGCCATCCCACGGTATATCTTACCTAGTGGCTATCGGGCTATTGCCCTTAGGCCCAATGTACTGAACAGTTTTATTTTAGAAAGTTAGTTGCATGTCATTTACATTGCGTCGCAGTCAAATTCAGCTTTTTTGGCAAGTTAGCGTTCAATAGTTCGCCATTGCTTTCTGAACGAGTCACGCTCAGACCATTCATTGTTAACAATCAAAACAGAATCGTCTGCTTCCAGATTGCCTGCAGCTGATCTCGAATGTGGAATGAGAGATTGCGAATCACATTCGCTACCCGAAGCCACAGAAATGTAACCTTATCTGGCTTATGTTTGGGATATATCATGTCTGCTGTTATTTCGTATGGATTATGTTTGGAATATATCATGACTGCTGTTATTTCGTATGGTTTATGTTTGGGATATATCATGTCTGCTGTTGTTTCGTATGGCTTATGTTTGGGATATATCATGTCTGCTGTTGTTTCGTATGGCTTATGTTTGGGATATATCATGTCTGCTGTTGTTTCGTATGGCTTGTGTTTGGGATATATCATGTCTGCTGTTGTTTCGTATGGCTTATGTTTGGGATATATCATGTCTGCTGTTATTTCGTATGGTTTATGTTTGGGATATATCATGTCTGCTGTTGTTTCGTATGGTTTATGTTTGGGATATATCATGTCTGCTGTTGTTTCGTATGGCTTGTGTTTGGGATATATCATGTCTGCTGTTATTTCGTATGGCTTGTGTTTGGGATATATCATGTCTGCTGTTATTTCGTATGGTTTATGTTTGGGATATATCATGTCTGCTGTTATTTCGTATGGTTTATGTTTGGGATATATCATGTCTGCTGTTATTTCGTATGGTTTATGGTTTTCTAGCCCGCTCCGTGACGAAGAAGTTACGAACGTGATTCCTAATCCCGCATGCCGCGTTCGAAACACAGCTGCTGGCGATTTGGAAGTAGACCGCCTTGCATTGATTTTTTTTACGGAATGGTATGGGTGTTCCTCGTTAAGAAAGCATTGGCATACTTTTTTTTTCCGCATATCCTTTACAGGACATTGCAGTCAACACCAGCATCTTTCGGCTACTGTTGATGTTTTGGCAAGTTTCACGTTCAGTAGATTGCCATTACTTTCTGAACGACCAGCGCACATACCCCCTTAAGTAACCAGAGCGACGCGATCCGCTAATGGCAAACAACTGAACGTGAATTTGCAAGAAATCACAGACAAAAATAATGCTAAGGTTGACTGTGGCGTCCTGTACAGGATATACAACTAACTTTTGTTTTAATCACTGAGTTCTAAGCCAATAACAAAGTCCCACAGTAAGAGTCTGATGTGGCTATATGAAGTGTGAGTGCAGAGAGATACATTGCCAGGATTTCCCTCAAGTAGCAAACGGCGAGCTTGAATAAACAGGCAACACTAAATTAATAACAATATATTCCTGTCAACCAACACAGAACTGGCACTGTTAGTAACCGGGCGCTGATGCATATGCTGGGTGAGGATATGAACACCTATGGACCTTTCCGGAGTGCAGTGAAGATACCCCAACTGATAACTGATATTCCTGTTTGTCAGGGTCTTGCTTTCTATTAACAATGGCTCGTATTCTCTAACAGGATTGAAACAATCATACACAACGAATGATTGTACTCAAACACACGGCAACATAACTGAAACACTTTAATCACACTCCTCAACGGCATTTATATAATGTTGCGCTCACAATTAGCGACAATGCCATTTACAGATACGTTATATACAATATACAAGTTCATAGATGCATGGAATAACACACTCACTCAGTCTCTAAATCGACTCTACAAAGCATACAGGCTTTCTTCCATCAAGCGTAGAACAATACGTAAATACATGCACCACTATATCTCATGTCCGTCCAGTCTCGAAGCCCTAGGCAGTCTTAGCTACCAGCGAAGGTTTCTCGTTGGCCCTGCTTTTAGTCCTCATGCGCTTCTTGCGCCACGCTGACCACAGGCCATCCACTGCGTAGTAGCTGTTAGTCGAGTTCATGGTCGTACTTGTTCGTTGCCTACAGGCGATGGCGATGGAGATTCTGACACTCTCCGCCGCCCACTCTTATGAAAGGGATATCCTTTCATTATGGGTATTTATACTTGGTTTAAGTTAATAATATCTCTGTAAGTCAGAATCGACTAACTGTTTATTCTGTTAGGTGACTCTCTGATATGTTTATGCATTGACATTTAGTTTATAATGATGCATGATACATATTTTCTTCAGTGTTGCTATGAGGCTACTTTCAACAAGTATTGTCCCCTAGTTGGATTAGTACCTTGGTTGACAATGGACTTAAGCCAGTCCGATTAGTTATCAGCGGCTAACGCTACCTCACAACAAAAGAAAAAAAAATACAAAAAGAACATGTTAGGCCCTAAATCGTCTCACTTATGAGATGATTTCAGAATTAGAACCCCACCAATATGGTCGGATAATCCAATCCTGGTCCGCCAACCTTAGTAACTATATTCCACGCATAGTTGACGTCACATGGTGATCTGTAGTCATTCTGGCTACTATGAAAAAGACAATATATGCATGCCTACATTTCCACATGTCAGATTGTTTCCCCTTAGGTGTAATGATGAAACGCTATGGGAGGTAATTTTCAGATTCTTTCAACAACAACAAAATAAAGTACACTTGTTATTTCTATTCTAAGCGTCATAGCTTGATATTTATTTTCAATAGTGGCATACATGGCACCATTGAGAAAAAATTAATCAATCAATGATCCTTAGATCACAAATATATAAATCCTTTCATCCCATTTACCATATGTAAATTTTAGTGTCACAAAATCATTCACTCTGTCACGTGGCTATTTGTGGTATAGTCTGCTGTTTTTGATACATTTAGAAAATAATCACAAAAGGAAACGCAAGTACACAACTAATGTGTTCACACGTTAGAGTAATACACACTGTTCTTGTACACGCTTGGATTACACTGTTCTGGATGCGTTGAATTCCTCTACTGTCGTCTATTTAACACAGTTATAAAGTTAAAATGTTCGAACAGGTTAATGTGCTTAGCTCACTAGTATACATAAGCTCTGGTACAACTGGATGTTACCGAAAGCTGGAATACTGTAAGTCTATACAGATGTGTAGTACTGTTCTTGTAACACTGTTCGTACAAATGATACTGAGGGTTTAAAATCAATGTCCTTACGTATTTCGGTCGTTCATTTGTTCACCACATTCACTAGTTAAAAATGTATTTCGAATAAATTATAGGACTCAGTCCTTATCGCATTAAGTCACTTTTCACAGCGTTCTTTGTTTAACTAGATATTATTCGCTGGACTGTGATATCTGTCTGAGCGCCATAGGTAACAGCCTTAGTCTTTGCGCTCAGGCTAGTTAAACTGTCGTTGGACGTCTCGAGAGGACATCTTGAGAGTAGGTCTGCAATTGTATTTTCTGTCCCGCTGATGTGTCTTATTTCGAAGCTGTAGTTCTGAGTAATAACGCCCATCTGGCGGTTCTGTGGTTCGTCGGTGTTCCTTTTGTAATGACAGTCAATGGGTTGTTATCTGTCTCAACGATGAAATGTTTACCTAGCAAATATTTGGATAATTTAGAAATAGCATTAATTAATGCGAGGCCTTCAAACTCTGGTGTAGACCATCTGCGTTCTCTTAGTGACATCTTGCGGCTTACATAATAGACTGGATGTAAGATGTCATCATAGGATTGCAACAAATAGCCGCTATACCTATCGTGCTCGCGTGAGTTCTCAATCTGAAAGGATTGTTCAGATTTGGCAATCTTAGTATGGGATTGGAAGAAAAATATGAGAATACTTTTGTAAAGGCAGGTCTGATGCCCTCTCTGTTTACAATTTTATTAGGTTGGTTTTTTGTTAGCAGATTTGTAAAATTTTCTGTCAAACTAGAGAAGTTAGGTATGAATCTTCTGTAATAGTTCAACAATCCTAACATACTTCTTACTTCCTTTTTGGTTGTAGGAAGTGACAATTTTAAAATTCTAGAAACAATATTGTCATCAGTGGTAATATATCCATCACAAATTTTGTAGCCTAGAAAAGTAATTTCATGAAAGGCAATTTCTACCTTTGCTGGCTTTACTGTCAGGCCATGCTGCCTGATGTGTTCAAAAGTTTGTCGTAGCGTCACTGGGTGTTCTGTCATTGTCTTAGTGTGTACACAGATGTCGTCCATATATGATAGGATGTTGGGTATGTCTGCCAGTAGCAGTCTTGTCATTCTTACAAATGTCGCTGGGACATTTACTAGTCCAAATGGGAATTTACACCATTCGTACAGTCCCCAAGGTGTTGCAAATGCTGTCAAGTGGATAGAGTCTTCGGTCATGGGTATTTGCAAGAACCCTTTTGTCATGTCGAGTTTTGTAAAGTATTTGGCATCTGTCATTTCTGTCAGTATGTCCTCACAGTTAGCCATTGGTTCTGGATCTAACTGCATTATTGCGTTGAGTTTTCGATAATCAACGCATAGGCGTATTGAATTGTCCTTTTTTAACAATCACGATAGGAGAACAATATTGTGATTGTGATCTTTTAATAAATAGGTTCTTCTCCAGGTCTAAGATTTCTTGGTGTAATTTGTCTTTGTAATGTATAGGTATTGAATACGGTCTGTATTTTATTGGTAAGTGAGTTGTTAGTATGATCTGGTGTTCTACTAGATCTGTCTGTCCTGGATGGTTGGAGAAAATGGTTCTATAGTCTTGTAACAGTTGTCTGTCTCAGTCTGAGAGAGATTGGGAGATAGTTTAATGTCTTGCAGTGTGTCTGTCGTATTGAGTAATGGGACTGGTATTTCGTCTGTATCTTCTAAGTCTGTGTGGTACACTACGGTTGTGTTTGCTGCTGTCTCGTCTTGGTCTTCGTATCTGTTGTAGTAGGGTTTCAACATGTTAATCTGGAATATTTTGCTTTTGTTATTTATTGCACCTTCGTAGTCAACTGTTGAAATTAGTCTTAGTATTTTAAAAGGTCCTTGCCAAGAGTCTGCTAGGAGATTTTTGTCGCTGGGTAAGAGAAGTAGCACGTCCTGTCCTGGTGTCAACGTTATTTTTCTGTTTTTTTCTGTTGGTATACTCCCTGTAGATGGCACCAGATTGTCTTAATGATTCTATGGCTAATATGCATTATTTCATGATTCTGTCACGTAATGTTGTAACATGCTGGTATGGTGACACTGGTTTTAGTTCATCGTTCAATTCAGTTAACAAACTCTTATAAATTGCTAATGGGCCACGTGGTCTGGCTCCATATACTAACTCGAAAGGTGAAAACCCAGTGCTAGAGTGAGGTACTTCTCGATAGGCGAAAAGTGTAGCCGGTAAAAAGGTGCTCCAGTCATTTGGGCATTCTTGGGTGACTTTCGCTAACATGTTTTTTAGGTCACCATTAATTTTCTCTATAATACCCGTTGAATGAGGGTGATAGGGGCTGTTAAAACATTTTTTAATGCCTAGCATTTTGTTAAAGGCTTGAGTTGCAGCGAAAATAAACTGGCTTCCTCTGTCCGATAGAATAGTGTCGGGAAAGCCTATCCTAGCAGAGATATGGAAGAAAACTTCTATGATGTCTTTAGAGGTAATGTTTTTGAGGGCGATAGCCTCAGGCCAAAAGGTGCATATATTAATCATTGTTAAAATATATTTATTTCCCTTTGATGTTACGTGGTTCAATGGTCCCACGATATCTACATAAATTTTCTCAAAAGGTCTACTTGCAAGATCTGTTGTTTGTAATTTTGCTTGAGGGTGTTTCCCTCTTTTAACAAGCTTCTGACAGACCTCACAATCTGTTTGATATCACTGCAGAATTTGGGCTAGTAGAACTGTGTCAGTATTCTTGATCTTGTTTTGGCATAGGCCATATGCCCTGCAAAGGTCGCGTCATGTGCTAGTTGCAATGCCTTCTTCCGGTGCTCAGTTGGTAACACCGTTTGTGCTATGGTATTGGCATCTTTTGTGTAGTATCTTGTTAGGATACCGCATTTCAAATCGAAGTGCCAGCTAGCATTCTTTGTTACCTTTGGCTTTTGGCCTACGAATTTAAAATATTACTGTAATGATACATCGGCTTTTTGTGCCTTAACAAAATTTTCCCTCATGTTTTTAAGAGGTGTTATAATTGGGTTTAGTAGTTCTAATGTCTCAGTCTGGTTTGTCTGAGATTGTAATTCTTCAGCTGATCTAGTTACTGCGTTATTTGATAAACTATTTTCACAGCAAGATGTTACAAGGTCATGTGGCATATCATTAACCTCAGGCAGATTTCCAATAATTACATCACAACATGGATTAAACAATGCTGCGCATTTAACCTTGCATGTCAAAAAAGGTGTTTGAACGTATGCCCATGCAAGTGGATATTTCTCAATATTTCCTGAGAAAGTTCTACATGTTACATGTTTGCCTGTGTAATCTGCAGGTTGTATAAAGTCTTTCCTTAAACCAATAAGGGTACTACCATTATCTCTCACTGGCTAGTTTGCCATTGACATAGCTCTGATGGATGTTTAGCTTCCCTTTTGAATATATTACTAGATTGGCTACCTCATTTGCTATTGGTATAGAGTGGCCGCATGTTAAAACGCCATCTTCATGGAAGCGGTTGCAGGTAGTGCATTTCTCTAGTTGGAATACATCAATAGTTTCGGCTCCATTGACTGGATTTTGATTTTCTTCTTGTTCTTCCTCAGAAGATGAACTATCGAACATTGCCGCGTTGGCTTTCCTTGTCATTTGCTTTCCTTTACAAGCATGACGCTAGTGGCCGTACGCTTTGCAAAGATAACATTTAGTCAATCGTCTATAGTTCTTTCTATCCTTCTCTTGCTTATCTATGTAATTGTGTAAATATGTAAGGTATCCTGGTTGTTTATCACACATCTCACTTTCACTGTGGTTATAGTTACAGTATTTACAACGGTAGTTGTTAGATTGCCTAAATGGTTTTTGTTTGTTGTAGCTGGTTGGTTTAGATTTATCATATGCAGCGGCTGCTACAAATTCTGTATCTTTGAGAACATTTACAAAATAGTCTTTGTTGGCTGTAAAATAAGCCGATCCACGTTTCTCTATCTGTTGGACACTCTCACATTCACATTCTTGCAAAAATCTTGAAAAAGGTGGTGGCAGCGACAATATGATTTTATCTCTTAATATAAGATATTTCAAACGCTCAAAATTGTTGTCAATTTTCGCTGACGATAACCATTTACTGAAAACGTCTTGTACTAGCGAGGTGTAATCAGAGAACGTTTGTGTTGCTTTTGGAGATAATTTAGCAAACTGTTCCCTATACCCTGCCTCATCTAATAGGAAATGTGCCATGATTTTGGCTATCATGTAGTGATAGTCTTTTCTCAACTCTTTGGGGATGGTTTCTATGACTTTTAATGGTTCCCCAGATAGACCTCTTATATAGATTATGTTCCAATCTGTAACTGGTACTTGATAGTGCTCCATTATTGTTTCAAAATTTTGAGTAAATGCTGAAATACAGTCTCCAGTAGTGAAATTTTTCACGATTCCTTGATACTTCTTTTATTGGTTTTCTTTCTCTTTCATTTATAGTTTTCTAGATTCTCTATCGGTAGAAGTTTCAATTTCTAGTTGCTTAAGTTTTAACTGCATTTCCAGTTCTTCTCTTTTACTTTGTGCGCTGATTTAAGCTTTTCTTAGTTCAGCGTCTATTTCTGCTTTCTTAGCATCCAACTCAGCCTGTTTGTTTTTAGCCTCCACCTCAGCCTTTCTTAGTTCAGCCTCTAACTTAGCCTTTTTAAGTTCCCTTTCAGCAGCTCTTTCCTGCCTTTCTTTAGCTTTTTTTCCTTCTAATTGGACATATTCTGCATATGTTGTCTCACTCCATTTTGTCAACTCGTCTCCGGTTAGATTTAATTTTAGTCTAGATTCAATAAATTTGTGTAACGTAGACATGGTAATTTTACAATTTTGTTACACTGGTTTTATTTAAAAATACTTACAATATGTTATCAAATATAGTACATGTACAATATACAATAGTGAAGAAACAACTTTACAGATAAGGCCTGATCCCCTACAAAAGTATATAAGGAAAACATACTTAAGTGTCGATGGGGTTCGGAGCTTTGGAAGTCTATTGGTAACTGCACCAGAGAAGGGATGCTTGGTCTTTTCCAGCCGGGAAGATCAATTTAGTACTTCTACAATTATAGCTGACAAACCTGTTTAATTGGGAGAGAGATATTAGTATGTGTTTGATTTTGTGGTGTATGCGTTGTCAACTAAGTGTTTATAGGTTTGTATGCAGTCAAGTATGAATGTATTGTCGTCTCGTCGTCAGTTCAGATTAATGTAAAATTAGTATAACTTGTTCGCTGATGCTTTCATTCGTATAATAGAGCATTTTTCAAGCGATCACATCTCATATTATCAAATTATATATATATATATATATATATATATATATATATATATATATATATATATATATATATATATATATATATATATATAATGTTAAATCTTTCTCACGTTCAATTTGTGTTCAATCGTCGTTCGTTCACAATCTTATTTCGCTTGTGAGCACTTTCTAACTTTCACGTCTTTCGCTCACTCAAACGGACGAGATCTCCATACCCAATCACTCAATTACAAGTGTGATTCGTTCAACGTTCAAAGCCGAACGAGATCCCCACGTTCATTCACTAACACACATCTATTCTTCAACTGTTAAAAACCGGAAGAGCTTCCCACGTTCACTGCCTGTCAGGGTCTTGCTTTCTATTAACAATGGCTCGTATTCTCTAACAGGAGTGAAACAATCATACACAACGAATGATTGTACTCAAACACACGGCAACATAACTGAAACACTTTAATCACACTCCACAACGGCATTCATATAATTTTGCGCTCACAATTAGCGACAATGCCATTTACAGATACATTATATACAATATACAATTCATAGATGCATGGAATAACATACTCACTCAGTCTCTAAATCGACTCTACAAAGCATACAGGCTTTCTTCCATCAAGCGTAGAACAATACGTAAATATATACACCACTTTCTCTCATGTCCGTCCAATCTCGAAGTATTAGGCAGTCTGAGCTACCAGCGATGGTTTCTCGTTGGCCTTGCTTTTAGTCCTCGTGCGCTTCGTGCGTCACGCTGACCACTGGCCATCCACTGCGTAGTAGCTGTTAGTCTAGTTCATGGTCTTACTTGTTCGTCGCCTACAGTCGATGGCGATGGAGATTCTGACACTGTTGTGAATTATACATTGAAGCCATAAACAGTATGTTGCTCGATTTCTTGCCTGGCATATCTCGTCAAATGCATACTGCAGAGTTATATATCACATATACACGGAAAAATTCATTATTGAATGGGATGACTTTTGTGTGGGTAACGTACTGCACTTTCGTCCAGTATCAGTGACGGTGTATTTAGTATTTCGGCTAAAGTAGTATTCGTTTACACTTCAGATGTAAGACGGGATGTTTGTAAAATCTCACTACACTTTGTATGTAGAACAAGTTTGAAAACAAAAATATTTCTTCTGATTATAACAACATTCTGTTTGGAGTGAAAAGAATTACTCCAGCACAAGACAGCCATTCGCAGCATATTGCTTCACGATGGACTGTGGGTCACATTTTTAAATGACATCATGTACGTTATTTTTCAAATTTGCTCTACATAAAAAGTGTTGTGAGACTTTACAAACACCCTGTATAACCCTGCATCGAAATATGCCGGCCAAGAAATCGTGTAATATATTGTTTCAGACTTCCGTGCTTAACTGATTCAGTGATATACATAAAGTTAGTTTCGACCAAACATGGTTCACAATCAAATGAACATGTATTATGATATAAATTTCCTTTCACTGAACATTACAATTTCGGAAGATATCGCAAAACGAAACAAATAAAACGATGACTCTAGTGTGGTGATATAACGTCGTTCTGTCCACTTAGGAGGTCAGATTTGGCGACATGTTATCCTATGGCAGAGAATCAGTTACATTCTAAATTATAACTTCTTATTTCAATCACTTTATCGTTTCAAATAACAAAAGAAGGATCAAGACAAATGCCATACTTTGTTCCATAAAGAGATCTTGATGCCGAGAGATCACGAATCCAAAAAGGTTCATAGCCCAAGCTTCTGAATAAACCTGTCCACACAGCTGCCTCTGATGTTCTCGTATAGTGGTGCCTTTCCTTGAGAGAATTCTCTGCTCCAGGCTGCTCTTGCATTCAATCTGCATGCAGAGTGCACATGAAAGTGATAGAACAACGGGCCTTTCTGGGAATGATAGATACATTGGCACACTACCAGCAGACAATAGAGACAGAAAACAAGACATCGCTGCGTATATAGATCCGTTTGTTTATATGTTCATAGGTAGATGGATCTTCTGTCTGCCTGTCCACGTATCTACTACCTACCTACTTACTATTTGCCTGCCTGCTTACTTATCTATCTGTCTACCTTCATATTTATCTATCTTCCTACCTACCTACCAACCAGCATGTCTGCCTGCCTGCCTAGCCACTTAACTATCAACCAACCAAGCTAACTATCTAACTAGATAATACCTAAGTAAGTACCTACCTATCTAGCTACCTTCCTACTTAGTTAATACCTGCCTACCAGCATGTCTGTCTGCACGCATAGTCACCTCATTACCAACTTACCAAGCTACCTACATGATACCTAAGTTAGTACCTACCTACTTAGCTACCTTCCTACTTAGGTAATACCTACCTACCTATCCGATTGCCTGTCTGTGTATCTGAATGTCTCTCTATTCGTTTTTCGGTCTCTTATTCTGTCTGCCTGCCTGTCTATCTATCTGTATGTTTTTCATTCAGCCTGTCTGTCTGTCTGTCTGTATATCGGGCTGTCTGTCTATGTATCTATTAATGTTTCTATGATATTTTACACAGAACACGGCTACCCACCTGTTCAGAAACCATTGTGTACAGAATTTGGTGTGTGAGATAGTATTCCCCAGACCCGGGCCGTGTCATGTAGGACAAGCAGTCCTCGCTGACGGCACATCTCGCAACAGTGCTAGGAATCGTAACAATGATGATAATAGCATATATGTTTATGTTTGTTTGTTTTGTTTTTTTTGCATATCCTTTACAGGACATCGCTGTCAACACCAGCATCTTTCAGCTGTATGTTGATTTCTTGGCAAGATTACTCTCAGTAGTTTGCCATTGCTTTCTGAGCGGCCGGCACACATACCCCGTAAGTTACCGATGCGATTCGAACCACTGCTGATTCAAACCGCCATCTAGTTTCCCAGATGGGCAACCACTCAGCCAAAATCATTTTCTTCTACTGGTGTTTAGTTCTGGATGCAGTTTAAGATCCCCTAACTCTGTCAGAAGGGACTAGTTACCACCCAGATCCCAGAGAGAAAACGTGGAACAAATGTCTGTTATGCTGATTTAAGACACTGTCCCTGATACTCAAGAAAACAGCCAAGAAGTGGCTCGTTGAAGATAGAATATATCTATATAGTTTTGGCTGTACTTGGTATCACCAGAAGTGAGAAAGGAGGAGTTAAGACATGCAACGTAATCTGGTTACTTATGACTGCATAGGCAAGATACCTCCCGGACATAGATTCCCACTTCTGGATAATATGTGCGAACCCCCACTAAATGATACAATAATGTGTGTACTTGATTAAGCTACACAAACATTTATAAACATTTAGAATTATACGGACAAATTGAGTTTTAAAATACAACAACTGTGTTTATTATTGCTATTGATGATCATATGATGATGATGATTATATTATGGTATACGTAACTCATCTGGCTGAAAAGCTCAGAAGCACATAGGTCATGCTTCCCCCAGTGAGATGCAGTTCACTGTCAGATCGAAGGAGTCCAAATTGGTCCCTCACAAGGCTAAGTCACTTCCTGATATGGCTTGTTGACTGTCCATTGCTCCTAAGAGATCTGGAATGAAACGAACGGAGATGGGTAGTATCTACGTCTACACATCTCAAACACATATGTCTATACATTCATATAAACATACATTCAAGTCATAATATATGATGGTATGATGATATATATGATGGCATGTTACATAACATATATCAGTTCTAAATAAATAAATATATATGTATATATTCATAAAACTATTTGGAACATCTATAGCTCAAAACATACACAATCACCTCCATTTATGTAATGGAGTGTTTCCCATATAAGTTCACCTCACTTACTCTTTCCCTTTCTGATTCATTCATACTGTCTTGTCGGAAGGGCTGGTCGCACAGTCCTGTCGAACATTAAATGCCTTCCCTGAATCTGTCTGGGGTATTGAATGTCCTAAGTCATGTCTGTCCTCATGCAGACATCATGCAGACAAGGTGAACTGGTGCCATTCCTCAAACCAAGTGGTTTCACCACAATCTTGGTAGGCACTCAAAGTGTTGGTCCAAATAATCAACGTTAATTTGGACGCTATCAAGAGACTGGGAGCTCTCAGGAATTTCTCCTAAGTAGTCAGTCTCCCCAATGTTTAACATCATACAGGATGAATCTAAATGTATCTCCTGTACATGCATAAGCCACACGCTCATGTAGCTTAGATAATGGATTTCTCCAAATTATCACATACAACAAATCAGACAACCAAGTGGTGAATGAAAGAAGAAAATAGTTCTCAGTGAAATCGTAAAGCTAGAACTGGAACATTAAGTACAAAGAAAATCCACCAGTGTAAAGTTTGGGAGAATATGCAGAACACGAAACTACACAAGCCTTCAGACTAGCAGACAACTAATCAGAGTAATGGTCTTACCTGGGTTATAGCTAGGAAATCCTGTCATACGACTTCGTACAGAAGTCCAACAGAACGAAATGTTAATATTTCTCCAGTAGGTATCCTAAGAATGCTATTGTGAATTTGCGTCTGAAGTCTTGCTGGCCATGCATGTAGTTTTATTCTAGTCAATTCCTGGCTAGTTTCCAGGTTGGTTAATTAATATGTCCAAGTTCCTGTTAGCTCCACCTATTTTTCCATGTAAGATGATTTACCTAGATGGATTAAGTGCCAAATTCTTTTCACCCCTCCTCCTTTCCTGTGAAGGGTAGTTTCATCTGTCAATCAAATTGACCGATGCCCCCCACGCCTGAAACAATGAAACCTGCTTTGGCGGCAATGCAGTTGCGTCATTACATTCCAATAGGCTGGTAACACCAGCCTTCCCGGTTGCTGGTCTGGTCCTAATTGCTCCTTTGTGGTGGCAATTACAGACGTCCCGGCTCCACAAAGTCTGGACTTTTAGATAGGTGTTAGGCCTGCATTAAATTGCCGTCTTTGGATCCCACGGGGTTTTCCCCTGAGTAGCACTGCCATGTATTATTTCAGACGGGTCTGGCTGACCCTCTTGATTCTAAACTAACACGTCAATCTCAACTGACTGGCTCCGCGATGTCTGGTTGATCAGAACATCAAAGGGAAAATCTCTTAGATGTAGAGACCAGACGTTGCTTTGATCTACCAATGTAGTAAAAATGATAGTGCGGGCTCTAAGTGACTCTGTATTTTTCTCTTACGTTTTTATCCTCTTCTGGGGAACGTTTATTCTTTTAGAGAATTTTAGAAAAATATTGTGGGCTCTGTAATTCCTTGAAAACTTGTGTAATTATGATGCTGCCGGGCTGTCCCGCCACATAGCTCTCCAATTTAAGTAGGTTCATTAATGAAGCCTATAACAGAGCCTCGGCAGCATTCAAGAATGTATCTAAGTTCTCTCCGTTCTCCAACTGCCTCCCAGTCTGGGTTCCCAATATTCTTTGTGGCAGTGGGATGTTCTATGAGTCAAAAGAAATATCCCATGTCCATTCTCCCAGGATAAATCTTGCAAATCTTTGCTCCTGGTGTTGTGTCGGATTTCCGGGCTATTGCTCGGTAATGTCCTGTCCTCTGGAGGTTTTACTTTTTCCCAGCCGGGAAATTGCAAAATGTATAACAAGATTCTCCTGCGCCGCAGAGAGACTGCTATTGTCCACTCAATTTCTGGCCCTTGTCCTATAAGCAGAGGAAGTGCCATCAGTGTTTTCTTAAAAGAATTGGTCGCAGTACTGTTGCTCCATTTTCTTTTTCTCCGTCGGCCAAAGATCATAATAAAATCCTTTAATCTCCTCCTTTTGGCAGGAAATTTGCTAAACATCATAATTTTATGATGTGCATTCAACTCATACTTGCCTCTTTCTTGGTAGGATGTCAGTTTACTACCTCTTGATTTAAGAGTTTTCTTCCTTCGATAATTATTTATCCAGGTGCGTTCCTCTTCAACAGAGTTCCATTTTGAATCTGTGTTTGAAAGTATAAGGCTAGTAGAAGTTGTCCAGCTTTGAGAAATCATGTTGTTCCCCAAGAACTGTGAATTTGTATCACTCCTTGTAGAAGTATACATAAACAGCTGTTCTCCCCATCCAACATTGGTTGAAGTGAAAGGTAAACAAGGTCCTGAGTGTTGAGTATACCAACCGCTCCGGTTTTGTTCCGCTGCAGAGTCCATCATTTGTGATCCCCTGTTAGCTTCAGCTGTGTTGATGATAGGCATTACCTTCATCCTGTCCAAAGAAGTATTTTCTTCTTTGTTGTTAGCAGACATGTTTATCGTCCCTGAATCAGAGTCCGTGGTATAACCTACATGAATGCTTTGTGTATCTTGAGTTTCCTTTTCGAAAGACTCCAAGATACTGACATCGTAAGAATTCTCCTCCGTGTCTTGTTTGTCCTCCATGGCTGGGCTCTCTTGTGCCAAGTCCAATTGAGGTATTCTCTCCCTGGTCTGGTTTTCTTGTTCCAAATCCAATAGAAGTGAATGTTGTGGGATGTCATTTTCAATGCCATATCCCACCTGAGATAAGTAATTCAAACTGATAATTATTTCATCTTGTGTGGCCACACCGTGAGAAACAATGGAATCCTGTTTTACATCCATTTCGGTCTCAGTTGAATTCATTTCCACTCCTAGTTTCTCTGAACTGAAGGGAATAAAAGAGTTGGGTAAGGTCTCGCCTTCGATCTCTTTAATAGTTTTCCTCAGGTCCTCCTCCTCCTGGATTTTTCTCCTTTGGGAAGTCTTAGGAAGCTCCTGAGATTGCTGGGTTGCCAAGCCAGCTAATCCGCTTTCATTGCGGTGTAAACATTTATCACGTTTGTGACTGTTTACCGAACGCTTGGTACATTTATTCCTATTCCGTTTATTTTTAATATTTTTAGGAATAGGCGAGGGAAGCATCTGCCTTTCTGTGCGCAAGTTTTTGTTTTTCTGAGCCATGGGGATTTGCGAAGGAATGCATGCCTCTTCTTTGTGACGGTCAGCTTCCCCGCTTTCTATCAGAGTTTCGGCTTGAATGATTGGCTTTTCCTCAATCGAGCTGGTAGATTCCTCCACGTTCAGTATTTCAATTTGCTTCTTCTTCATCTCATCTTCTTCAGCTTTGTGACGCATATCTGCTTCTAATTCTGCAACTCTTTTCATCATCTGCTCATCTTCTTTGTCCCACCAATCCATTTCTTCTCTAATAAATAGTTCTAGCTTCTCTCCTACTAAGCCGAGCCTTATGCCCCATCCTCTAGCGGACCATAAGAAATCTGTGCGTGCATCCATGATCTCTTCTCAGCTTAAACTCAGGTAAGTAATTATATTATTACCCTACAGAGAGCTAGTCAGATTTATGCTAGAGCAGGATAGTGACAAGAGGAACAGACACTGCTATGAGAATGATAGTAGTGAATTTGAGTGAGAAAGTTGATGCAAAGCAGTCCGTCATACACTGAATTAACTAAGCATTATCAAATTATTCATGATTAAATCAAATGATAAAGCATGTAATCAAAATAATCATCAAGTAAATCATCAATAAACTAATTAATATCACTAATTAATGTGATTATTAATTCTACAGTGGTGAATGATGTAAATTAACTCATATGATATTATCCGTTATTAACTTTTTAACAAGTTATTTAAATTCTACAAACTTCCCTAGAAACAAATTCCTAAGTTAATACTTAGCAAATGTAATGGGTGAAGAATGAAAGAATGGTTTATGAAAATCAATAGTCTAGAATTTATTCTCTGATTCTATCATGGATGAGAAGTCCTGTGTCAAAATCTTGCCTACAATCAAGCAAGCTATTACATTAGAAATAAATTATAACTAACTAATGCTGCTAAGAATGTAAGTGAGAATGACCTAGGTTCTATCCATGGGCAAGACCGGAATAATACCAGACTAACAGATTTGAAATAGGTTCGTTCCTTGCGAGCGAACCAAAGTGTTCTAGGGTTTACTCCCGGATTCTATAGCGGGCGAACAGACCAATATGTTCTAGGGTTTACTCCCGGATTCTATCCCGGACGAGCCCCCAATATGTCACCAACTGGCTGGGGTTAGATCCCAGATGGGCAACCACTCAGCCAAAATCATTTTCTTCTACTGGTGTTTAGTTCTGGATGCAGTTTAAGATCCCCTAACTCTGTCAGAAGGGACTAGTTACCACCCAGATCCCAGAGAGAAAACGTGGAACAAATGTCTGTTATGCTGATTTAAGACACTGTCCCTGATACTCAAGAAAACAGCCAAGAAGTGGCTCGTTGAAGATAGAATATATCTATATAGTTTTGGCTGTACTTGGTATCACCAGAAGTGAGAAAGGAGGAGTTAAGACATGCAACGTAATCTGGTTACTTATGACTGCATAGGCAAGATACCTCCCGGACATAGATTCCCACTTCTGGATAATATGTGCGAACCCCCACTAAATGATACAATAATGTGTGTACTTGATTAAGCTACACAAACATTTATAAACATTTAGAATTATACGGACAAATTGAGTTTTAAAATACAACAACTGTGTTTATTATTGCTATTGATGATCATATGATGATGATGATTATATTATGGTATACGTAACTCATCTGGCTGAAAAGCTCAGAAGCACATAGGTCATGCTTCCCCCAGTGAGATGCAGTTCACTGTCAGATCGAAGGAGTCCAAATTGGTCCCTCACAAGGCTAAGTCACTTCCTGATATGGCTTGTTGACTGTCCATTGCTCCTAAGAGATCTGGAATGAAACGAACGGAGATGGGTAGTATCTACGTCTACACATCTCAAACACATATGTCTATACATTCATATAAACATACATTCAAGTCATAATATATGATGGTATGATGATATATATGATGGCATGTTACATAACATATATCAGTTCTAAATAAATAAATATATATGTATATATTCATAAAACTATTTGGAACATCTATAGCTCAAAACATACACAATCACCTCCATTTATGTAATGGAGTGTTTCCCATATAAGTTCACCTCACTTACTCTTTCCCTTTCTGATTCATTCATACTGTCTTGTCGGAAGGGCTGGTCGCACAGTCCTGTCGAACATTAAATGCCTTCCCTGAATCTGTCTGGGGTATTGAATGTCCTAAGTCATGTCTGTCCTCATGCAGACATCATGCAGACAAGGTGAACTGGTGCCATTCCTCAAACCAAGTGGTTTCACCACAATCTTGGTAGGCACTCAAAGTGTTGGTCCAAATAATCAACGTTAATTTGGACGCTATCAAGAGACTGGGAGCTCTCAGGAATTTCTCCTAAGTAGTCAGTCTCCCCAATGTTTAACATCATACAGGATGAATCTAAATGTATCTCCTGTACATGCATAAGCCACACGCTCATGTAGCTTAGATAATGGATTTCTCCAAATTATCACATACAACAAATCAGACAACCAAGTGGTGAATGAAAGAAGAAAATAGTTCTCAGTGAAATCGTAAAGCTAGAACTGGAACATTAAGTACAAAGAAAATCCACCAGTGTAAAGTTTGGGAGAATATGCAGAACACGAAACTACACAAGCCTTCAGACTAGCAGACAACTAATCAGAGTAATGGTCTTACCTGGGTTATAGCTAGGAAATCCTGTCATACGACTTCGTACAGAAGTCCAACAGAACGAAATGTTAATATTTCTCCAGTAGGTATCCTAAGAATGCTATTGTGAATTTGCGTCTGAAGTCTTGCTGGCCATGCATGTAGTTTTATTCTAGTCAATTCCTGGCTAGTTTCCAGGTTGGTTAATTAATATGTCCAAGTTCCTGTTAGCTCCACCTATTTTTCCATGTAAGATGATTTACCTAGATGGATTAAGTGCCAAATTCTTTTCACCCCTCCTCCTTTCCTGTGAAGGGTAGTTTCATCTGTCAATCAAATTGACCGATGCCCCCCACGCCTGAAACAATGAAACCTGCTTTGGCGGCAATGCAGTTGCGTCATTACATTCCAATAGGCTGGTAACACCGTCTTTGGATCCCACGGGGTTTTCCCCTGAGTAGCACTGCCATGTATTATTTCAGACGGGTCTGGCTGACCCTCTTGATTCTAAACTAACACGTCAATCTCAACTGACTGGCTCCGCGATGTCTGGTTGATCAGAACATCAAAGGGAAAATCTCTTAGATGTAGAGACCAGACGTTGCTTTGATCTACCAATGTAGTAAAAATGATAGTGCGGGCTCTAAGTGACTCTGTATTTTTCTCTTACGTTTTTATCCTCTTCTGGGGAACGTTTATTCTTTTAGAGAATTTTAGAAAAATATTGTGGGCTCTGTAATTCCTTGAAAACTTGTGTAATTATGATGCTGCCGGGCTGTCCCGCCACAATCTAGTTACCGACGAGAGTATACGAGATTATGGAGAAAAGTCATAACCTCTAAGCCACGAAGCCGGCATATGGTTATGTACCATTCCTTATATAATACATATATGGTTATGTACCATTCCTAATATAATACATATTTGGTTATGTGCCATTCATAATATATAATAGAATATATGGTTATGTAACATTCACTATATAATACATATATGGTTATGTACCATTCACTATATAATAAATTTTTGGTTATGTGCCATTCATTATATATAATAGCATATTTGGTTATGTACCATTCACTATATAATACAGAGCAGAAAAAGGATAGTCATATAGTTAAATGATGAATTACAAAAAAAAAACTAATTCAGAGGGTTTGGTACCAGTCAATCACATACGTCCCCTCAATCGGGTTTTGTTTATTTGGTTGCGGAAGCTTGCCATTTTGGCATTTGAGGGAGTAAGGCTATAGATTGTAGATTAGTTAGCCCAGCTCTCCCATAGGCTGGTGCTACACGACGTTTACCGTAGTTGTAGACAGGAGTGCGTGCCCGACATATAATAATTTTTAAACAAAATATTTTGTGTGTGATTGATAGGAGACCAGACCATCAGATTAGCATAGCAGTAAAAATAGATTATATACATATGACTCATGGACTCTGAACAGCTACTTGTCAGGCTGATTAAAATGACTACGGTCTAAAATGGTTGAACCATTTCAAGGGGAGGGGCATGCTGCCAAATAGCAGAACAGAGAATATGACGCAATAATAGATTTGCGACAAAGTCGCTCAACCAATATCTAGGAGTGTCGAATGAGCTGATGTAGAACGGAGATCACGTCAGAATTTTTGTCAATAACAACAAAACTGTCAGATCACAGAGCTCCAACAGAGAAGCAGCACGTTGAAGTTGTCTGGAATTTAGACACATATTTACTGGCAGGACAACCGTACTCATGGCCAACATTTAGTAGCAAAGAGAACCAGAATAAGATGGCATCTTACAGATCAGGATAATTATTTTGGACAGATGCAGAATATAAGAACGAGACTTAGAATGTCACAGCAGAAGGACACTTTGCCGACCTTACGGGGGACAGAAGGACGGCGGTACGATTTTGATAGTTGTCAGTGACTAGCATAGTCAACGATTGATTAGTCTTATTTAATATTATCATGAGCGGCCCGTCTGGAAATCACAGACACGGTCTAAATCTGTTCTGAATTTTGAATCATATGTTTGATGCATGCAGCACGACAATATGGGCAAATAAACTTGGCCTCATCAAATAGTTTACCGACCTTCGACACTGTTATTGCTGTTCCATTGATGCTTCATTGCTGGATGGTTTCTGCAACCCTGGACGTATTTTAATTGAGCTTAATTGTTGAAAATTATGCAAGTTACATCTCAGCATCCACCACCAACCCAACTGAACAAGCGTGTAATTCCCAAGCAGCTGTATCAACTTCGGAGAATCTAGAAGCCCAGTTTCACCTAAAACAAATAACTAAACAAGACACAAAACAACCTCAACGTGCAAAGGACGATAAAACGCTACAAGCAGTCTATCCCATTGGTGTAAAAATAAGCAACAGATTCGAAGTGCTTCAAGAAAATTCTTCAGAAAACGTACAGTGCTATAGTGCAATGCCAACAGACAACACACGCCTCCAGGAAAAACAGGGAGAGTCGCATGGAGACGTACAGTCTGCTGCTAAATGGCAGAAACAACGGGCAAGGCGTACTGGCAACCAAAATTTGCAGACAGCACGACCCGACTGTACACACATTATAATAGGCGACTCTCTAATGAAAGGTCTATACAGCGACCGGATGGCCACTTCAGATAAAGACATTGTTTCCATAATCCCACTGCCGGGGGCTGGTGTTAATCGGCTACCAAAAAAGATTAGTAGGCTGGCTGTAAATCGTAACGTTACAAAGGCAAGCGTTCATATTGGTATTAATGACACCATGAACAACCAGAAAATCACAGCATCTCAGCTGCTGACACTCTTGAACTGGATACGTCACACTTTTCCTAACTCGTCTATATTCTTCTCCTCCATCATATAACCGAGTTATGGATTCCAGCGTCGTCTAGCTGACATACATAACAACATACTGCAGAAGTTTTGTTCTCACAACAACATACAGTTCATCAACAACACACCAGTGTCTACTTCACAGTCTGGAGCACCTAAAAAGCGACTTTATAAGGATCAAGTACATTTGTCTACAATGGGCACCAGCTTGCTCGCCAAAAAATATCAAATACCCAGAACGGACACAACCTACATCCATTACTGGATCGTGTAGGACACTTCTAGCTACTCCACCTCAAACTCAAGCCAGACGACATACTTCCGCCACATCAAGTACCAATAGGCCAGAAGAGCGCAGACCACTCAAAACCACGGAACCTGACATCCAAGCCAGACGCAACAAATTCCATCACACCAAATCCATACAATATGCCCTCTTTCACACAGGAGGGGGATAATTATGAAGATACGTTCCCTCTTCCCCACAGCAAGGAACAATCTAGCAGTAACAACAATGTGCCACACAGCCTTCTGTTAGCCACGAATCAGAGCCTGTAGTTGAAAGTCGTTACACACCCGTGAGAAATCAACAGTATCCATTTCATTGCAACCCAGAGTTGTTATACCTCACACGTTTTAGCCCAGCTTCACTTCGCCAGGCACTTACGATGTCGCTGTACCAAGGACCAACACAGCCTGGTATTTACTAGCAATTCAGCACAAAGCAACACCGGATCTCAGTACAAGAAAGGGTCTCTCCTAGAACGTTTATGTGCATACTTGGTTATTGCTTCCTATAGCAACGTATTAGATTTACGTGACTATAAACATTAACTGGTATTGACGTCACAGACGTACTTAGTTGGATATCTTTTATAATACTTTTTATTGTGTTTATACTGTGAGTGAGGGGGTCTTCACTGCCCATCCTTACTGATCTTTATACGTATTTTGTGTATGTGCGTGTATATTGACAGAGATATTACTGTGTCTCTGTCGTTTAGAGTGTGTATTGTTATAAGGGACGTAAGTTATATTCATTCTTGTTTTTAAAATAAATCATGATTACGCATTGTTAAAATGTCTAATAAGTATGAACACTAGCTGAGTAATAATGGAATCAGAATCGGGTACCTAAATATCTGCCGTCTATTAGGGAAGCTGCCTGAACTATCACTTATATTTAATCAAAATTTTCACATGTTCGGCGTTAGCGAAAGTCAACTAAATAGTAACATCTCAGATGAAGACATCGCTATCAGAGGCTTAAAAACCATTAGAAGAGATCCCTATCAGAAACAAGAGACGGGTATTGCAGTTTATGTTTCTAAATCGCTTAACGCCCACCGTAGGGTAGATTTTGAAATCTGTGATATTGAGTGTGTATGGCTTGAGGTTAAGCTTCAAAATCGCATACCCCTAGTAGTTGGCTATCTTTATCGAAACCCCAGTGCAGGAAATATCTGGTATGAAAAATTCACCACTATGATGGATGTAGTCTTTAGTAATGCTAGGGAAATAATATTGCTAGGTGACTTCAACATAGACACTAACAAATCAAACAAAACATGGGAAAACATAATAGAGTCATATAACTTCAAACAGTTAGTCAAACAAGCCACTAGAATACAAAAATCATCTGCAACACTTATAGATCATATCTATACTACGTGTGCTGACAACATCACAGAATCTACTGTTCCTATTAATGCAATGAGCGATCACTACCCAGTATGTTGCACGCGGTCGAAAAGAGGTACCAAAATTCCGCAACACAAACATATAAGTATAAATTTTAGAAATTATAAAAACTTCAATCAATATGCCCTTTTACAAGACTTGCTCAACTCATATCTGGACTATGTTTACCAGCTTCCTGACCCAGATTATGCTCTGGACCACTGGCTGAAAACCTTTCTAAGTGTATTTGATAAGCATGTTCCATTTAAGGAAGTTCGTGTTAAACATCACACTAAGCCTCCGTGTATCACACAGGAGGTAGTTGAAATTATGAGAGACTGGGACATGGCACATAAAAATAGAGATCTAACTATGTACCGTAGTCTGAGAAACAAAGTTCAATATGTTATTCGAAAGGAAAAGAAAACCTATTTTAAGAACTTAGGAATAGATAAAAACCAACACTAAAGATATATGGCAAGCAATTAATACCTTGACAAACAAACACAAATCATCACAATCTTTACCATTAAATCAGGTTACATGTGATCAATTCAGTAATTTCTTTCAGTCCGACATAAACCAACTGAAGGCTGAAATACCAGATGTGCCTCATGACATATCTTTATTATCATCATTCTGTGAGAGCAAATACTATGGAGACATTCCCACAAACATACCGCTAATGACGACCACTGAAGTATTTACTCATCTCAGTTGCCTGAAAAACAATAACTCTATAGGACTAGACGGAATCAGTAATCGGATCTTTCCCTATGCCGCACCGGCGCTTTGCGAGTCCCTAACTTTTATATACAATCAATGTCTCACCAAAGGTCACTTCCCATCAGCTTTTAAAATCGCTAAAGTGTATCCTCATTTAAAATCTGGTTCATTAGACGATTGTATCATGAGTAATTATAGGCCAATTTCCATATTATCCTCACTATCCAAACCGCTAGAAAATCACATCCACAAAACAACACTAGAGCACTTAGTTCGCCACAAACTAATAGCTGACAGTCAGTCAGGATTTCGGCCAAAATATTCCTGTCGTACGGTCCTAACAAACATGATAGAAAAATGGCATCAAAATATTACAACAGTACTCTATGTGGAACGATGTTTATAGTCTTAAAAAAGCATTCGATATGATAGATCATACTATCCTAATTAAAAAACTAGAAACAATGAAAGTAAGCTTTAATATAGTGACATTAATAAACTCATTTTTATTAGACAGAAAACAAGGCGTATCACACAATAAATCTCTATCCCGAGCCATTACCATTAATACTGGAGTACTACAGAGGTCTATACTTGGCCCTCTGTTATTTGCCATTTATATAAATGATCTTCCCTTATATTTGTCATCGTCCTGCGATCTATTTGTAGACGATTGCACAGTATATACAAACTCTGTTGATCGTAATGTGCTATAATTATCCTTGCAACAGGAAATAAATAGTGTAGTTAACTGGGGTCATGCAAACCGCATGCAAATTAACATTTCTAAAACAAAATCTATGTTAACAGGAACCAGGCAAAGACTTCACACTCTAAACTCGCAGAGAACTCTTCAGCTGCACATTGGTAGCACGCCTATAGAAAGTGTTACCGATCACAAGGCACTGGGACTTATCATAGATCAAAATGTATCCTTCAATTCCCATGTTCATGCTCTAGTTAAACAAATAGCCAAAACGTATACCAACTTGCCAAAATTAACAATTTCCTCGACTAAAACACAAGAAAGATATTCTATACTTCCTACATACAAACATATATTGATTATTGCTCCACAATCTGGGATGGATGCTCCAAATCAATAACAACACGCCTTTATTCAATCCAGAAAAGGGCAGTGCGTCTAATCAATGGTGATAAGCTTATAGACAATTCTAACCTACGTGAACGTCTTCAGTTACTGCCACTCCACAAAAGCCTACTTTTTAATAAGGCTAAATTTGAAGACATCCTATGTGTAATCACACGACTTAAAATCAATAAGTCAATTGGGGCTGATGGAATTGCTGCTGAATTTATAAAGGCACATGGCCATGCATTACATCTAAAGCTTTACGAACTAATAATACAAATCTGGAGGACAGAAGAATTACCCCATGACTGGAAAGAGTCATTATTGATACCTATCTTTAAGAAAGGAGACAAGTTCCAATGTGGAAATTATAGAGGAATATCACTACTGTCCACAAGCCATAAGATACTCTCCGCAGTATTACTAAATAGACTAAAACCATATTCAGAAGACATATTAGGTGACTACCAGGTTTTTTTTTATTTAGACAAAACAGATCAATAATAGATCAGATATTTAGCTTACGACAAATAGCCGAGAAAAATTGGGAATATAAAAGAGATCTCCATAAAATTTCTGTGGATTTTAAAAAAAACTTATGATAGTGTCCATAGGAATAGTCTATGGAATGCTATGCAGGAATTTGAAATACCAAGGAAGTTAAATCAACATGACCAGACTATGCATGGAACATACTTATAATATAGTCTATATATATATGTCAGCAACTCACTTGCGACAGGCATACAAGGATTCCCTGCTTTTGCACCACACGAAAGTGACAACTCGTATTGTTTGCAAAAGGATACATTTTATTCGGAGCTGATCGTTCGTTAGCTCCACGAGCGGAATACCACATCGCTATTAAACATCATAGTATGTTATGAAGATGGAATGAAGAGATGATATTAATAATAATCACTACTGACGTTAAAGCTAAAGTCTAAACTATTGATACTGTCCTCAACTACACAGTATCCACAGCGGATACACCGTCTGCTCCTTACGCCGTCCAGTCTCTGTCTGAACCAGCTCTCTGTGCTGTGTTCAGCCACGAGCAATTAGCACTCCGTGCATTCGCTAGTTTACGTGTTCCAACACGTTGGTCACTTGGTTGTAGTAACCAGAATTACAGGTTACACCTCGTGAAGCGGGTTTCCCAGTCTCTTGGGTAACCCCAGCTCACGCACACCTGTTGCCCTCCTTGTTGACACAAGTGTGTCCCGTTATAGCTATTTATAGCATTTGTGTCTCTTCTGTCTGGTCTCCTAAGTCGTTATGTTACTTGTCCTTTTTCTTAGCTCTATTTAGCTCTCCTTAGCTTTAATCTCACACGTAGCACTTTGACAGGCTCTTGTTCCTCCCCTCTTGTGTTACAAACTTTTAAGTTGTGGGTAAACACAAGTCATTTCACCAAAAATTTGCTGTCTAATTTTGTCAAAGGCTTCGTGAATTCTCTACTTCTCTTCTGGGGATATGACAAGATCTCTCCTCTCCTTCGTCACACTGTTGTATTACTTCACTCGGCTAATTGAGTAGCTCACCACACTAGTACCGTTGGCTATTAACTGTCATTATATTTCTGGGAATTGTGTGATCCGGAACCGATGCCATAAGACCTGTCCTCCGATTGTCCAAAATTAACAATCCCATACAACTTGCCTCTGTTACGAGTGCAAAACATGGACAATAAATGTTCATGTTCCCATATAACAATTGCCCCAACTAGTATACATGCTATATGTGCAACTCTTCACTTTTAGCTTCCGCTTGTGAAGGAATATTTAAGTGTTACACTAAGGCTTTAGAGATGTTATTGTGTCCCTTGTTGGAGTAGTTATAGTTCTTAGAAGATAATTATGTATGCAACTTTATGTGTTTGTTTTCCTGGTTGGTTGCGTGTTTCCTATTAAACTACAGTGTATTTACCTTACTAACATGTGTATGCGTTTCTTATTTACGTGTATGTATTCTTTCGAGCGCCGTAAAGCGGTTTATTGTAGCCACAAACGAGTGTGTTATGCTGATTTATGTCTACAGTTCCGTTTTAAGAAGCTCAAAATATGTTTCCTATGTCTATCCCTAAAGTATGGCGACTACACACTTATAAAAAAAATCTCTACAACACATTGCTTACACAGATTGACGCAGACAAGTTACAAGTCGTGTTGTGCGGTGAAAAGAATACCGCAACATATCTCTCACTCTCCTATTTTAACCCATTCTCTCTCTTCCATTCACACATCTTTCGTTCACCTTTCATTCAACAGTGGTTTTAAGATATTGGTTCGTCATTAAAATATAGTTCAAGAAATAATGCATAGATGAACAATAAATATGTACATTAAATCATAGGCTGAATTTAAATCGGTTTTCAAGCCACATGACTGTGCTGTCATTCTGCACTTGTCATTTCTATACAAAAATATACATGGTTGCATGGATTGTTTGGTACCAATCCTATAGCACTGACGAATCTAACTACTCTATTGTAAGTTGGTATACTGTTCTAAATTAATCTAAGGGAACTAATCTAAATAACTAATTCAATTTAGGAAAATAGGTTAATTACCTTAAAGTGTTTTTGATGCCTAAAATGATATAAATTATTAAATAATGGTGTTAATTTGTAAGTGATGTTTTAATTAACTAAATATATAATTAAATATGTTTAAATGGTGATAAACTAAAGTAATATGATGTAGGTGTTAAATTAAATGAGTTCTTACTAAATGTAGGTGAATTATAACTCTGAAATGTCCTAAATAACGTTATATGGTAAATCTACATTCATAATTCACATATCACTACACAAATATGAAGTTACGCGCGACTGTTTATAAAAACATGTTATATACATATTACATATAATTTCTATCTAACTACACTAATTAATTACATTCAGGTGTGATGTTGGAGCAGTGTCCTCCGTAGAATGTCCTCGAAAATAGAGTTCCACTAGACAAAGTCTGATTTACGCTCTCATCCTGGGTAATGTTCATACTAATGGTATGCTACTGATTGGTGTAGGTTCAAGTCTAACACTTCGATCCACTCAAGGGTTGTATAAGTGGTAGTGGTGTAGACAAATACTGATGTGTCTGTTCATTTAACTAATACTGACACAGTTTATATTACACAGCTGCAAGCGACTGGCGATGGTAACGCACCACAACGTTCATAATCACCACATAGGGCACTAGGTAATTACAGTGTCAATGTCTTTGGTGATATGAGGTCGCTCCCTTCTCGTATTTCAGGTATCTCAATGTGAGAAGGTCGGCTCAATGTGTCAGCCAGAGAGTTCAAGCTTCCCTTCAAATGCTTAATCGTGAAGGCGTAGTTTTGCAATATCAAGGACCACCTGTAGATCCTGTTATTGCGATGAACCCCAGACTGCATGACAGTTATTGGCGTATTTATCGGTTTCAATAACAAACTCTGTACCCGCTAGGAATCTATGAAGTTTCCTGACACAATAGATCACGCTTAGAGCTTCCAATTCAGAGGCTGAGTATCTTCCTTCAGCAGGAGTGATTTTACGGCTTACGTACATTATCGGATGAAACCTTCCTTCATAAAATTGGCCTAAGACGCCAGAAATGGAAATAGAACTTGCGTCTGTACGGAGAAAATAGGTAAGATTCTGATTAGGCAAACGCAAAATAGGTGGAACGCTAAACATACGTTTCAATTTTGATAAAGCTTCAATTAACTTTGCATCCTGTACATTTAGTTTTACAGATGCCTTTAAAATATTCGAAAAAAACGCTGGTGATTTCAGCCAAATTGGGTATAAATTTGCTGTAATAATTGACAAGACCCAGTAAACTACGGACCTGTTTCTTGGTCGTTGGCATAGTTAAATTAAGAATCTTAGTCACAATTCTTTCATCTATTCTGAGTTGGCCTCTGCAGATTGTATGGCCTAGGAAATCGATTTCTTCCATTCCCAACTCTACTTTGGTGGGTCTCACTGTAAGACCGAATAATCGCAATCTCTCGAAGACATGTCGCAGTTTCTGTAAGTGTGATGTCCAGTCTGCTGTATGGATACAAATGTCATCATTATAGGTAGATGTATTCGGAATTCCGTGTAACAGGACTCTAGTGAGTCGGACAAAAGTGGCTGGGGCATTACGAAAACCGAAAGGAAGAAAACGTCACTCATATAGGCCTAGAGTTGTTGAGAATGCTGTCAAAGGAATAGACAATGATTGCATCGGGACCTGTCAATAACCTTTCGTAAGGTCAAGTTTAGAAAAGATACGTGATGTTGACATATCAAGGATAAGATCGTCACATGAAGGGATCGGCTCTGCATCTACTTTGGTCACGTTGTTTAGCCGCCGATAATCGACGCAGAGGCGAATCGTCGAGTCCTTTTTTCTGACCAGGACGATAGGAAAAGAGTATTCTGACTATGATTTCTGAATTATTCCACTCGACTCAAGATTTAACATTTCCTTGTCGAGATTTTCCCTGTAACTTAATGGGATGGAATAAGGTCGGCATTTGATAGGTGTGTTATCAGTCAGAATAATAGAGTGTTCTATCCTGTCTGTCCTACCTGGGATGTCGAAAAAAATGTCCTTGTACTCCGTTACTAACTCTATAAGTTTTCGTCGTTGCTCGTCTGTAAGTTTCGGTTCTAAACGTATGCTATCAATTGTCGCAGTCGTGTCTACTGTCGGGATGGTAATTCTATTTCATCGTCATCTGTCTGATTAAGTACTGTTGTTGTACTAGCTGTGTGTTCTGTTTCCTGGCTAGGTTTGTTTGCGCTGTCGTTGTCCTTTGTCGCCCTACCTAGTGTAGTTGTGTTGTGTACGTCTGTCGTCCGATTGCTTGGTGTAGGTGCGTTTTGTTCGTCTATCATCAGTTCTTGTCGTGAAAAATAAGGCTTCAGCATGTTGATATGAAATATCTTTAATTTTCCCTTTATCGATATTTCACAATCGACATCTGATATCTTTCGTTCAACTTTGAATGGCCTTTGCCATGACGTTAGTAACAAATTACGTTTATCTGGTAGTAAAAGTAGCACCTTTTGATTGGGTTCAAGGTGTAGGGTTTTGGCACCCTTATTTGCATATTCTCGGTACATCTGGCCTTTTCTCTCCAAAGATGCTTTGGCTATTACACACGCCTTCATAATTTCATCGCGTGTCTCTGTTACCATCTCATACGGTGTTAATGCGGTTGGATTCTCTACTGAGCTAGTGATTAGCTGATGGTAGATTGTTAGGGGTCCACGAGGGTTCGCCCCATAAACTAACTCGAAAGGTGAGAAACCCGTACTTGAGTGCGGAATTTCTCGATGGGCAAATAGCACTGCTGGTAACAGAGTATCCCAATCAGATGGGTTCTCTGCTGTTACTTTCGCCAGCATGTGTTTTAGATCCCCGTAAATTTTTTCTATGATCCCGTTACTGGCAGGGTGATACGGGCTACAGAAATGCTGTTCTGTTCCTAGCAATTTTGTTAGGGCTTGCATCGCATCCGAAATAAACTGCGTTCCTCGATCGGATAAAATGGTTCGAGGAAAGCCAAAGCGACAAAATAGATGTAAGAATACATTTGCCACATCTTTGGAGGTGATGTATTTAAATGGCACCGCTTCGATCCACCTTGTACAGAGATCCACGAGGGTTAGTATAAACTGGTTTCCTTTGTTCGACACCTGATTCAGGGGTCCAACAATATCTACCTCTACACTTTCAAATGGTCTAGAGGCTAATATTTAACGCTGGACCTCGGCAACTACATGCTTTCCCTTTCTCACTAAATGTTGACAAATAGTACATGATCGACAGAAAGATTTAATATCGTTACAAAACTTAGGCCAATAGAAGTGTGACAAAATTCTGGCTCTTGTTTTGTCATAGGCCAAATGTCCAGCAAACGGTGACTCATGTGCAATCTTTAGCACATTTTGTCGGTGTTTTACTGGTAACACCGTCTGCTGAATTTCATGGTTATTTGTTGTATAATAACGCATGAGAATTCCGTTGTGTATTTTAAAATACCAAGATGCATTTTTAGTAACTTTCGCTCGCTCACCTAACAATTTAAAATAAGGTGCGGTAGTTTGATCGGTGCGTTGTGCCTCGATGAACTCTTGTCGAGTAGCACTGTTACTAGCACCACTGGGTGTTAACAACTGTAACATTTCATTTTGTAGGTCAGTATAATGTGTTTGGGTTTCTGACCTCGTTACAGCATTAGCCGTGTTTGTTTGTTTCCAGGCTAATATTTCGTCATCAGTACATTGTTTTAATGATGGCAAGCAACCCAAAATCAAATCAGTACAGAGATTTTGCAGGATCGCGCACGTAAATGTGCCGGTAAGGAACGGGGTGTTTATGCGGACTTTTGCCAGCGGGTATTTCTCAATGTTTCCAGAGAAAGTACGGCATTTAACAAACTCACCCGTATAATCTTCTGGCTTAACTAGGTCTCTTCTTACCCCAAGTAAAGTGCTGCCGCTATCAAGTAAACATTGGCATGGTTGTTCGTTGACCAGTGCATCGTGGAACTTTAGATTACCTCTGGAGGCTAAAGCTGCATTAGCATCTTCGTTGGAACATGGTATAACATGACCACATTTAAGTTTCCCGTCCGTATGAAACTGGTGACACGTGTCACATTCATTAAACTCTAACATATCAGTAACTACAGCCACAGTCTCACACTCATTGAATGGTAATACATTTTCAAGATCGGAATCAATTACACTCTCATCGTCTGATGATATATCTAAGAGCACAGCATTGCTAGCCTTCATTCTTTGCCTGCCCAAACATTTAGAAGAATAATGGCCATAACTTGAACAGAAGAAGCATTTAACAGCTCGTTTGTACGAGTCTCGTTTGTTTTCCTGCTTTTTCATCATCATTTCAAGATGGGCAGGATAAGATGGACTTTTATCACACATCGAGTACTGCGGGTGAAATAATTTGCAGTATACACAATGTGGTGGCTTCTGATAGGGTTTATCTTTCTTTTGATACCCTTTCTGGTTGTATGATTTGCTAGGTACGTTTTTGACAAAAGCAGTGATCTCAGTATCATGTAAGGGTGTTTTAAATATGTCCCTGTTTGAGGAAAAATACGCTGAACTACGTTTTTCGAGTTGTTCAATAGATTCATAGTCTGCTTGTTGAAGGAACTTAGCAAAGGGAGTAGGAACTGTGGATATGACTTTATCCATCACCATTAAGTCCTGCAATCTATCAAAATTCTTCCCTACTTTTGCCGCCTTAAGCCATTTATTGAATATACTCTGGACATTTGATACGTAGTCTAAGAACGTTTCAGTTGGCTTTGGTTTTATCTGAGAGTACTGGATCTGATATCCAGGAGCACCGAGTAGAAAATACTGCATAATCCTATCATGGATATACTGATAGTTACTTCTTAGATCTGATGGTATAGACTCTATGACCTTTAATGGCTCCCCACTGAGATTCCTCATATAGATCATCGCCTAGTCTTCTAATGGTATTTTCTGAGTCTTAAGCTGGAATTCTACATTCTCAGTCCAAGCTGATATTGAATCGCCTTGGCTGAATGGCTTGATGACCCCTTTGTACTTAGATAATTTATTTTGCTCTTCTTGACTCTTCTGTTTAGTAGAAGCTATCTGGATGTTAGAGTCAATCTCCATCTCTTTCATCTTTAACTTTGTTTGTGACTCTACCTCTATTTGCTTTTGCTTGGTGGCATCGTCCATCTCTATCTGTTTCTGTTTCTGTTTTATTTCCAATTCCTTCTGTTTAGTGGCATCTTCCATCTTTATCTGTTTTTGTTTCATTTCTAATTCTGTTTGTTTTGTGGCTTGGTCTAACTCTAACTGTTTTTGTTTGGTGGCTTGGTATAAATCCAGCTGTTTTTGTTTGGTGGCTTCCTCTAACTCCTTCATCTCTTTCTGATGTTGCCTTTCTATTGCTCTTTCATCTCTCAATTTGTCTGTTTCTTCTTTGTATTTTTCATTTGCCCATTTCTCTAATTTTTCTCCCGTATGGCCTAGTTCTTTGCCAGCCTGGATGCAGTCACTTAATGATGACATTTTATGGTTTTATGTTATTCCACAATTGATAATATAATTTTGCAATATTTACATCATCACTGAAAAAGAGGATGCATCGTTAAGGATGGTTATCAAAATTAGTGGAAAATATACTCATCTAATCCGCTGAGAAATACGGCACTCGGGATGTTCCACCGCTGTCTTTCGTATACACAACTAATCGACTTGCTTTTATAACTGATGTCTCTGTTCAATAGAGCATCAATACTTTAGCAATAAGCATGTAATGTACAATACATGGTTATTATTACTTCAAACATTACAGTTTCTACGGATGGTAAATAAATAGGATATCATTAATGATGATTGTGGTAAATGATATGAATGTATGATAGTCTAAATGATCGTCATTGAATGTCAATGTCGTCTTGTCTTCACTTTCTATCGTCTCTGACTGAGCTGCGCTGTATGACTTAGCTTAACCTCTAATCTATTTCTGTTGTGTAAAAAGAATTTGATTTTGAACAAGTACAAACGTGAATGTGATAAATGTAGACATTATGCTAGTATCACACAAAATGATTCGCAAATGATGGATATATTTGCAATTTCGATACATTTTCATGAAAATAATTTACACAAATAATATAGATAACATTTTATCGAATTTCCGAAAAAAAAAAAAAATTAAATAGCTTGTATGTGGTTCAAGCTCCACAAATGGTAATTAATGGTAATTTTCAAATGGTTATTTCAAGTACTTTAGAAAATGGTATCCTAATGATAACTGGTGGTTGTTCACGGCACTTATGATTACCAACTGGTATTTTAATATGTTTAACAAATGGTAGTTGGCTGTGGTTCCAGGCCCACGATTTTGACACCAATGGTAATTGGCTGTTTGATAAACAAATGGTAATGAGCGGTGGTTCAGGAACTTCTGACACCAAATGGCAATGAGCGGTGGTTCAGGAACTTCTGACACCAAATGGTAATGAGCGGTGGTTCAGGAACTTCTGACACCAAATGGTAATGAGCGGTGGTTCAGGAACTTCTGACACCAAATGGTATCCTGACTGTCAGCAACTCACTTGCGACAGGCATACAAGGATTCCCTGCTTTTGCACCACACGAAAGTGACAACTCGTATTGTTTGCAAAAGGATACATTGTATTCGGAGCTGATCGTTCGTTAGCTCCACGAGCGGAATACCACATCGGTATTAAACATCATAGTATGTTATGAAGATGGAATGAAGAGATGATATTAATAATAATCACTACTGACGTTAAAGCTAAAGTCTAAACTATTGATACTGTCCTTAACTACACAGTATCAACAGCGGATACACCGTCTGCTCCTTACGCCGTCCAGTCTCTGTCTGAACCAGCTGTCTGTGCTGTGTTCAGCCACGAGCAATTAGCACTCCGTGCATTCGCTAGTTTACGTGTTCCAACACGTTGGTCACTTGGTTGTAGCAACCAGAATTACAGTTTACACCTCGTGAAGCGGATTTCCCAGTATCTTGGGTAACCCCAGCTCACGCACACCTGTTGCCCTCCTTGTTGACACAAGTGTGTCCCGTTATAGCTATTTATAGCATTTGTGTCTCTTCTGTCTGGTCTCCTAAGTCGTTATGTTACTTGTCCTTTTTCTTAGTTCTATTTAGCTCTCCTTAGCTTTAAGCTCACACGTAGCTCTTTGACAATATTTATAAAAGGCAATGTGTATCCGGATGTCCTTTATGCGTTCGCGAACAGTCCATCCGATTGAGATAACATTTTCTACATGCTTTCTTTTCATTCCCGTGCAACCAACTGTCATAGTTTGTTAGTGTACAATCAGCTATTTACTTACTAAAATTTAATATTTAAATTTACAATATCATTTATATATAGCTAGGGGACTTAACTCAAGAAAAGTTATTTCAAGGGGCATAACTTTTAATAGCATTTCTATATATTTTATGTATAGATTGTTGCATTGTTTTCAAAGATTTATAAACTCTTTCTCTACAGTTATTTACAGGCATATAAGTTATAACAAATAATGATATAATCTTTAAGGCATTTTCAACGTTTTCATAAAAGTAATTCATCTATTTAAATAGTGAAACTTTTCTAACTCATCTTATTATTTTTCTTCACCAGCATATTAATTTTTTTTAACATTCTCATATGTATGGCGCTTTACACCCACCGTTGGGTATTTATGATGCCCATGTTAAACATTTCCTCAACGAGTTACTTTTCATGCATTTTAATGCTTATTGTTCTTTTGTTGTCAAAGAATTGCTTCATAAGAGATGTTGAATGAAAGAATGTATGAGAGGAAATATAGAGAAGAAGACCATTTATTGGCTGTTCGTGATATCTTGGTAAGCTTACTTTAGATCGATCTCTTCCTATCATATTTTCTACTATCAATCTATCTATTCATCTATTCTATCTATATTTTTAACGGGAACGGGTCGAACATAGATAGATAGATAGATAGACAGACAGACAGACAGACAGACAGATAGATAGATAGATAGATAGATAGATAGATAGATAGATAGATAGATAGATAGATAGATAGATAGATAGATAGACAGACAGATAGATAAACGGGAACGGGAGCTTATATGACTACTTATATGAATTAAATTAGATGCTCCCCACCAGGGGCTTGGCGAAGCCGGGTCAGACAGACAGACAGACAGACAGATAGTCGGGAACGGAAGCTTATATGACTACTTATACGAATTAAATGAGACGCTCCCCACCAGGGCCTGGACGAAGTCGGGCCGGGTCGGACAGATAGACAGACGGACAGACTGACAGACAGACAGATAGTCGGGAACGGAAGCTTATATGACTACTTATATGAATTAAATGAGATGCTCCCCACCAGTGACTTGGTGAAGTTGGGCCGGGTCAGACAGACAGATAGACAGCAGACAGATAGTCGGGAACGGGAACGGGAGCTTATATGACTACTTATATGAATTAAATGAGATGCTCCCTACCAGGAACTGGGCAAAGCCGGGCCGGGTCAGCTAGTAACATATAAAGGCAGGAAATCAGACCCTTTCCAACTAACATCTGGCTTCAAAAAAGGTGATGCACTATCGCCGCAACTCTTCAATCTGTCTCTAGAAAAAGTTGTAAGGAAGATAAAGGAGGGATGTGATATTGGAGGAACATCCAGACTGCTTGGTTATGCAGATGATGTAGATATTATAGGGGAAAATGAACAAAAGACATTGGAAATATTGGCTAACTTAAAGGAAAAAGCCCAACAGATGGGGCTGGTTATCAACCAAGATAAGACAGAATATATGGTAATTTCAAGAGAAGGAATGGCTAAAAACTCTGGCTACATACAAATAGATAATATGACCATTAAAAACACGGAAACATACAAATACCTGGGTACAATCTTCAACTGCTCCAACATCATAAGGGAAGAAATTCCAACTAGAATCAGTTCTGGAAATAAGATATACTATGCACTACAACATTTGCTAATATCAAATGCGCTATCTCGTAACACCAAAATAACAATATACATAACACTGATCAGACCAGTTGTGCTGTATGGCTCTGAAACCTGGAGTACAACGAAAGGAGACGAAGCCTTGTTACAAACCTTTGAGAACAAAGTTTTAAGACGCATCTTTGGACCCATTAGGGATACACAAAGTGGAGAGTGGAAAAGAAGAAGTAACAAAGACATTTATGATCTGTTTAAGTCCCCGATAATCACTGGTATCATGAAGGCTAATAGACTACAATTGCTGGGGCATATAGAAAGAATGGAAGATAATAGGGAAACACAACTCGCTTAAACTCAGGAAATAAATGACTGTAGACCCCGAGGTAGACCAAGAAGACGGTGGAGAGAGACCTACAAGCACTTGAAATCAACGACTGGCAAGAGAAGGTCAACCAGAGAGACGAATGGAGACGGATTGTATCTGCAGCAAAGAACCTCAATGGCTCGGAACGCTGAAGAAGAAGAAGAAACTAATTCACAAAATCCTATTTCAAAATGCCCCAATCTACCTTTGGCCATTGTTTAATTATAATGCAAGACATAGCGAACGACTAAATATACTCAATGTCCCTAAATCTAGGATAGACTTATATATAACAAGCTTAGCATACTCTGCCACTCAGTTGTGGAACAATCTTCCACAAGAAATCAAAGACACCACCAATCATTATACATACAGTCGCAACCTGTTTGAACACTACCTCAGGAAAGACTACATGCCCCTTAAAGAAGAAAAAACAGCACAAAAGACAATAATAATGGTAAATTATCTCGAGCGACAACTAGCCACAACAAAAATAAAAATATTCCCATATGTATGGCACGTTACACCCACCTTGGGTATTCATGATGCCCATGTTAAACATTGCCTCAACGAGTCGTGTATTATTGATTATTTTTCATGCGTTTTAATGCTTATTCTTTTGTTGTCAAAAAATTGCTTCATAAGAGATGTTGAATGAAAGAATGTATGAGAGGAAATAGAGAAGAAGGGCAGAATGTCAGACGGGCCTGCGTGCCCAATTCTTAAACCTTTGAAAGTAAAGATTTTCGTTCGTTCGTTCGTGCGCATGCCAAATCCATCCATCCGTCATGTGCCTTGCCGATAAGCGTGGGCGGTCATGTTCTGCCATCTCACTCGATCGCCAGAGTCGTGGATCACATGCTCCCTAAACAATTTTTTTACGGCGAGCTGCGTTGTGGTAAACGCTCCCAAGGCGGCCAGAGGAAGCGTTTTAGACACTGAAGAATACACTCAAGGCTTTTCGAATTCATCACAACACTTGTAAAACTGCTACCAAACACCAAAATCCATGACATACATTATTACGCAAAGGTGTAGTCACTTGTGAAGCAAACAGGACTGCAAGGGCTGCAAAAAGAGGCTGGACAGAAAAACCAATGCAGGAGATCCTTCTCCTGAAAGGTCAAGCATTCTTTGCCCACATTGTCAAAGAACATTCCGAGGCAAAATAGACCTTGCCAGCCATCTTAGGACTCACGGCTCCATACTTTCAAGCCCACTGGATGAAATGCACGATCATCATCATTCTTGATGGACAAACACCACCATTCACTATATATCATATCATAAATGGTTATGTACATTCACTTTGGAGACAATAACAAAGACACGATACTGATAACAACCTTGTTATCACCAAACATATATCACACCTGTACGATCAAGACAAGTTGATAGCGGGAGTACTAGCGAGGTTGATAGCGTACTGCACTGGTAGTGCGATAAGCACGATCGGGTGGAGGTTCGACGCCTAGGCTCAACGCTTGTCAAAGTGAGGGCAAGATTGGCCAGGTATGCCTCCGGCCAGGTATGCCTCCTTGCTCGCAGGCCTACAATCTGTGATGACGCTACTACATGGCAGGCCCATGACATTGGGACAACTATTTTATTTCAGAGTAAGCCAGCCGGCGCTGTGTTTTAGCGGCAGTGAAAGTGTATCACAAATCCCCAACAAACCGAGTGGAGTATTCGAAATCTGCTTGCTGCTTGTGGCCTGGCGTTGATTTAAATGGTATGGGCGTCAGTTACTCAGAAGACAGTGATAAACTACTAAAAAAAAAATTTAAATGCACAATTGGCTCTCGCTTGCTTTGAGCTCAACCCATACACACTATTTATAGTAGTGTTGGACTGGATTTTGCGTGTGGATTAGCTTTCCCTATTAACAGTGTCCCTCGCCATCAGGCGAACCCACTCCGACTTCAGAGGTAAATGCTGCGGTTGATTTGGACGTCCTGAAAAGGACATGCTTTAAGAGTAAGCCCATATTGGCAACTTATTAATATGTTGATTTGAGTTGATCCACAAATCGGTATTATTGCTCTTGGGGCATTCCCATAAGCGCTCAGTCATCATCTTTAACAGCAAGCTGAGAGTTACAATACTAATGCCCATTGCAATCTGATTATATGTCCGTCTTGCTTTACCCCTGAGTGATGACTGTCGGCCGGATCCTCTGACCACCCCTTACTGATGCATTCTCTCTAGATCATGACTGATTGTTCTTCTGTATTGCCATATAGTCGGTGCGAGCATGAATGACGTCATATGGAGTAGAGAGAAATCCTCGATGCCAAATACGATATAAAACTAGGAGACGCGTTAGAAACACAAGAAACGTCACAGAGCGATTAGCCCAACAACGGCAGACTTGTGAGGAAAGGCAAACGAGAAGGCAGTGCAAGTTGGATTTCTCTAAATTAAACTGGACTGATGGTTACTTGGCATTAAACTAGTGGCGGATTATTCCTAACTGACAAGGAAAAGACTTAGCAACATGGTGCAGAATATCGCCACGAAGAAATGAACCAACGGCGAAAGGAAATAGCTATATTTCCCAGAGCGGAAAGAAACACAATAGATGGAATGAGTGAATAATCTTAGAGGACGTATAGCTCAAGTTGTCAACGGTGGCAATGACAAGGTTGGCGAACCTTTTGTTTATTATTGTCAGCTATTAATAAGACTTGCTGCGGACCTGGTATAACAGGCCCTGCAAGGGCTGCATAGTAATTGTTGGACACGTTAACCTTTGCATGCTGTAAAATGTATTAAACGACAGTTTTTGCTGGACTTACGTCTAAGAAGTCTTTCTCATCGTCTTTGTTCATATTGCTGTTGTTGATCTATCGAAGCTAGCCGAGATATACTTTTGTTAGAGTTAAAATAAGTATATTATCATGGAATATTATCATCATCAGCAGCAATATGGCACGTGGAGGACTCGTATTCCGGGAATGTCAACAAATTTCAGCCAGTAACCACCATTATGCACTTGCCAAACATCAACACACCCCAAAGTCAATAATTATGTGTGTATAAATTCTGTTCTAATTCGTACGTGGAGGAATTATACTTTGTCAGCCACCACACATCCATTATACAGTCAGGATATATAGACACACCTCTTGGACTTGATTTTTGAAGCATTTGGACACCCATGTCGACAGGTAAATAAAATGGAAATATTCTACAACAAGTGAATGGGTACAATTATCTCGGAACAGTAATAACATCTGATGGGAGATGCCTTGAAGAGATTAGAACAAGAATCGCCATGGCAAAAGTAGCCTTTAGCAAGATGAAAAACATACTGACCAATAAAAAGATGTCAATTGAAACGAGAAAAAGAGTGTTGAGATGCTACATAGAACCTGTACTTTTATATGGATGTGAAGCTTGGACAATGAGCAGCCAGGCTGAAAAACATCTGATGGCTGTAGAAATGTGGTTTCTGAGGAAAATGCAAAGAATACCATGGACAGCCAGAAAGACCAATGAACAAGTCCTTCAAGAAACAAATGAAGATCGTAAACTGATCAGAGACATTAGACGTAGACAGTCACAATTTTTTGGGCATGTTATGAGAAGAAATGATTTGGAGAACTTGGTGACAACTGGTAAGATCGAGGGGAACAGACCAAGGGGAAGACCTAGAAACAAGTATCTGGATGGCTTGGCCTTGTGGCATGGTCGAGACAGAAACACGGAACTGATCCACGACTCTGGTGATCGAGTGAGATGGCAGAACATGACCGCCCACGCTTACCGGCATGGCACATGATGGATGGTCGACAGGTAACAGAAGATGGACGCCTTTATCCTTCACACGGACACTTCCCTCCATGGAATTCCCAATGGACTTGTTGACGTCTTCTCTAGATTACACACGAAACACACGGTCGTAATCATTATCAAGGATCGTTCCACATTTCACCACCATACATTCGGAGCAGCCCTTGTACTTATCATCGTAAGGTTCACACCTTAATCAGTGACACCGGTGCTGTTAGTATTAATTCGTCCGAAACAGCAGGCGTGTTGCCACGGTGCTACATTGTACTACCGATACTATATTTCGGTACATTGACTCCTCAAGTACTGGAAATCAGCGCAGACGACTTCACTTCCACCATCTCAACTTACACGGACGTCTGGACGGATCTAAATTACGGACACTAGTAGTTACCCCTTATAGGACATCAAACACTTCAAAGGACATCGTCTCACCCACTATTGGTCATGGAATTCAACGACACACCTACATCACGTCACCGGTGGTATCATTATTAGTCAGATACCCATCTCAACGCCTACTTGTTCAACACATCACGTCTACATAAGGCCCGTATATTTGTTGATTGTTGCGTTATTTGTTATCTAATTGGGTGTGTTCATACGTTTTATTTTAACGATGGCCGATTCGTCGTTTCATTGACGACGTGGGTGGTTGGTGGGCTATCTCTGTGCTAAGTAAAATCATTATATAGCATAGAGATACGCTTTGTACTTACACTCGTCAGCCCGTTACGAATTTTTTTATAGCGATCTCACGATGTGACGGTACTAATATTGTGTTGTAGTAGTCATTTACGTTAGTTATCTTAGTATCATTAGTCAGTGTTATTTTCTTTTATGAGAATAGATATGTGTCTACGTTACACGTCACCCGGTTTCTCGTAACTGTTATTTGTCTTGTGTTATTATATTCTTTACACGGAATATATTATTCATACTATTTTCTGGTATTTACATATTGTAACGGTTAGGACGGTATTTATTCGCGCTAAGTTTGCTAATTTCCTTGGGTTATTCGGTTCTACATTATTATTCGTTTTGGAGTTGACATTTCCTTCAACATTTGTATGTTGATATATCTTCTACGCTGTTGTCAACATACTTGCATCTTGTCGATTCCTTTGTACTCCGCTATTTTATTTCAGCTAGATAAGTTATAGCGCAGTTAGGACAACATGTCGACACTACAAGGCTTTATTAACATGGGTGATAAGTCTGGTTTGACCGGTCTTGAGCTAAGGACATGGGCGAAACAGGAGTTTAAAGAATTCCAAATGCAACAGAAGGAGGAAAAACAACCACAAGCAGCACGTGAAAGAGAAGAAAGACAAACAAGATTAGCTGCAGAGAAAGAAAGCAATGAAAAAGAGATTGCATTTCAGAAAGAATTAATAGAGAAGGAAATAGCATTGGAAAGGGAGAGAACAGCGGCTGAAAAAGAGAAATTAGCAACAGAAAGAAAGATGGATGAGAGGCAGTTAGCGGCAGAGACAGAAATGAAGGAAAGGCAACTAGCATTTGAAAAAGAGAAACTTGCAGCCGACGCACTTTTGAAGGACAGGGAACTTGAAGGTAATTTGAATGTTAAGTCATTGGAAATGGATCGTGAAGCTGAGATGGAACAAGAAAGAATACAAGCAAAACATAATGATCCAGTCAAGAAGTACCAAGGTCTGATTCGTAACTTCCAACAAGGTGATTCTGTTAGTTCCTGGATTACTAATTTTGAGGTACTAGCAAAATTCTATTAAATTCCTGAACAGGACTTACCAATCTTATTCCATCGAGATCTTACATTGGAACCTTTAATGGTGATTAAGTTGATCCCTGAGAACTTGCGAACTGTCAGAGTCCTAACTATTAGCTCCTTCTAGCTCACTGGACTTGGACAGGCAAATTACAACATCTACGACACATATACTAATAACACATGACTGCAATCGGAAACTCGCAGGAGCTATCTCCTGAACAACATTTATTACAATATATTACAGGCTGACAACATTGTCGCACTTTACGCTCAAACAATCGTTCAACACCCGCAGCCACGCGCTAGCTCACATGGGCGATATTCACACTGTCGCCCGTATAACCATTCGCAATCACCGCCTCACATCATCCCGCACATATCACAGTTAGTAAATTCCTCGAATATCAACACACAACGTTCATCTCCATCTATCAGTCACAACACTATCGTTCTATCGTTCTATCGCTCTCTAGATCTCCACACGTCCCTCTCTATTCGCTGTTTCACCCACACTGCCTCTCTCTCCTCCTTGACCTTCCCACATCACGTGGGTCTGTCCACGGACTTCTTGCCTGACCTCCCGTCAGCCAAGCCGTGGTGTCTCTTACTGCCCTTGACCTCAGCTATGCTTACACTGACTCTCGCTTACATACCGGCACTTACACTCTTACTTACACATAACACCCTGACACTCTCCCCCCGCACAAACAATGTGGCACTTTCCGTTAGAAATGTGACACATTCTGCTGTTGTTATTCTTGGTACATCTTTCTAACCTTGTCAGGGGATTATATGATCATAAGTCTACGCTTGCGTCGCTTTTTGCTCTGATCTTTTTTCCCCGAGATTAAATTACTATTCTTCTCTCTTTTGCAGTATTGAGGTTTCTCTCAAGGTTTTGTCGTGGTCTGACAAATATTCTGGTTGGGTCTACTTGTCATACCTCGTTATATTACTCTCTCCCCACTCCGTGACATTACATTCTGTTCATTTTACTCAATCGATTTGCTGTGCATTATCATCTCATAGTTATTGTGGCTATACTGGTTTAAGGATTCTCCATTGGTTTACGCCTCGAATAAGGCTACAACTTCCTCTTACAGCATTCTTAAATTTTCTCTCTATTCAGACGTGGTCTCCCTCGTCTCTATTTAATGCACTCTCATCGATTCTTTATGAGCACGCCATGTCAATGTTGTGGTCATGGTTCGAATATACTTCATGTATGTAATAGTCCCCCTTACCTCATCTTATGTCAGACCGTGAGTTGTTTCCCTTTTTGGGTACACCTCGTTTACTGTTATAGAGAGTTCTTATTAATCTCTTCGGTTGGCATCACCCTGTTGGTATGTTCATTCTTGTTACAATATTATGATGTTACTTCTGTACCACTATTGCTAAGCGTCATTCGTCGGGCTATCCACCCTACGCGAAAGCAAGTTTGGTAACATTCGCGTATTGGGATTGCCAGGCGTTGATTCTCAGCATTACACCTTATACCTTTCGCCACTATCAATCAATCAATCATGTGCCATGCCGGAAAGCCACTATACTTACGCTCATATGTACATATCACATTCTACAAATACAAAGTATTATAATAATAAAATTAGACCTTGGATGTCATGCACTTAATACATTTACAATAAAATATTCATCGTCGCTGCCTTTATACACGTATAGGACCCTGTTCTTGTCCTGTGACAGTTATGCACACGTAATTAAATTATCAGTGTTCACTGTTCATTGCGGTGCTGGAATGTTTGGCATTTCTTCTTTCTCACCCGATTATTGACGTATTCTGCAAACCATGATATTGTCCTTCCTTCTGTATAGTATTTAAGACTGCACCACATTTGGATAATTTATAAATACACAGTTCTTTAAAATTGCTGGAATTCACACATGTAAAAAAACTAGTGCGTCTGTCTGTGACTGTCTTTGCCATAGTTTGTAGGTTGGCATCTGGTTCATTAACTGATCACTGAAATGAATGTCTGTACTTCTGAAGTTCTTGTCGTTGTTAGTCGATTTCAAAGGTGGGTTCTGTAGATACTCGTTTGAAACAAAGTCAATATTGGTATATCTTACTGTTTGATACCTGAAATCACATGTTGAGTCTTACTGTTCTGTCGATGACACTTTTCACGTTGAAGGAACTTTTATGTTGGTCTGTACAATGGAGTGTGCTAGTATCATAGCGCTGGAGTCGTACAGCAGACAAGGCAACTCTGGAGTTACTTGATCTACGGATATAAAGTGGGTTACGGTTAAAATTAATTTTCCGAAGGGTGGGGATTTTCAAATTTTATGTTGAGATCATTTTGAGTGCTATCTCCAAACCTGCACTCGTACATGTGTGTATACATTCAATAGTTCAAATAATAATAATACACCATGTATAGTTTTGAAATGTAATCGTGCATGTTTGTATGCGTTTCTGCAATTTGTGTATGTTTTCCAAAATATGTAGGGTAATTTGTTGCTGATTTTTGTCAGTAATTCCACCGACTGATGATTTACATTGTTTAGCATAAGTATGTGTCTGAGTTGACTTGACATAGAGTTTATCAGTGGCAACAACAAACCTTGGTTTAACAGTAATGCTATAAGTAACAAAGTTAGCTGTTTTGTCATGAGTAACATCATTTGTGTTGCGTCATAATGATGTGTGAATAAAGCTGTTAGTGAAGACATTTGTTTTGCATTTAACATGAGTAGTGCGAGTAGAATCATCCACTGTGTGCACTTGGGCATGTGTGTAGTTAACAGGGGGTACAGGAGGTATAGTATGTACCATGATGATTTGTGATCATTCCTCGCTCTTGTGAAATGCTTGTTTTCTGTACCTTTTTTCTTGTGATGATACACACCAGTTTCTGTTTTTTCTTGTTTTGAGATGGTAATCAAGTTGGTATGGTGTGGTACTTTGGTCTGTTCATCATGTTGTTGTATGATGAGTGGCGTAGTTAAGGCAGTGCTTGTTGTGGTGTTAACTTTCTGCCCTGTGTGAGTTTTGGACTCTGTGTAGTCTGTCACATTTAATACATTTCCAATTAATAAATCACAACATGGATTTTCTAATAAAGCACAAGTTACTCTGCCTGATAGGAAAGGTGATTTTATATTGGCCCATGCCATAGGATATTTCTCTACTGTCCCTGAAACAGTTCTGCAATAGATGTACTCATCTAGGTAGTCTTTAGGATCAGCTAGGGTCTTCCGAAGACCGATAAGACAGGACCCTGTGTCGCGTACACATGTGCATACTGTATCATTGATGTATCCTTCATGGAATGTTAGTTTTCCTAACGACAGTCTTGAGGTTGTGTTCATTTCCTCACTTTCTTGTTGAGTCTTACCCCTTTTAAATAAGGGCTGAGGCTGAGTGATATTAACAACATTATTGGAATATGGTATGAAGTCTGATGGGTAAAACTCAGTCTGTTTTGCCTTTTCAGTGTTTGGTCTTGTTTTCGTTTTTGTGATGTTTACTTTTTCTAAGTTCTTTGCTGAACTGTCTGTTGTAATGTTTATGGCTGCATTTGCTTTTTCTTTCTGTATTCTTTTTACACCTTCACATTCAAAACGCCTGTGGCCATACGCAAGGCAAAAATGACATTTTGTTCTATATTTCCTTTGATTTACCTTCCCCAGCTTTTGTGCTATAATAGTATTCAGGTATTCTTGATAAGTGGGATTCTTATCGCATATTCCATTTTCTGTATGTGGAGTGTTACAATGTTTGCATAGTACTGGTTTTGTTTTCTGTGGTTTGTTTTGACAATCTGTGGCTGCAGATGCCGTTGCTTTCACAGTAATTTTCTGTTGAGTGTTTTTACCCAGGTCTATACTTTGGTTGTAATATTCGCGGCATTTTTCCATTAAATCTTTGATAGGCTCTTTGTAATGTTCTTCTAAATATTTTCCGCATTCGGCTGGGAGTGTTGCTTTTAGTTTTTCTATTACCAAGAAATTCATTACTTCGTGATTGTTGTCTGTATGTTTAATTACCAATATTAATTTACTGAGAAATTCTTCTAATTCCCTTATATACTGGGTGAATGACTTATCTGTGGCTGGTTTCACATTTTGTACTTCTACTTTCAGAGTCTCGAAAGAGGTTAGATAGTATTTTAATATGTTTGTTTTAAAGTATTCGTAGTCTGTACTTGACATATCTGGTGTGATCTCCGATAGTTTTCTACTTTTTATTGGTACGTGTGCTTTGTACCATACACTCCAATGATCCTTTGGGATTTTGTAGTCTTGCATTTTCTTTTCGAAATCCTGTGTCCACACCCGTATTAGGTCAGGATTTATCTTACACTTTGCTTTGTCGTGTGCCCGTGTACTATCGAAAGAATTTTAAAACTTTGCGTAATGTTTTGTGCCCCAGAAGCGTGAAAAATGTTCATCATCTGAACTCATTTTCTGTTAATTATTATTTACCTCCACCAATGATGATATTTACACAAGAAAATCAAAGAATGCAGATTTGGGTAATTAGCAATCAAAATTAATCAACTTATCTTTATCTGCTGATTACTCGAACGCTTGATGTACAGGAACGTGATTCCCGTGCTGGTTACCGCTGACCTGGTCTGGTTACGTCGATCGCTTTGTAGAATTGACCCCTGCTGTGGAAAGAAATGATGTTATTTTCGTTCTGACTCTATTAACACATCTTTGATTTACAATTTCTTATACATATTATGCACTAGATCTTCTTCTTTACAAAAGTAGCGTTCTTTTATGCAATTTACATGGGAATGTGGTTCATGTGTACTTCTGACACCATTATACCTGTCAGAGTCCTAACTATTAGCTCCTTCTAGCTCACTGGACTTGGACAGGCAAATTACAACATCTACGACACATATACTAATAACACATGACTGCAATCGGAAACTCGCAGGAGCTATCTCCTGAACAACATTTATTACAATATATTACAGGCTGACAACATGGTCGCACTTTACGCTCAAACAATCGTTCAACACCCGCAGCCACGCGCTAGCTCACATGGGCGATATTCACACTGTCGCCCGTATAACCATTCGCAATCACCGCCTCACATCATCCCGCACATATCACCGTTAGTACATTCCTCGAATATCAACACACAACGTTCATCTCCATCTATCAGTCACAACACTATCGTTCTATCGTTCTATCGCTCTCTAGATCTCCACACGTCCCTCTCTATTCGCTGTTTCACCCAGACTGCCTCTCTCTCCTCCTTGACCTTCCCACATCACGTGGGTCTGTCCACGGACTTCTTGCCTGACCTCCCGTCAGCCAAGCCGTGGTGTCTCTTACTGCCCTTGACCTCCGCTATGCTTACACTGACTCTCGCTTACATACCGGCACTTACACTCTTACTTACACATAAGACCCTGACACGAACCAACTATAAATGCATGCGAGATAGGGTCCTTGCACATTTTTCTTTGCATGAAGCTGGTTTACGTACAAAATTCAAGACACTATCTCCTAAAGCGAAACAAAATTTCCTCGACTTCGTGTCTGAGACCTCTTCTTGCTTTGACAAGTGGTTAAGAGCAGCAGACCTTGGTTCTGATTTAGATAAGATATGTGATCTGATACTGAGAGACAAACTTCTTTCTGCGGCACCTGAAGCTATGTCTGTATTCCTCGTAGAAAATAAATGTAAGTCACTTAGTGAGCTGGAGTCACCGGGTGAATCTTTTTATAACGCCCACCGTGACATATTTGCTGAATGCTCACAACCAGAACTTGTGATACGAGCTATCGCCAGAATCCAGAATCACAAAGGTAATGGTAAGTTTAAGAAATTTTCAAATAAAAACAGGGGACCTTATCAGACCACAAACAGAGATTCCGACAGACCGAGGAAGAGTTATTTCACATGATGTCAACATTTTAAACCGTCCCACGGGTCTTTGGAAATGTGTGATCAACATCCTGGCTATGCTGCATACTTGAGAGACATCACGGCAAAGAAAAGAGGTAAGTATGACTCCTACAAGAGGAGTGTTATATGTTTTTCTTGTCGGGTGTACGGGCATACCAGTAAGTCATGTGCGATGAGAAATACTTGGAAAGAAGCAAGTACCGCATATGTGTTCTCCAGTAGCGATTCTGACGACTTAGAGGACACACATGCAGCTATTATTCAGACATATTAATAATGACAGAATAGAAAAGACTGAGAAATACATCCCTATTGACGAATGTCTAGCAGCCATTCATGAAGCCAATGCGGCAAATATCCAGAATGGCACACTGAAAGTCCACCAGGCATTGGTGAATGGCGAACCTACTACATGCGATCGTGACACAGGAGCATCAATTATTGGAATAGACCGAAAGTTGGTAAGAGAACAAGATTACACAGGCAAAACTGTTGCCTGTAGAACTTTTGGCGGCACAATAGAAAGATATAAAATTGCCGCCATTACGATATGCAGCAGTGCTACCTAATCCTTGTGCCGGTGTACTCATTGGGAACGTACCCAATGTGAATTATCGCACTCACGAAGAGGCGATTAAATGGGAGATTGGCCACATTTCAACGAATGCTGTCACAAGCACCCAAGTGAGGCGACAAAAAGAACAATCTACTCAGACTGATAGTGACAATACTCAGAACATTATCACACTGACAGCTGACTTAGCTAATGAACAAAAACTAGATCCTACACTACAAATATATTTTAAAAGCATACATGAACCGTCTAAACAAGCTAAGCATGGTAATTGGTAATTCATTTTGGACAATAATATTCTAACAAGGCGGTACAACAAAGGTCCAACACTTCTATTACAAACAGTGTTACCTACCAAATATCGCAGTGAAGCACTGAAGCTTGCTCATGATTCGTCATTTGCGGGTCATGTGGGTATTGCTAAGACCAATAACAGATTATTGGCACAATATTATTGACCTGGTTATGCCAAAGATTTTACGACGCATGTTCGTTCATGTACATTATGCCAAAGAACCACACAAAAAGGCAAGCATCCCAAAGCTCATGTTTAGAAAATTGATCTGGCATCACGCCCTTTTCAGAAGATTTCTGTGGATATTGTCGGTCCACTGAATACTACTACTGATCGTGGTAATCGGTTCATCTTAACCATGATTGATCTCTGTACTCGTTGGCCAGAAGCTATTCCACTCAAATACATCACCAGTAGATCCATCCTAGATTTATTATTATTAATTTTCAGCAGGATAGGATTTCCATGGTTTATATTGTCTGATAGTGGTGGTTAGTTCATATCTGCGGCTACCCAAGCAGCGATGAAAATACTAGGTATTCCACAGGTCTTTAGTTCACCTTGGCACCCAATGACAAATGGGATCAATGAAAATTACAACGGGGTCCTTACACGAACCCTAACAAAAGTTGCAGCTGAGCGACTTAAAGATTGGGATAAACTATTGCCTGCAGTACTATTTGCGTACCGTGAGGTACCACAATCAAGTACGGGTTTTTCTCCGTTTGAGCTTTATACGGCGCAAATCCTCGTGGTCCATTGATGTTATACAATGACATGCTGACGAACAAAACATATGACCACCCTAAAAGAGACGCCTATGAAATGGTTACTCAGTTGAGAGATAAAATCATAACGGCTTGTCAAATTGCGAAATCTGCTCTCGAAATGGCTGGAGATAAATACAGGCAGTATGATAACACAAACGCCAAGACAATAGTCTTGACAGAAGAAGACGAAGTTTGGTTATTACTACCCGACCCTCTTTATTGTCTTGTTACTTCATGGCAGGGTCCATTTAGAGTCATCAGAAAAGTTAGTGACGTGGATTATCTCATTTATGTAAAAGGAAAACATAAAATTTTCCACATTAATATGTTAAAACCATACGTTGCACGTGACACTGACACACCACAGGCGATACAACAAATACCACAGACAGGGGCAGCGGCGTGCTGGGTGATTAATGAACAACAAGAAGACGCCATTGCACAACAAATACCAACTCCAACAGTTAATAGTGACAGCGGTTGGCAAGCTATTCAAATAATTCAAAACCTGTCGACACAGGATAAAGATAAACTTATGTCAGCGATACGAGAATTTAGTACAATTTTTTTCTGATATCCGGGACAGACATCACTTATCAAACATAAAATCACACTACTTTCTGATATTCCAGTGAAAGTGGAAGCATTTCCTATTCCGATACATTATCTAGAGAAAGTTACAGCTGAAATATCTGAACTAGATCAAAGTGGTATCAGAAAAAAGTCAATTTCAAATTACTGTTCTCCGGTAGTGATAGTGAAAAAGAAAGATGGTTCATTGTGTCTGTGCGTCTATTACAGAAAAGTAAACGCGTTGACACTTCTTGATGCCGAACCAATGCCAAATATAGATGAATTGATCGAAGGCATGACGAACTCTAAACTCTTTTCAAAAATTGATCTTACCAAGGGATATTGGCAGATTTCCATGGATGAAGATACCATGCATATCACAGCTTTTAGCACTCCATTAGGTCTATATGAATTGGCATATCTTCCATTCGTTCTGCAAAATGCACCAAGCACATTTATGCGCATGATGAGAAAATTGCTGCATGGTATTTCAAATGTTGCTACGTATATGGATGATATCTGTATCCATACTACGGACATAGACACACATGTTAAAATTTTAAAACAAGTATTTCAGAGAATACAACAACATGGTCTTAAAGCTAAACCGAGCAAGATCGAAATAGGGTTCACTGAAATACAATTTCTTGGTCACGGAATTTCTGATGGGTTTCGTAAAACAGATCCATAGGTAGTTACCAAAATTCTCAACATCAAACCACCCAACACTAAAAAAGAGCTGAGAAGTCTATTAGGTCTCATTAACTACTATCAAAAGTTTATTCCTAATTTTGCTGATATGACAGCAACATTTTCTGAACTTCTCAAGAAAGGTCAGCCTACGAAAATTGCCTGGACAAAGGATCATGACAAACTATTACAGCAGATCAAAACTCGTTTCAGTACTCATCCTATTCTAAAACTGCCTGATATTTCGATAGGTTTCGTCTTACAGACAGACGCGAGTTTTCATGCAATTTCGGCAGTCTTACTCCAGATACATGACGGCAAGTTATATCCTATTCTTTATTATAGTAAGAAGCTGTCAGATACGCAGAGAAATTACTATATCACTGAACGTGAAGCTTTAGCGTTAATTGAGAGTATTGAGAAATTTTCTAGATATCTTCTTGGGGGGAAATTTCTAGTTCTTTCTGACAATAAGCCATTGCAAATCTTTAAGTCTGGTCATCCTAAGAACTCCAGAATACATCTATGGCCACTTCTCTTACAAGACTATGACTTTGATATCTGTCACATTCTAGGAAAGGACAACAATTTAGCTGATATTCTTAGTCGACTCTAGATCGTCTACACAGCAGTTTTCATTGTTAATAGTTGTCTACGTTCATTATATGTTAGTTATTTAGGCCGATTAATTTGTATGGCAAATACACCCGATGGGGTGGCAAATTCCACAACAAACAACACATTACTATATTTGTCATAGTATTATTCAGTTATATACATATGTTGTTAATTTCGTTCTTTGGCAGAGACATGATGTGACATGAGATGCGGCAGATGAAGCTGTTATTTTTCCGCATTCGTCAGATACTAGGATGGGGCGATTTGATTCTTTATGGTCAACGAACTTTCGAGGTTCGAGAATTCGGAAGGATTGCGTTTGTATATGTTTATGACAATTTTGAACATATGGTTTCTGAAATTACAAATAGTAATTATATTGACACTGTTGAATGATAAGAAACTGACATCGAACAATTCCACAATTTTAATGGAATCATAAACACTTGCGTAGACTATAGAATGTGATATAGTGTTATTAGTATAATATTATGAACGGTATTATTATGTTAATTAGATTGTTCACAAGATGTAAATTTAGTATAATTAAGTGATTACGTTCTTCGGTTATGATAAGTAATTAGTTAATAAATGCTTATAATTATGTTATTATCTTGATCGCTATCAACAGATACAGATATGATATCTAAAAGGTTACGCCACATTATGATTGCGCCACAGATAGAGAATAAGTGCCATTGCATTCCACAAACAATTCGTTGATACTCAACAGGTCGATGCTGTATAAGTCTCAAAGTTCATACGATTGCACGATATCACGATATCTACAAAGAAGGCAGAACATCTCTCTCTCTCTCTCTCTCTCTCTCTCTCTCTCTCTCTCTCATACACACACACACACACACACACACACACACACACACACACACACACATATATATATATATATATATATATATATATATATATATATATATATATATATATATTTGCGATACGGACACAGAGGTGGATAAATAATTCAGCGACAATTATAGAGCGTTCACGACATTGACGACTTGGTATCTATGAATATTATCACACACGTCCCCTTACTCCGGTTATTTAGCTAAAGTTAGGACGCTTGTCCTTATTGACAAATGAGGGACTAATTTGTTATAGTTTGTTAGTACAGCCTTCCCATGGGTTGTCTACACGACGTCTATCGCGGGATTGCAGATAGGTGTGCGTGCCCGTCGTATAATAATTTTTTTTTTAAATTTTGTGTGTGGTTAAAAGGGGGCCATAACGTCTTACAAGCATAGATATGGCTCATTATGTACGCACTACTATGTGTCAGGTTAATTGATCGCGATTCAGAAAAATGATTGCATCATTTTAAAGGGGAGGGGGGCATACTGCCATATAGTCGGTGCGGGCATGAATGACGTCATATGGAGTAGAGAGAAATCCTCCTCGACAAATACGATATAAAACTAGGAGACGCGTTAGAAACACAAGAAACGTCACAGAGCGATTAGCCCAACAACGGCAGACTTGTGAGGAAAGTCAAACGAGAAGGCAGTGCAAGTTGAATGTCTCTAAATTAAACTGGACTTATGGTTGCTTGGCATTAAACTAGTGGCGGAATATCGCCAACTGACAAGGAAAAGACTTAGCAACATGGTGCAGAATATCGCCACGAAGAAATGAACCAACGGCGAAAGGAAATGGCTATATTTCCCAGAGCGGAAAGAAACACAACATATGGAATGAGTGAAGAATCTTAGAGGACATATAGCTCAAGTTGTCAACGGTGGCAATGACAAGGTTGGTGAACCTTTTGTTTATTATTGTCAGCTACTAATAATACTTGCTGCGGACCTGGTATAAAAGGCCCAGCAAGGGCTGCATAGTAATTATTGGACGCGTTAATCCTTGCATGCTGTAAAACGTATTAAACGACAGTTTTTGCTGGACTTACGTCAAAGAAGTATTTCTCGTCGTCTTTGTTCATATTGCTGTTGTTGATCTATCGAAGCGACCCGAGATATATTTTTGTTAGAGTTCATATAAGTATATTATCATGGAACAGCCCTGTCAGCAGCAATATGGCAAGTGTTATTCGCATGCTTCTAGAGGACCTTCACCGCGTTCGCCTTATCATGCATCAAATCACCCCTTAATGATGAGGCACCAGCCAGTCTGTCTGCCTGTTCATTTCCAAACACGCCAGAGTGCCCTGGAGATAAGATCCAGCGAATGCTCAGAACCCGCCACCTCTAAATTAACGCATGCCGTTCTGCACGAAGCATGCCGGTTTTAACTTCTTAATATGAAAACCAATTGTGAGTGCTAAAAGACATGCACTGACCAAGAATTACAAATGTGTTATCTGAAATAATACCAGGCATGATAAATAATATCAGATATTAAACGAATTATACCAGTGAATGTATATTCTTCTTCTTATAAGGCATGTTTGTCCACATCCTCCTGTCTCTTGCACTACCAATCATTTGTTATACCAATGTTCTCCATTCCCATGATGCCAAAATTTAGCATTTTCTCTCAGGGTCTCCCCCTGCCTCCCTTTCCTTCTAACTCTTCCGTTGTTCTCACTTACTCCAATTTTCGACTTCTCATGGCATGCACAAAGAATGTGGACTCTTCTTCTGATGGGAGCACCAGTTCTCTTTGTGAATTAACTGTTTTCAAGATGTCTTCATTAATAGTAACTATAGGAGGTTTACTAGCCAATTGAAGTCGTCCCTGTTTTATTTTCGCTTTGAACTAAAACGTAGTCCATACGCGTGCTACTACTACTAGTGCAGTGGACCGATTATGCGTGTGGATTAGCTTTCCCTGTTGCCAATGTATCTCACCATTAGGCGAACCCACTCCTATTTTTGAGGCTCTTGTAATTTACGTCCCCATGTCAAGGACGAGAAGCCAACATTTTATCCCAACTAACAAGTTAAGGGGGAGAGAGGGGCGGGGGTCATATTTGGCGATATATCATCTTTTGGCACTGAATCAGTTAAAGAAGGTTGTTCATAAATAATATCGTGGACAGAGAAGAGATGTTTAGCACACTAACAGCTGCAGACATTACCGACCGTCCATTACAAACATGAGGAAGATTACAGTTATGGAGCATATCACCGGATTACATGGATAATAGATTGTAGCCATACCTGATAAAATGCAAGGCAATAGAGGCAGAGGAAGATAGAGAGAGCGCACTTTGAAAGGTTAAATAGATGCGCAACCCCCCCCCCCCCCCCCGACAGATAGACAGACAGACATACTGACTGATAGAGAGAGAGACGGAAAGATAGACTGACTGACAGAAACAGACAGACAGACAAAGACACAGACAGATACATAGATACACAGACAGACAGACATAACCTCAATCAGCGTGTATTTTAAGTGTCGAAATGAATATTAAGCAGGTACTTACTCTTCAGAATTACCATGTCCCAACAAATTCATGATGCACTGATCACCTTGTGTCCCTTCATAACTAAGGAATAGCCTGGCCCATGGAACAATTCTTCCGATGTTTTCTGGAATATACTTGACCACGAACGGCTTGGCCATCAACTCTGAGAAAGCTGAGAAGCGGGCCAAATTTTGCTTCTGTGAATACCAGAAAGGAACGGAGAAGATCATTTTCTGAACTCATTGTGATCCACACATTTCATATTGTTTGGATTCACAGTCATCGTGTGCCATTTAAAGCGGCGCAGAAGTTCACGCTTCTCTGCATACATCCACTCTTTGTATTCTTGATAAATTTGATTTATGAGCATCTTCCCTTCCACTTTGTCAACCCCTCTGGCATTTTATTTCGGCTTCTGTTTCTAAGGCGGCCATCTACATTGTTATCACATGACTCTCGTGTCTCTGTTCTTTTATAAAGTGACCAACGAGCTATCTGACTCTGATGTGGGTGATCAAATCTCTGTGTTAATTTGCTCCTTATAGTGTTATGTTTAATTGATTAAGCGCAATGAGATGATTAATCGTCTGAAGCGAATTCCATTGCCTGCCATGGGTTTAAATATCGCCGAAATTTTGTCACTGCATTATAACACAACATGTCTGCTACCATATTAACAATTCTTAAGTCATAACTATGACACACCTCTACTTCCCATTTTCAGTCACTCCTTTTTGTTTGATCCAAACCTGCATTTTGTTTGGCACAGAATGTGTTAATATGATAAATCTCCATAATTTAAAAGATAAATATAATGAAGTAAGTAATGCAGAATTGGTCACACTAACAACGTGATGTGAAATGAAGATTTAGCTCACTCTCAAGCAACAACTAAGGTGGCACTGACATTTCTATAACTGACATAATTTTTTGTTCAAGCGACAAAACCACACGTCTTGTCTTGAAGAACTTTCTTAATCTCAGCTAGAGCGTTCTCCACACAACATAAATTAATATCCAACATTCTGTCATCTCTCATCTATACCAGCATCTTCCTCATATTATAAATGTGTGTTTGTGTGTATGTATGTGTTTGTGTATGTTTTCAATCATATATGTGATATACTTTATTTTCACAAGAGTAACATGCGATAAATATTTCCCGTCGACAATTAAAGTTGACACCCCAAGAGCGTTGTTTTGTTCCACAATTGTACACTCCAAGATTTAATATAACTCATTGTCGGCGTAAGACCCGAACTCGGAAAAAGCTGAGATATAAACAGCTACAACCGGTTTCCGGGCCTCATTGTACAAACGCAAACCATAACTCGTCACAAACCAAGAGAAAGGCCGACTGTGCATGCGGGAAATGGTAGCTTCTCAATTCTCTACGACCACACTATAAAAGTAAAGTCTAGAGATAATAGAAAGACGAAAACCAGCAGCCAGTATTTGGACCTGAAATGAGGACCTGACATCTTGGTGTTGTCAACTGTTGACATGTGTTGTGAAGCCGTCCCGTTCGGATGAAGGTGAATATAATATTTATTTTAAATCTTAGATTAGTTTGTGAGTCTTTTTTCCAGAAGAAGAGTTGGTAAGTGACTCGTTGAACCCATGTGGTGAGTTCTTAATAAATTAATTTAGTAGGAGACTAAAAGTATAATATATTTAATTGTTATAGTTTATATATAAACTGTACATTAAGTATAACCATAGTGAGTTTTATTTTTCTCCTAAAGTAAACAACTGATTTAATATATAAGCATTAGTCCAAGTTGTACATTTATTTCTTAAGCCACTCAATCTACAATGATTTAGAATGGTGAGTTCTTAAGAAATTAATCTGGTAGAAACTAAATAATATTATATTCAGTTTTCATAGTCATAGATAACTGTACATTATGAGAAAACTACAGTGAGTTTTATTTTCTCCTAGCTAAACAACTTAGTTAATGTAAGCATTAGACTGAAGTTGTACATATTTCTTAAGTAGTCAACTCATTCATAATGATTTAGGATTGGTGATTAACTTAAGATTTAAAACTAGTTGACCTGGGCCAGCACTGATAGAGAAATTAGTAAAATGTGTATAGTCAAGTAGATTGAGCACATGCAAAGACACGTAGTTTGTCTTGTATTTCATGAAGACATGGGAACCAAAAAGAGCTCTATAGGTATCATAATTTGTGTGATGTTAAAGCACACATGTGGTAAGGCAAATGCATGTTATGGTTGTCAAACATGTGGAATAATAATATTTGTGCCACATCATAGTGCGTAATCATTCGACATACAAGAATGATTATGATTCATAATGAATGAATGTGAATTGAGTATATCACATAAATTGTATGTATTTGATGAAAGTATGTGGTGACTCGTGGATTTAATTTTGCTAAATCCTTGGTGAATTTCATAAGTATGCCTAATGATCACATAAGTCTATGATAGCTCAGATAGTGAATTTTATCAAAAGAGGAGCTCTCAACTCACGGCTTTTTAAGCAGTTATGCGTTGACATGGATGCATGCCACCATTTGCTTCTTTTCCACACAAATGTTCGATGGCTGTCAAGAGGAAATGTAACTGCGCGAGTATATGAGCTGAGAGACGAGCTCAAATTATTTTTTGAAGTTCAGAGTAAGATGGACTTTTTCGCCTGGCTTGATGATGAGGAATGGATCATACGCCTTGCCTATTTAGTTGATATTTTTGAGCAGTTGAATAAACTCAATCTTCAGATGCAAGGAAGGAATACAAATATCATACAATTTGTGGATGCCTTGAGAGCTTTTATGAGCAAGCTGGAAAACTGGAAAAGAAAGGTCAATATGACAAATGTTGCAATGTTTGAGAAGCTGTCATCCGTTCTCGTTGTTGATGATAAAGACCAAGTACTTCCACAATTTGCAAAAAATGAAATTGTGCAGCATTTGACAGCGCTAGAAAATGAATTTGAGCGATATTTTCCTGAACTTAGTGATGATGAGCTGGATTTGGTGCGAAACCCATTCAAATTATTAGTTGAAAAAGTTTCTGATGATTGTCAGGATGAATTTCTGGAGCTGAAAAATGATTCGGGGCCAAGGGATGTGTTCAGTGAGAAACAAATCACGGAATTTTGGCCTTTAATGTGCGGTTCATACCCAAAAGTGGCAGACAAATCAATCCGTGCATTGCTTCCATTTGCGTCAACATATCTTTGTGAGTCAGGCTTGTCAGCTCTGCTAGAAATTAAAACGTAACGACGCAACAGATTAGATGTTGAAAACGATCTCCGTTGTACCCTTTCAAGCACTCCTCCACGTATTTTGCTGCGGGAAAAACAATCACAATCTTCTCATTGATTACAATTTTCATTTAAATTACGAATCTACAATATCCAGGTTTTGTAATGAGCGTTTTGTTTGATGAAGTTCAATTTTCTGGCATCCTGGTGTCGTATATTAAGCTACAATTCTTTGACGTTTTAACTGTTTGTTTATAGTAGTATGATTAATGTGGTGTTTTAATAAAATATTGCGAATGTAAAAATGCTTCTATTTAAGTTTTAATATCCATCAGCATATTCATTTGCTATTAACTGTAGAAAACTACACTATAAAATGTATCTTTACATGTGAAGGTTATGTACAACTATGGAAGAAAATAAGTATTTTCACTATTATAGGCATGTTATTTTTAATGCACCTTTTGAGGCTGACAATTTTGGAAAGTTGGAAAGGGAGGGGGGGGGGGGATGACAGCCTGAACATATGGTGAAGGGGGGCAAGGGCCAAAAAAGGTTGAGAACCACTGCATTATTACGTATACTGTGTAGGGGTGGGAGGGAGTTTTAAGTAGGAAATACGAGGGGGGGGGGGTGACGTTCTGAAAATATGGTGAAGGGGGTCACGGGCCAAATTTTTAGGTAGAAAATATGAAAGGGGGGCGGGGGGGGGTGAAGTTATGAAAATATGCTGAAGGGGGGAACGGGCTATAAAAGGTTGAGAACCACTGCGTTAGAGGGAAGACGCATGTATCTGAGCGAGTGTATTGATCGCGGGTGTGAGAGCCAGTTTTTGCGAGCAAAGATAGAGAGTACTGAGTGCGGGGTTGTTGTGTGATTACATTGACTGATATAGGTGAGTGTTAATTAGCATCTATGTACATAAGAGTGATGTGATAATTAACTGCCATGTGTGCGGGACATTGTTGTACAATGCACGCATTCTGTCGATGATGCTGTTATGCATAAATAAATAGGATTAACCCACATGCAACGTTTGATCTCTTTGAATGCATGTGAAGAAACCCCGGTAGCGTGTAGAATGACGAATGAAGGGTGCTTTGTGTGAGACGCTGACACTATTCAATCATTTTGAGTTATTGATTGGTTTTTCTGGTCGGTTATTTTTAATGTATTATTTATTTTGGTTTTTCCAAAGCTGGTTCTGTGGCAACTGGCTTTCGATTACAATTCTTAATCTCACATACCGCGTTCGAAACACAGCGACGTGGAAGCAGACCGCCTCGCATTGATTTTCGTTCAATGGTATGAGTTTGAATAACGAAGATACAAACCATAGAGTGTACGATTTATTGGCTGGCAATAAATCGTATAATCTACGGTATGTGTCTTCGTTATTCAAATTCACTACCGGAAAACATTGCTTTGATTTTCTGAAATGGTATGAGTGTCGGTCGTTCAAAAAAGCAATGGCAAACTAAAGAATGTAACCTTTCCAAGAAATCACAAACAGCCGAAAAATTATGGGGTTGACTGCGACTTTCTGTAAAAGATTTGCAAATAAATATTCGTTCTCCCGGACATTTTGTGTTTTCAGCGTGTTTTATTTCGTTATCTTCGGATATGTTTCTGAATGAATTAGAATACTTCTATTTTCTAGCCAAGAATTCTTATTTATTGTTTTTCGGCGTTCTGTTTGTACAAATAATTTGGCTAACACCTAAGTTTTATTCATCTATTTTATGTATTTATGTTCAGTTAGTGTCTCTCGTTTGTACAGCAGCTTCCAGTGACATTTCAGGATCCTTGCTTTCAACAATCACAGACATTTGCAGACATAAACGTCATTATCAAGTTCTTTACCAAGTGGCGCAGGCGTTTGTGTTTCACCGACTGTATCGGTTCTTGGTATACTGGACTATTATTTTTTTCTTGATCATATTTCTCCATGTTTCGTCCTACACCATCAAACATCTTTTCTTTCCTTGTGTCTTTACCTCGCCTTCCACTGATATTTGCTGTCGTCAGGGATCTCTCCCAATGTTTATCTTTTGTAAAATGACTAAATAACAGTTTATCTCTTTCTTAGAGTTGGCACCAGGAGATGGCAGTACATATTCTTTGAGCGTGTGATGAGAAGAGTACAGCTGGAGTGTGTCATTACAACGGGAAAGATGGTGGGAAGTAGAGGCAAGGAGAGACCAAGAGGGATGATGCTGGACAGTTTGGCATAATGGCATGGGGGAAGGTCCGTATCAGAAATGACTAGTAGCACAAGAGACAGAAGCCTGTGGACAGACACGAAGACACACCACGCGGCATGGACTGTAAGATAAATATGTGGGTATCCATCCATCATGTGTCATGCAGGTTAGCGAGGACGGTCATGTTTCGCCATCTGACACAATCACCAGAGTCGTGTATCAGCGTGGTGTCCTTGTCCGGCCATGCCATGGTTCAAGTCATCCAGATGTTTGCTTCTCCGCCTTTCCCTTGGTTCTGTGCCCCTCAAGCTTCCCAGTTGTCACCAAGTTCTCAAGTTTATTTCTTCTCATAACGTGCCCAAAAGCGTTAGGCTGTCTGCGTCTTAATTCTTTAAGAGTTGAGTTGAGTTAAGAACCAACATCACTGCACTCAGGACATCCCCATACGTGCTCTCTCGTTCAACAGCCAGTGAGGACTCATACTACAATCGTTCCCACCGCTCTCTGATTAAAAGTTCTCCTGGTCTTCCCTCAGAGTTTTGAGATTCTACCAGAACCGCCGCAAACTCATTCTTTCCACATACGGGTTCTCAATCTGTTTCCTTGCCTGGCCTCACAGGCGCGCGACCACCTCTCCATTGTCCATTGGTAATCTATCACCAAGGGGTACATTCACTACCAGCCTGCTCATTACCCCGCACTCCCGCAAGGCCAGGGCAAAACATTCATACAATTCTCACAATCTGCGACTTCTGAAGAGAGGATAGCCATTCCACACGAAATATTCTCTAAGAAACATATACCAACCTGAATGTAAGGGATCGCCCTGTCTTCGATGTCGTTGAGTTTATCATTGGTGGCTTTAATATCTTGTATCACTTTTTGGGGACAATTGAGGTTGGATCCGCAGTCTTCTAGGATTCCAATAAGGCTGCCTGTGGAGAATATTACGGAAATATGCACTGGAACATTCACCCAGTAATATACAGTTTGCACTGAAACACCCTTGCAGGCTGGTAAACTAGAATGTCAAGTTAATTAGTTGCATATCCTTTGCAGGACGTCGCAGTCAACCCGATCCCGTTTAGGCTGTTTGTGATTTCTTAGGAAGTTTACGTTCACTACCTTGCCATTGCCTTTTGAACGACCGGCTCTCATACCATTATATGAAAACCAACGCAACGCGGTCTGCTGCAAAATCACCCGCAGCTGCGTTTCTAACGCGGTATGCGGGATTACTATAGTCCGTTTACTTTTGTCTACCCCAATATAAAATTCCATTTCTCAGTAATCAACTGAGGGAAATGATGAGATATATCATACAACCTTATCATTATATCCACCCAACAAAACAATTTTTGTTCTGGAGTTTGTACAGCAGACTTCAAAGTTTGTTTATATGCGATATATAATTTACGGGACAGAGATGAAGTGCATATTAATAAATGTATTAGATCTTCACGCGGAAACATCAGGGTTTAATAGTAAATGTTCCCATTATTCACGGGATTGGCCTTATGACAAGAGCCTAGCGTAGTGGAATGGGGAGTTTTCAGAGGTGTCGTCAGTATCTTCAGAGGTGTCATTACTAATGTGGGTTCTTTCATGAAACGTGATTATTTTATGAATCTTACCATTTATTGCTAACATCGGAATGTGTGAATATTGTCGATGGATTGAATGTGAAATTGTGTACACTTCAGAGCATCGCTATGAAGTTGTACACATAATTTTGTCAAGAAGCTGATCACAGGAAACTGCTTCATACTATTACAAATCCCGAAAAAAGAACAGCACATGCACTGGGTTTGAGTAAACGGCCATTTCGTCGATGGGTGCAAGAATCTGGAATGAGGCCACCACGCAATAATCAAATGGTAGGTAGAAAGGCAATTGTAGACAGGTTTGACAAGGATGTCATAAGGCGAGCAATTATAAACATGCTGGATAACAAAGAAACAGTGACTGTAAGAAAACTTAGGGTTTGGTTGAGAAATAACAATGACATAGAGCTATCCAAAACAACTTTATGGAAAATTATAAGGACATTAGGCTTCACGTTTAGAAAGTACAAGGGAGGTAGAAATATCATTTGCGAGCAGCTGCATATAGGAGCCATGAGAAGCAGATACCTACGTGAAATAAGGGAAATGCGCGAAGAAATTATGACATAGTGTATTTGGATGAGACGTGGATCAATGCGCACCACACAAGTGAAAATTGATGGCAATCAGTGGACGGAAAGATAAAGCGATATTTGCCCAGTAGTAAAGGACCGCGTGTGATCATAGCCCATGCTTGTAGTACTCATAATGGCTTACTACAGAATGCTAGACTCGTGTTCGTATCAAAGCATACAGACAGTAGGGATTATCATAATGAGATGAATGGTAATGTATTTAGCGAGTTGAGTTGAGTTGAGTTAAGAACCGACATCACTGCACTCAGTGCATTCCCATACCTGCTCCGTTCCCTCGTTCAACAGCCAGCGAAGAGTCATACTACTAATCGTTCCCACCGCTATCTGATTAAAAGTTCTCCTGGTCTTCCCTCTCAGTTTTGAGATTCTTCCAGAACCCCTGCCGATCCCCCGAAATATCATTCTTTCCACATATGGGTTCTCAATCTGTTCTTCCGCCTTCTCCACCTGGTCCCACAAGAGCACGATCACCTCCCCCTTGTCCATAGGCACAATTCCACCAAGAGGTGCCTTCCCTTCTAGCCTATCAGCCTGTTCATTCCCCGTACACCTGCATGGCCAGGGCAAAATATCCATACAATTCTCACGATTTGTGACCTCTGAAGCGACGAGAGCCATTCCACACGAAACATTCCTTTCTCCACCTTTCTAAGCATACTCTTTGTATTTAGCGATTAGCTCGAGAATACAGTGCTTCTATCCCTAGATAGACCGTCTTGTCTAATTATGGACAATGCATCATATCACAATGCAGTTGCCCAAGAAGACAAAATGCCAACGGCATCGAGCACAAAGGAAGCGATAAAGATATGGCTCCATTTCCAGAAACGTGTTTTAAGCTATAATTGTTGTCCATTGTAAAACAGGCTCAAAATAGCAAGAAATATCAAATCGACAAGTTGATAGAACAGCATGGCCATAGGTGCTTGAGACTTCCGCCGGACCATTCTCATTAATACCCTATAGAACTTGTGTGGGTTAAAATTAAAGGACAGGTGGCAGCTGACAATACTACATTCAAATTGTCTGACGTCAAGATACTAACCCAGACCGCGCTATTAAAAATTGATGAAAGTTGCTACATAAAATGTAAGGACCATGTATTGGAAAAAGGATGGATTGAATTTTATGCAACTGCGAGCAGTCATCAACCTACGGGAATCGTCCGACACAGATTAAGTTCTGGGAAGATCGCAGACATTAATCCACATGCACACCTACTGGAATATTTTGCTACAACTATTCAGAAGAATTTCAGGCCCTAAACATTACACCATCGGTACCAATACAACTTGTCAATGACAACAGTTTGTATTCCATAGTGATGAATTTTCAGTTCCCCAAGCCCTCATCGGTGACAAACAACTGGCGTTGAAAAGGGAAAATAAATAACAACACTAAACGCATTGAATACCAACAGAAGAGTGATATTGCGGTGGAAACTGACATATTGTGGCATAACAAGAAACGTGAGAGCAAACACGTTGTCAAATTAGGGGACAACACACGTACATGCAAATCAATTATAAACTTCAATGAAAAGAGGACCAACATCTTGGCCGTTAAGAAGAAAGTCCACTACAGAGACATTGACAACTATTTTCATAGTGCAAAACAGGTAATCATGTTCCGTCTTTGAACGGTAAGCAGCAGAGTAGAAAATCTTTCATGAAGACTCAAAGCGGATCTGTCATCTATGTGTACGTGTGAACAAACTACACAGACAGCTGAACAGATCCTTAAAATTTGACACATGATGACTAAATTGCAATATCATTTCTGGTCACTCCATACGCACATTAACGCACAGCTATTTGGAAGCTTTCACGAACTCAATATAAAAAGCTAAATGCGGCAAATAAATCAAACATCAAAGAAATGTCGCCGCTTTCGATGATTTAAGTTGCCTTTGGACTTATCAAAGGCATACTCCTTAGGTACATCGTGAAAACAAAGCGCCTCATCAACCAACACAGAACTGGCACTATTAGCCACCGGACGCTGATGCATATGCTGGGGGGAGGATCTGAGCACCTATGGACATGTCCGGAGTGCAATGAAGATACCCCAACTGATAACTGATACTCCTTAGGTGGGGGTAAATACAAGACGGCAGGAAAACTTTCATAATGATGCAACAGACAGTTTTCATAAAAATTGATCGTGAATGAAGGCATTCATTTCTGAAGACTATAACTACGTCCATAGCCCATCCACCACAGAACAGATGGAATATCCAGAGGCAAATGAAAAGAAAGTGAATATCTTAGAACTGTGAAACAAGACAGACTGTGGCAGGAGAAATATACTCAGACGAATATAGTATAATTTACTCCAGAGAGCATAAACATGAAAGAGATTTGAGTATAAGAGTATAATTTTGGGCAGAGAAAGGACGAAAAGAGTTAACGGATACATGTCCATATGAGATTTTGTGTGTGTGTGTGTGTGTGTGTGTGTGTGTGTGTGTGTGTGTGTGTGTGTGTGTGTATAATTCGAATAAAGCACAACTCCTGGGCTGACTTTTAGAGACTATCTGTTGGAACTTCGATCCTAGGCCAGTTGCCAACCAAGGCTTATGGCCTTCTCTGTCCTGCCACGATATTTAGCCTTTAGGTTGCCTTTCCTCGCGCCAGGATAAGGCTTTTACCCTCTCGATAGCGCTCTCCTGAAGACGTTGGCACAATGTCTACTGTCATACGGTAGTTCAGTCACATCTGAATAAGACCTTTTACTTATATAGCATAAATACATATTCGAGAACTCTTTGAGAATATTTCTTCTTCAGGTTGATGCCACAACTCTTGACAAAAGAATCTGAAATTCACACAATTCTGCCTAGAAACAATTAGAAACGTGAAAACCAAAGAGAACATACACAAGAACAAACGATTACTCTCAGACACAAACTACAATCTCAGTGTTCGACAGTTCCAACAAACATGTGCATAGTCGTTCTGTGATCGCCTGATGCGATACAAGATAGCGATAATAAGGCACAAGATAGTAGCGTCACCGATACCGGTCTGTCATAGAATTTGGAAGAGAGTTCATGTACTTTGATATTTTTAAAACAGCTTGAAAGTTCAAGCTCTGAACCCGATTTGTTTCGGCCCCATAAACTTTACCTCAACTTTCGTTGTTCGGTAGCATTCTCAGGGTGAGGAATGCCAGATGTAATATATACTTTGGGTTCAAGCTGTGAGGTGGACAACGGTGAACTTTGGAGGCAGTAGAATTTATGAGTGCATGCGAGGTCAGAAGTGACCCGGCTGTCGGAAAAGAACGCTATACTCCAAATTTATGGCAGTGTCAAAAGTACATGAACTCAGAGGTACTGATTTAGAGGACCTTCGCGGGATGAGAGAGAGCATGGTCACGTGATTCCAGAAAGGCGCCAACTCAAGCAGGATATATACGAGAGAATCCGGTTAATTTGAGAAGAGTGGAACAAGATAGCTTTGGCAGTAGGGTTCAAGGAGTCCGAGGGCTGGGCTCTGGCTCAGCCCGGAGGTATGAGTTCGGAACTTCGGCCATAGTGATGTCCATATCCCAGGCTGTTTAGTATCCAGGGAGATGAGGAGGTGGTATTGGAGACGGAAAGATGTCCATACCAAAGTTCCGTCTGAATCACCGGGAAAAGAAGATGATCAAAGGATATGTGGACCAATTTATTCCAGGCAGATAGGCCTGACGGAATTGAACACTTCCGAGGATTACAAAATGGCGTGCAAGCCGTTTGAGTAGGACTGCCAGCTAAAGGAACTGCTCTTTAGTCGTAATAGATGGCTAAAATTCGTACATGACGTACATTAGCCAGAGAGGAGACAAGGCTGTTGGAAACGCATAGGACCGATAGTCAGATAGGACGGAAAGGTCAAGTGGAATCCATGACAAGCGATTGATTGGGCAGAGACAAATGAAACCCAGAAGGACAACCAGAAGATCAACTGAACGACAGAAACGAATGTAGTCATCCGACTTGCCTGGGTAAACTGTTACCCGCTGAACAAGTTGGATGGGAGCGAATTAACCCCCTGGGTATATGGACTAATGGATCAATCAATGGATCACTGGGTTATCAATGGGTTATAGATGGCTGAATGGACTACTAATAAACCTACCGAATGGTCGCTACGAAATAGACGATGGCCAGAGTAATTCCTAGCTTCAGTTCTTTGCTTCATGGGGTTAGTAGGTGGTCATAGGTAGCATTTCCCTAACATCCGGTTGCATAGCCTACTATATTATCTATCTCTCCCTTGTGAGGTCAAGCATTATTGTATTGTTCTACATTGGTTATACAATATTTGTCTGCAACAGATGTAATGGTCACTTTACTTGTTATGTTGGAGGTTGTCACTTTTTACTGTTCAGAAGGCAATAAATATGTTTGAGTTGCCTTTCATTTCGACTCGTCAATCTCAGGCTGTGGATTTTAGAGTAGTTTAGAGACCTTGTGGGCTGTACATCTCTTCTATACCCTGACAGTATACCGTGAGACATCGATGGTGCAATAGTATAATTAACTATTGTTCTCACGAGGAACAACGGACCTAAAATCTGTCCTATCCCTTCCTTTATCTCTTTCATCTCCATCATCTTTCTTTCCTCTTCCTACTTCATCATCCCTTGTCACCAAAGACAGTGAGCTGCGGTCAGAGAACGAGTTGAGGAATGGACCCTTAGTCTTCCTGCTATATCTCATCTCCTTCTCTCTCTCTCTCTCTCTCTCTCTCTCTCTCTCTCTCTCTCTCTCTCTCTCTCTCTCTCTCTCTCTCTCTCCTTATTACGAAAGATAGTGCGTTGTAGGCAGAGTTCGACTGAGGGACGACCGCTTAGGCTTCACACTCTCTCATATCCTTTCCCTCATCAAAGATAGTGCTTTGCGGTCAGAGTTCGACTGAGGAATGAATTCTTAGGCTTCACACTGTTTCATATCATTTCCCTCATTCATCCCTCTTATCCTTCTTTCTTTTCTCATTTTCTCCTTCTCTCTCTCTCTCTCTCTCTCTCTCTCTCTCTCTCTCTCTCTCTCTCTCTCCCTCTCCCTCTTTCCTTATTACCAAAGATAGTGCGTTGTAGGCAGAGATCGACTGAGGAAAGACCACTTAGGCTTCACACTATTTAAATCATTTCCTTCAATTTCCTCTTCTTTCCCTCCTCTCTCTCCTCCCTTCATATCTCTACTTCTCCCACTTTTTCTCACTCTGTCACAGTTCCTCAACCGTACTCAGCAAAACACAAACTGAAGCTTTCGCTTGTGAAGTTATGTAAACCACCGAAACATAATAACCAGGTTGAGTTCACGGCTCAATTCGAAATGCTAATTGATGATATCTCAAATTTGACTCCATCTTCTGCTGTCTCGCTCGGATGGCTCAAAACCAAATTAGTAGATAAACAACATCAGTATCGCATTACGCCATCCAGACAGAAATGTCCGTTAACTAAAGAGCACATCACCGCTCTGGGATCATTACCAGGCAACGAACAACTAGTAATACTAAAACTAGACAATGTGAGTGGTGCAATGATGATAGATAAGTCTGACTACGAAAGGAAAATGAAACACCTGTTATCGGATCCATCCAAATTTCAGTTACATTCAAAAGCAATTCAGGGGACTTGGAAGCACATGCGAGGACATATATTCAGTCACTGTTAAACAGAAAATCTATCAGTAAGGTGATAGCGCAGCTATTCATTCCACGGGGCTCACACCAACCCCCCCCCCCCCCACCCCCAACATTATGTACAAACCTGGGGTACCACTTATACCTATTTTATCTATAGTCAACTGTGCCTAACGCATGATGGCGAAATGATTTGTCTAAATTCTCAAACCAGTGCAACAATCATTTGACCTAATACCAGACGATGGTCAAACTACTGGACCCCATCGATCTTAAATAAACGTGCTTGCCGTCAATGGACTTTGCTTCTCTTTTTACCAACGTTTTCCGTTAAGAAATATTGAGTATCATTCGTGATCGCATACAAAAGAAGAAAGGGAAGTTAAGACTACCGACTTCTAAATTCGAGAACCTACTACGCCCAATATTAAATGCAATGTTAATAAAACATCCTACCGCCAATTTGACGGAGTGGTTATTGCGAGTCATGTAGGCCTCATTCTAGCTGACATCTTTATGGCGCATTTAGTAGAACAAAGAGCTTCGAATATTAAGGACCTGCTTCTATACCGCCTTTTTGGGGATGATGTATTATTCATCACAGAGACCAGACAACAAGCAGAGTCTTTCCACTCAACCATGAACCAAGCCCACAAGAACATATCTTTGTCTATGAACATAATGACACCTTTTCATTCCTAGACATCCTTATCCGACGTCGAGATGATGGTAACATTCAAACAGCAGTCTATAGAAAAGAAACATGGACGGGGCAATACAGGAAGTACAATAGCTTTGCTAGTATCCGATTAAGCTTGGCCTGATAAGAACCCTGTTTATTCGAGGAAGAAATATTTCCTCCAATGACACACTAAAGGAGGAACGGGACACCCTTGACCAGACTTTACAATCTAATCGATATCCATCGCACTTAATCAGGTGTCACTGCCAGCCTCCCAAGTCCGCTGCAACAGAATCATCGGTTCCCAAACTACAAGTGTTTCTTCATTTGACCTTTCGAGGGGACGACATAATGAAATGAATACACAATCGACTTAAAACATTAGTAAAACGAAAATTCTTTTTTTGGTGAATCAATGATGAGATATAAAAACCACCCCTATACCTACTTAATATTTAAAATAATCGTTGTACCGGCACGCCAAATCAGACTGTATTTATTAAATGCAGTGTGGGTGCCAAGAAACTTACACAGATAGAACGACAACACAGCAAATCGAGTAGCCGAACATATACTAGTGTGGGTGGAAAATAGGGTTAATCAGACTTCAGAATTCCTGTCTAGTCGAAAGGCCATAAAACGACCTCCTCGTCGATAACTCAACCTTTCATAAACTATGACCATAACGCGAACAAAGGAAAAAGCATTTCGTATACTATACTCACGAACAATAAACGCTTTCTCAAATCTAGTGAGGCGTTAGCGATTTGGCAGTTCCAGCCGGTTTTATGAACATAGAAAGAGTTTGTGTTAAATTTGAAATTACCGTGGGAATAACAGATGGTCCACATTATAACCATAGCTGCGACTTCACGATTTCATTGTTCCAGCTGAAGTATTATTCATGTATTCACTCCATATGATAAATAACTCTACACGTATGTCGCTCCGTGGCGATGTGGTTACGGGCGCAGTTCGTGATCACGCATACCCGCGTTCGAAACACAGATGCGCAAGATTTGGCAGCAGACCGCGTTGCGTTGGTTTTTTACCAAATGTATGGGTGTCGGTCGTTCAGAAAGCAAATGCAAATTACTGTACGTGAACTTGCCAAGAGTTTACAACAGCAAAAATTACTGGTGTTGACTGCAACGTCCTGTAAAGGATATGCAACTAACTTAGTGTGCACCTGACGAGATGCAGCGAAACATGACAGACAGTAAATCACGCAACATATTGTTTGTGGCTTCTGTATAGAAGAGACTTATTGAAAATATCTCATCCAGTCAGTTTTAACTTGAACTCTTGATGTGTCAGCATTGTCGTCACCCGCCGGAGCAATACACTTTCTGTCTCCATGGCGGCCTGTCCTCTGTGTTCTAGACAAAACGTAAAGCATTGGTCATTGTCTATTAGTTCAAATTTTGTGTCAGGGTGCAAACAAGAGACCAGGGAAATCATCACAGCTCCGCTTTATTGAATGTTTTCATTGTCTATTAGTTCATATTTCGTGTCAAAGTGTAAACAAGAGACCATGAAAAATATCACAGCTCGGCTATATTTGATGTTTTCATTGTCTATTAGTTCATATTTTGTGTCAGGGTGTAAATAAGAGACCAGGGAAATCATCACAGTTCCGCTATATTTGATGTTTTCATTGTCTATTAGTTCATATTTTGTGTCAGAGTGTAAATAAGAGACCATGCAAAATATCACAGCTCGGCTATATTTGATGTTTTCATTATCTATTAGTTCATATTTCGTATCAGAGTTTAGACAAGAGACCAGGGAAATCATCACAGCTCCGCTATATTTAATGTTTCCATTGTAACTGCTCTGTGGATTACGGTTTAGTGAACGCAATTTCATAAATCCCCCGACATACTTGGTCGATGGTTCCTAAATCAGCCTCAGGAGAGAAGACCGCATTGCCGTGATTTCAATGGTAAGAACGTTGCCGTTCAGCAAGTAATGGCAACCAACTGAACATACAATATTTTAGTAACTGACAAACTGCCAATAAATGCTGGGGTCGATTTCAACACCCAGCAAAATATTATACTTTTATTGCGAATGCAAAGCTAGCATCTTGCGTGTCTAAGAGAATGGTCAAAAACTCTTCGTTAACGATATAACAACAGGGAATTATACCTACCTTGACATAGCCGAATACAAAACACCGCATCTATATTCACGTACTGATAATTTGAAGCAAAGAAATCCACTGTCTTAAATAAACCATTGAGGACATCGTTAAGTAATGAGGCCTGAATCTCTTTCCCCTCCAGATTTGCCTGACAATGTTGCAATGTGAAGCAGCTTACAGCAATCAGGACAGCCACGCATGTAGCAGTGGACCACGCTGGACATCTGATTGGAGTAGGATTCATTCTGGCCAATCTGTGTCCTTGAATGACTGTAGACCTGAATTGGTCAACACTGGACATGGGATTTATACCATGAAGGCATATGTACGCAGTTGTGAATTCAGTCCATGAATTAAACTATCAATCAAATAAATTATCTATCTATCTATCAATCTATCTATCTATCTATCTATCTATCTATCTATCTATCTATCTCTCTATCTATCTATCTATCTGTCTGTCTGTCTGTCTGTCTATCTATCTATCTACCTACCAACCTACCTACTATCTATCTATCTACCTGTCTGTCTGTCTGTCTGTCTGTCTATATATCTGTGTAGATGGAGATATATACATACACTGAAATAGGTAGACAGACACATACTAAAACATATATAGGTAGATAAACAGGCAGATAAACAGACAGATACACACACATATAGACAGACAGAGAGACCGACAGACAGATAGAAACACAGACATAATAGACAGACAAACAGATATATATATATATATATATATATATATATATATATATATATATATATATATATATATATATATATATAATAGACAGACAGACATATAAACAGATTGGAAAACAAACTAACCTTTTCGTGTGTAGTCAAAAACGGTCTGTGTGAAGTACTACAGCGAGAGAACATGACATTGATCAATTTTCTGACACTTCAGCAATGTTTTATTCATCTGGTCGCCTCTGAACTTCATATTGACTTGTATCGGATTGTATATCAGAAGATAATCCTAGCAGATAACCTGTGCACGGATTGCTGTAACATATTGATTAATGTATGTCAGAATGTGTGAGCGGTTTTGGGATTGTCAGCTGGGGTATGCGTGGCCGTTTGTGTAATGGATGCATGAAGCTGTGTATGGATGATTGTTGAATGGAAGGCTGGGTTCATCATCATCTTGTGCCATGCCGATAATCTCTGGTGGTCATTAGTCAAAATCTAAAAAAGATCACCAGTCTTGGATCAGACCTGGGTTCTTGTTCGGTTATGCTGTTTGACCTAGTAAGGGTGGGTTACGAGTGCTGTCATAAAACACGTCATTTGAGTTACTGTTGCGGAAAGTTACTGGTAAAATCAGAATCATATCTCATTCCTGAACAAAGATATAAACTCAAGGATGAATTAGAAGATTGAACAAATGAATCTTCACCGCACGGATGCCGTTTACAATTCTATGATGCAAAGTTGGGCAATGAAAACTGTTATCCCAAATAGCCCATACAGTCTAGAAGCAACAACGACTGTAGGATATCAGTTTGACGTCATAATTTACTACCACTTCAACATTGAAGGAGTTAGAAAAGTGTAGATAACAACCTTGAGACATTCTGGCGTCATACACTCCGAAATGTACACAACACGTCACCATGACTTTCAGCCCAAGTGGAGACTTTTAGTTCACATGTGTGAACATACCCACGGCTAGCTTATACCACCAGCACTGACGCCATATTTGCTCAACTCAGATATGAAATTCAGTTGCCGGCAAATTCGGAAGGCGTAGGTGTAAGCAGCAGTTTGGAATGTATTACGTAACGTCAATTGCATCTCTCAGGAGCAGCCAAATTACGTTTTGGATGAAAGGTGTGGGCCGGTCAAAAGATGATTGACAGGTGAACTAGAGAGTTTATAGTGACAGTGATGAATTAATAGATACTGGACATGAGACGTCCAAGTAACCATCCAAAGTGAAAATGGGAGGAGAGAAGACGAACATGACGTTAGGGACGAAAACTGTAGATGAATACCTTGCAGACAGCACTCAGACGCAAACACAGTTAGCCTGTCAGGGAAGTCTTCTGGCGGAATACTACAATCACATTTTGCCCGACTTTCAGTAAGAAGTGTAGAAGCAGGATTCTTGGCTAAAACTTAGCTACCATATGAGACAATCACAATCCACTCACATAACAGAGCGACTGATCCTCGTGCAAGGACACATTCATGAAGTGAGACCTGCAAGCTGGATGTGCGAAGTATCTCAAGATAAGCACTAACCTATGAGGTTACTTCGACGAACAATAAACGATTGGGAGTCTCTGTGGCGAAGTGGTCAAGCCGTTTGACTCGTGCTCCGAAGGTTGTGGGTTCGATTCCGGGCCGCACCCTTCGGTTTACGAGTTAAATGTTCGGAGACTCCTGTGGGTCGTCGCTAAAAGCTACGGAGCTCGTGCTTTGTGCGACGCTTTCCGTTCTGTGGAAAGAGACCGAGCCATATGGGATGCTTGCTTGCTTGCTTGCTTGTGTTCGTTGGCTTGAGCTCCAACGCGAAGTCCTGTATGTCGGATGAAGGCATCCTGTTGTCCAACATCAGTGTGATGTCATAGAGGACCTGAGTTTTGCGTGAGTATCCGTTGTCCCATGTCTGGCTTATTGGTGTGCAGACTGGTGGTTCCTCGCCGTACAGGCAGACACTCTCCGACTTCGGAGGAATCGGCGATCCTACTGACTTTAGCCCAGGACGCTCGACGTGGATGCGTCAATAGGTCTTGGCCAGTATATAACCCGGCCCTGGTGCCTTGGAAACACCTCTGCGTCCCAGCCATATGGGATAAAAACCCGATGCAATGAAGCGACTTTTAAGCGACAATAAACGATTGCTTAAATATAGTGAGGCGTTAGCAATTAGACGGTTCCAGCCGGTTTTGTGCAACCAGAAATAGTTCGTTGTAAATGTGAAATTACCGTGGATATAACAGATGTTCCGCATTCGAATATTATTTGTGATTTTGTGTTTTATTTTTATTTTATTTTTTTTTTCATTTTAAGTATTATTAATTTATTAACTTCCTATGATATATAACTCTGAAGTATGCAGCTGACGAATGCAGCCAAATATGCCAGGTAATAAACCGCGTAGTATATTGTTCGTGGCTTCTGCTTTATAATTCACCAATGAAATGCATTGTTTTGAGTCTCTTCTTCAATTGTGTTTCTTCTTCATTTCTTGTTCGCTTTACATTTGTCTATAACTGCAATGTTGTAGACAAATTCTGCAATGTTGTAGACAAACAGCCGCATCCTGAGTCAGTTGTGGTAAACAATTATGCGCCGTTGTTTTCTATAAGTGTGTAACATTGTGTACATGCCAGTTGATCATACTTCCTCTAATCGCTTACCACGAGCTTATCAAAACATCAACTAGTATAATGATCATCCTCATATTAACGTTTCAACAACACGTTTGATGTGGTTGCGACCTTGTGGGAGCATGTGTACATCTCGGAGGAGCAAATGGATCACCATGGTCTGGCAAGAATGCGACAGCGAGGGGTGACGAGGGGATCTGACCGACGATCAACGCTCAGAGGAAAGGCGAGACGGACATATAATAAGATTGCTGCTGGTACTATTAGTGTTGGAACTCTTCGCTGGCTGCTGAGGATGGGGACGGAGCGCTTATGGGAATGCCCCGAATGCTGTGATGTCGGTTCCTAAATCAATCAATCAATCAATCAATACGTTTGATTTATTAATATCGTCAATTCTGTTTGAAGATCATGAAACGCTAATAAACAAAGTGGTAGTTTGTTTAACCCCTAGTTCTTCCATAATATTTCTAACTTTATGTACAAGTTTATTTGTAGCTAAAGTCATTTTAAACTCCTTTACATTAAAGTCAGCTGGGGTTTGAAAAATAACTTTCCAGGAGGGGATAACTCAGGGAAGTAACTTGCCCTATGTAGGTGTCTTTGCATAAACTTATACTTTCTTTTATTTTTATTTCGCATATCCTTTTACAGGACATCGCTGTCAACAGCAGCATCTTTCAGCTGTCTGTTGATCTCTTGGCAAGATTACGCTCAGTAGTTTGCCATTGCGTTCTGAGCGGCCGGCCCAGTTATCCCGCAAGTCATCAGCGGGGGACGAACCGCTCCCAGTTCTCGCTCGCTACGAGACTCTGCGTGATAAACGGGATTACGGAGAAAGTGTTGTAACCCCTCGACCAGAGAGACCGGCAAAACTTATACTACGTGCCAAAATTCCTATTTCTCACATCGGGGGAATATGCCAATGTTTAGTAAAGTAGAGCTTGGCATATGACACCACAACCTCAATTATGAGAATGATGTTGAAGGCGGTTACTGCAGCTTTCCACTGGCTGGATAATTAATTGTATACGCATGTCGTGATTGTGACTAATTCACAAAGCCTGCTGACAAAAGTGAAGACTTGCATGCTTCGCGATGAATGGTATGCATGAATTCCGGTATCGCGGCTTGTGAGCATTCGCTGGATCTTTCCACCAGAAGACTCTGATGTGGCTGGAAATGAACAAGCAGACAGATTGGCTTTTGCCGCATCATTGAGGAGTAATTTGATGCATGATAAGGCAGATGTGGTGAAGGCTCTCTGTGAGCATGTGAATAATGCACAAAAGATTGACTATCACAAATCAAAAGATAGACTCTATCTAGAGTGAATGCGGCAACAGGAGGTGGTCAGAGGATCTGTTAGACAGTCGTCGCTCAGAGGTAAAGTAAGACGGACATATGATCAGATTGCAACGGGCACCAGTAGTATTGGAACTCTACGCTGGCTACTGAAGACGAGGACTGACCGCTTATGGGAATGCCCCAAGTTCAATGATGTCGGCTCTTGACTAAACTCAACTAACCCCAACTTCGGGGGTACCAAGAGCTGCTACATCTACAGTTTCTGCGAGCCACTTCTTGGCTGTTTTCTCGAGTATCCAAGGTTTGTTTCTTCAATCAGCTTAAATGAGACATTGATCCCAAATTTTCTCACCTGAACCTTAAGGATAAGAGATCTGACCATGCTCCAACAACTAAACGCCAGTGTGAATCAACCTGAATTCTGACACTGTTTGGTCACTCGTCTAGCGATATGAACTAGGGATAACTTAATTTCTTAAAATCACATTACATAACTTCATGGCAACCATCATCATGACCATCTTTATCATTATGGTGATCATCATCATCATCTTCTTCTTCTTCTTCTTCTTCTTCTTCTTCTTCTTCTTCTTCTTCTTCTTCTTCTTCTTCTTCTTCTTCTTCTTCTTCTTATTATTATTATTATTATTATTGTTATTATTATTATTATTATTATTATTCCTTTTCTTTGGAGGGCGTTGCAATCAGCCCCAGGTAGATTCTCTAATCAATTCTACGAGTAGTAGGTTCCCATTGGTTTCTAAACGAGAAGTTAATGGTCAAAATCAACTGATCGGTGCAGGGAATGAACGCACTAACCGCTGTGTGTGAGTGTGTGTGTGTGTGTGTGTGTGTGTGTATATATATATATATATATATATATATATATATATATATATATATATATATATATATATACGTGGAGCATATATATGTGTGTTAGTGCGCATATGTATGGGCACGCAAATTTAATACGTGGTTAGTAATTTGGCAGCAGTAGTTCACACACCCCCGCCCCAGGTGTGTTGGAGAAAGCAATGTTTATGTGGGTCGGTGACACCTGCAGTCGGCTTCACCAGACACTAACACCTCCAGTGCTGCGATCTGATTGCACACGAAGCGCAGCATGAACGAGATCACTAACGGTTTTCAGGTTCGTGTGATGAGGCTTTCCAATGTAACCCATTAACTTTATGATCAGTCAGTGCGCAAAGGCGTTTTGGGTTACGTTGTCTATCCAGGCATATTTCAATTTGCAGATGAGGAAAAAACAATTATGAAAGAAACAAAGCAATGCTCACAAGCACTGCTCCCTAAGATAAATGACACTGCAATTGTATTTCGGATGAAGATATTTTTTTAATTAATTATAAGACAGGGGATCCACGTGTAGATGATCCCCGTGTAGATGATCCCCGTGTAGATGATCCCCGTGTAGGTGATCCCCGTGTAGATGATCCCCGTGTAGATGATCCCCGTGTAGATGATCACTTTGTAGATGATCCCCGTGTAGATGATCCCCGTGTAGGTGATCCCCGTGTAGATGATCCCAGTGTAGGTGATCCCCGTGTAGGTGATCCCAGTGTAGGTGATCCCAGTGTAGGTGATCCCCGTGTAGATGATCCCAGTGTAGGTGATCCCAGTGTAGTTGATCCCAGTGTAGGTGATCCCAGTGTAGGTGATCCCCGTGTAGGTGATCCCCGTGTAGGTGATCCCAGTGTAGGTGATCCCAGTGTAGTTGATCCCCGTGTAGGTGATCCCCGTGTAGATGATCCCAGTGTAGATGATCCCCGTGTAGGTGATCCCAGTGTAGGTGATCCCAGTGTAGGTGATCCCAGTGTAGGTGATCCCAGTGTAGGTGATCCCCGTGTAGGTGATCCCAGTGTAGGTGATCCCAGTGTAGGTGATCCCAGTGTAGTTGATCCCCATGTAGGTGATCCCCGTGTAGATGATCCCAGTGTAGGTGATCCCCGTGTAGGTGATCCCCGTGTAGGTGATCCCCGTGTAGATGATCCCAGTGTAGGTGATCCCCGTGTAGATGATCCCAGTGTAGGTGATCCCAGTGTAGGTGATCCCAGTGTAGGTGATCCCAGTGTAGGTGATCCCCGTGTAGGTGATCCCCGTGTAGATGATCCCCGTGTAGGTGATCCCATTGTAGATGATCCCCTAGTAGGTGACCCCAGTGTAGGTGATCCCCGTGTAGATGATCCCCGTGTATGTGATCCCCGTGTAGATGATCCCCGTGTAGGTGATCCCCGTGTAGATGATCCCAGTGTAGATGATCCCAGTGTAGGTGATCCCCGTGTAGGTGATCCCCGTGTAGGTGATCCCAGTGTAGGTGATCCCAGTGAAGGTGATCCCAGTGTAGGTGATCCCCGTGTAGGTGATCCCATTGTAGATGATCCCCTAGTAGGTGATCCCAGTGTAGGTGATCCCCGTGTAGATGATCCCCGTGTATGTGATCCCCGTGTAGATGGTCCCCGTGTAGGTGATCCCCGTGTAGATGATCCCAGTGTAGATGATCCCAGTGTAGGTGATCCCCGTGTAGGTGATCCCCGTGTAGGTGATCCCAGTGTAGGTGATCCCAGTGTAGGTGATCCCAGTGTAGTTGATCCCAGTGTAGGTGATCCCCGTGTAGGTGATCCCAGTGTAGGTGATCCCAGTGTAGGTGATCCCAGTGTAGGTGATCCCAGTGTAGGTGATCCCAGTGTAGGTGATCCCCCTGTAGATGATCCCCGTGTAGGTGATCCCAGTGTAGGTGATCCCAGTGTAGATGATCCCCTAGTAGGTGATCCCAGTGTAGATGATCCCCGTGTAGGTGATCCCCGTGTAGGTGATCCCCGTGTAGATGATCCCCGTGTAGATGATCCCCGTGTATGTGATCCCCGTGTAGATGATCCCCGTGTAGGTGATCCCCGTGTAGATGATCCCCGTGTAGGTGATCCCCGTGTAGATGATCCCAGTGTAGATGATCCCCGTGTAGATGATCCCCGTGTAGATGATCCCCGTGTATGTGATCCCCGTGTAGATGATCCCAGTGTAGGTGATCCCAGTGTAGATGATCCCCGTGTAGGTGATCCCCGTGTAGATGATCCCATTAGATGATCCCCGTGTAGATGATCCCCGTGTAGATGATCCCATTAGATGATCCCCGTGTAGGTGATCCCAATGAAGATGATCCCATTAGATGATCCCCGTGTAGTTGATCCCCGTGTAGATGATCCCATTAGATGATCCCCGTGTAGATGATCCCAGTGTAGGTGATCCCAGTGTAGGTGATCCCCGTGTAGTTGATCCCCGTGTAGATGATCCCAGTGTTGGTGATCCCAGTGTAGGTGATCCCAGTGTAGGTAATCAGAGTGTAGGTGATCCCAGTGTAGGTGATCCCAGTGTAGGTGATCCCAGTGTAGGTGATCCCCGTGTAGATGATCCCCGTGTAGGTGATCCCCGTGTAGGTGATCTCCGTGTAGATGATCCCCTAGTAGGTGATCCCAGTGTAGATGATCCCCGTGTAGGTGATCCCCTTTTAGGTGATCCCCGTGTAGATGATCCCCGTGTAGGTGATCCCCGTGTAGATGATCCCCGTGTAGGTGATCCCCGTGTAGATGATCCCCGTGTAGGTGATCCCCGTGTAGGTGATCCCCGTGTAGATGATCCCCGTGTAGATGATCCCCTAGTAGGTGATCCCAGTGTAGATGATCCCCTAGTAGGTGATCCCAGTGTAGGTTATCCCCGTGTAGATGATCCCCTAGTAGGTGATCCCAGTGTAGATGATCCCCTAGTAGGTGATCCCAGTGTAGGTTATCCCCGTGTAGATGATCCCCGTGTAGGTGATCCCCGTGTAGATGATCCCCGTGTATTTGATCCCCGTGTAGGTGATCCCCGTGTAGATGATCCCCGTGTAGATGATCCCCGTGTAGATGATCCCCGTGTAGATGATCCCCGTGTAGATGATCCCCGTGTAGATGATCCCCGTGTAGGTGATCCCAGTGTAGGTGATCCCATCGTAGGTGATCCCCGTGTAGATGATCCCCGTGTAGATGATCCCCGTGTAGGTGATCCCCGTGTAGGTGATCCCCGTGTAGGTGATCCCGTGTAGGTGATCCCCGTGTAGATGATCTCAGTGTAGATTATCCCTGTGTAGGTAATCCCCGTGTAGATGATCCCCGTGTAGATGATCCCTGTGTAGATGATCCCAGTGTAGGTGATCCCCGTGTAGGTGATCCTCGTGTAGATGATCCCTGTGTAGATGATCCCAGTGTAGGTGATCCCATCGTAGGTGATCCCCGTGTGTTGTTAAAGAAACGCGCTGATAGTGCCATTAGACGGTTGGGCGAGAGTTCGATGCTTGTGCTCGTCGTTTGCTAAATGAGGGAGAAATTGTCCTATTCATCTGTGTCTGAGCGGAACCCTAACGGGAAGCATAGAATATTAGAACTGCAACCTAGCATACATGCTGTATGTGGCAGGTAAGGGGCTCCGCCGTGAGCTTTACCGAGACCCTAAGGGCAAACAATACCTCGGTTGCGGCGATTGGGCAATCTTGAGCATAGCCTACGATGGGTAGCGTTGTGATATTCTGTTGTGATAGTTTGGTGTGTCCAGTGTGTGCCGCGTGGTTACACACCCGCTTCACACGCGTGATCCGGGACTGTTTCCGGATCCGGTCAGGGATATGCACTACTGACGAGCTCAAACGAGGGCAAAACTCGAGTATAGTGCTTCCATATTGACGTGGATAGGCCTTAGGTTCATACCAGAATGCGATCGGCGTTGCCAGTAGTGGGTTGTGCTCAATATTTAAATTTCAAATCCCGAAACAACCACATAATCAATTGATTATTGCTCACTGGATTTAGGAAGCCTGGTGTTCCTTGCCAGTGAGAAGTCCTGATCGTTCGGGTCCCATCGATTGACGGACGTCGGTTGCGGCGATTGGGCAATCTTGAGCATAGCCTACGATGGGTAGGGTTGTGCTATTCTGGTGTGATAGTTTGGTGTGTCCAGTGTGTGCCGCGTGGTTACACACCCGCTTCACACGCGTGATCCGGGACTGTTTCCGGATCCGGTCAGGGATATGCACTACTGACGAGCTCAAACGAGGGCGAAACTCGAGTATAGTGCTTCCATATTGACGTGGATAGGCCTTAGGTTCATACCAGAATGCGATCGGCGTTGCCAGTAATGGGTTGTGCTCAATATTTAAATGGAATATCTCACTGTGACCTACATGCAAGTAGTAGGAGACAACCGTGGATTGTTTTTCGGGGGGCTTACCTTTCCGTTTAGTAGAAGAACTTTAGCGGCAAACTCCAACCAATCACGAACAAGTCAACAGATAAACAGAAAAAGTATAACCAAGTTAATCAAGATGAATTTTTAAAAAAAAAGGGGGGGGGGGTATTCTGGAAGAGACAGTATCAGAGTGGAGAAAGCCACATGGAGTCCGAATCGCAGGTTGCTTTACTTTTCTTCTTCTCATAGTCCATGGCGTATGGCGGTGGTAATCATGTCTGTCATCAACCTTCTGTCTCTAGTGTGCTGCCGATCATTTATGACACTGATAATCCTCCATGACATGATGTCATACTGTCCAGCATCTTCTCTCTTGGCCTCCCCTTGCCAAGTGTCTAGATAGAGTAACTACGGCAGACACACAACACGTAACAAGTTACAGACAGTTACACAATATTTCAAATGAAAACACACTATATAGCGAGACAGAAATCATGACATGCCCAGAAATCCAGTCAGAGGGTAAGCCAGTGAGCTCTAGTGACAAAACCTCGGGTTAACAAGAGAAAAGTTCAGGACCAGAGTTGTTCCGAATCGGGGAAAAAATAGAGCCACGAGGCAGCGTAGCGATACGTCATACAAGGTAGAGAAGACACACGTTAGAGAAGTCACACAAGTCGTCCCGTAGACGCAACAAGAAATAACAACACTCGACATCAACTCGCATACAATTCATATTTGAAACTATCCATTTTTGTCCTCCATCATAGGCGTATTCGCAAATGACATTCTGTTAACATTGAGTGGACACGAGTGTGCAATTGACACTAGAATGAGTGATGGGAAGGCCCAGTAGTTTGTTATTTGTTTTTGTTTGTTGCGGACGCTCGTTTTGAACTCAAGCATAGTCCATAATCGTTGCTACTAGTTTTAGTGCGGGAATGACTTTTGCGTGTGGATTAGCTTTCTTTATTACCTGTGTCCCTCGCCATCAGACAAACCCACTCGGATATTAGAGGTACTTGTAATTTACGTCCCCGAGTCAAGGACGAAAAGTCAACATGTTAGTCCAACTGACAAGTGTAGGGGTTGAACCCGCTGCCTGGGCACCAGCATACCGGGTGTTTAAGAACGAGAGCTCTTATCCACGCGATCATGCTGATCTCCTGGTCCAGTAGATGATGGCAGTGTTAATCGTCGAATGGAACCCGTAGGAAGAAACAGTGAGTTATCGTCCATTGTGTACAGTGATACTCAGTTGTAATGAGCGGTGCCATGCAGCAGTAGAGCAGGAGTACATGTAGGTAAAGATTGTGACGGTTGGACATCGTTGCAATTATTGAGGGCTGGCAAGTGGGCTGCCCACGATTGAGAGGTGGACGAGTACGAGGGTCTGTTGTGACTGAAAGAATCTGTTTCTACCGTGGGAGTGTATTTGCTGTAACACCTCTGGAAATATATGATACCCCAGTTACCGCCGTGAGCTATCTTGATCCTTTCATTTGGGCATCTGTAAGGTTCGGGTGTATACGCACCATTATTCAAGTAACCATTATTTAAAGTATTATCCCTGAATCAATACCCCCACACTAGCATCTTGGCACTGATGCTCCTCCATGCTATGATAATAACCTGACCAGCGTCTTCTTTCTTGGTCTCCCACTGCTTCTCTTACACTCCAGCTTTTTCGTTGTGACAACATACTACAGCTTTCCCCATCTCATGACATCCATAGGACAAAAGAAATACCGAAAGACCTAATAACAGTAGCACAAGAGAATTAAAAAACGAAATTAATAATATGGGAAGTGCATGGCCGGAGCTGCGTGGGATAGCAAAGAATATAAGGGCTTAACATGAGTACTTTGAAAGCCTATGCAAAAATGGAGGATAAATGGTGCCAGAAGAAGACAACAAAAGTGAGCGGGCGCGTTGATGGATTCGCTACGGGCTAAGGTTATGAGAGCGGTCACACCGGGGTTCGAATCCTGCGCTGGCCGTTCACAAAGAGAGGTAAACACTGGCCACCTAATCCTCTGTGTATTCAGACCTATAAATGTGACGGCCCTAACACATTACAGATCCATAGACGGTTCGTATTTTTCTCATAACATAGGTTCGGATCCTTGTTATGGAGTGGCTGGACGCTTGCCTGTCCACTCCGAGACGCAATTTGTTTTTAATTATCGGGGCTCCTAGCCTAAAATAGATACCAGAAAATGTGTTGGGAGAGTGAAGGCAGTCGGTGTGATATTAACCACATCACCCACCCACTTGCCCATTGGTCAGTAAATACATGAGTCGTATACAATATCATCAATATGCCTTAAGACGTGTTAAAGGGTGGTTTGCTTGTTGGGGTCGCGAATGCGCAGTGGCAAGCACGCTTGTCAGCTGTTCCAAAGCTCATGCATTCACATCTCCCAACGGCGATAATTGTTCAGAGAGCGACCTGAGCTTCCAGGTCGGCCCAGCTTAAACTGGGCGTCAGAAAATGCTCTGGGAAATAAAGGCGGCCATGGTGCTACAGACCACATCTCCCATCGATTGCCGATTCATCTATGATCATATTGGCAGCGTTGTCCATGGGACATCATTTACATTGCGTGGTAATTTATGCATGCCCCATCCCATCCCGTCCCATGGAGTAGATGTCAATTGGGGGTTTGGGGCCAAAAAGGTCGGGGCACTACAGGAGCGCCAAAAGAAAGCCCCCGGGGACCAAAAGGGTCGGGGCACTACAGGAGCGCCAAAAGAAAGCCCCCTAGGGAACCAACCCCCGGGGGCCCCACCCCCCAGGGCCCCGGGGCGCGACCGCCCGACCGGGCCGTCCTCTGTATCCCGGAGCGCACGCATGGCGACCGAGCCATCGATTTAGAGTGTATCATCTACAGACATACCAAGATGCGCACCGCGAAGAACAGTTGTAAGTGGCTGCGGCTACGTTCCACAGAGCCCTGCAATCGGAGTTGTATGAGGGACTACTGCAAAGTCCATGCAGTGCTAATACGGAAGGGTTCATGTACCAAACCGTGCAGAAGCTGTGGGAGGGGGGTCACAAACTATCTATCAATTTGTAAGGAGTGTGGTTATAACGCAGCCAATCGCCGAACATGGTACCATGAAAAGGTAAAGCCTTTTAACGCCGAGTTTAAGCGATTGGCTATGATCACAGAAATATAAAAGTCAATTAGAGACATGGAACTATCCACTGTACGTACACACTCACCTGTTAGAGACTGACAGATCTGTGTATTTAGCCATGCCTACGCTGATTCAGTTGAAACAGCAAGCCCGCGAGTATGGCATGCCATACAGTGGGAGGAGGAAGGCCGTTCTTGAGGGGGAAATATCCAGAGCGCGTGAGATGGCTCGGGCCACCCTGCTCGAGAAGAACCCCAACCTACAAGGGGCACGACTTGAAGCAGGGATTACCACCGCCCTGAGATTTGTATATGGTACCGCCGCGGACCGAGCCGCGATCGTCGCCGAGCGACGACACCGCGCCCGGCAGCGTGCTCAACGCCACGCCGACCTCGAAGCAGAGTTCCTTGCCCGAGCTGATAGTGTGCGAGAGGAAACGGATGAGGAGTTGGCTGAGCTAATTCGCAATGCACCCGAATTGAAACTCACCCGGGAGATTGAGGGGAGCCTGAGAAAATATGAAGCAAGCGTCCCAGAAGGTAGCGTCGACTATGATGAGCCTGGACTATTTATGTTTTCGATGGAGCCCGCCATCAAAGCCCTGGTGGTAAAAGGGTTGGGGGATTATGGCAGTGTTAAAATGCAGCTGTATCTCCATCTAAAATACTATCGCACCACCCCAGAAGGCGAACAGATTACGGCAATCGCCACCCATGGAAGCAGGAACTATGAAGTACTGCACGAGGGGGAAATTGATGAGGGGCTGAAGCTCGCCAGAGCCAAGATATTCGCTGACAGTGAATGCTTCACCGAACAGGGCTCGGATTGGCACTATGATGAGTGTGTGCAGCTCGACCTCTACATAGTAAAATACCAACCATTCCGAGGCTCTAGCTACTTCGCGACACCCAGCTTCATTCCACCACGTAGTGTTGTGAATGTGAAGAATGAGGACAACCGCTGCTTTGAATGGGCCATACTCTCAGCGCTCTACCCAGTAGCGCATGGAGAGCATCCTGATAGGCTCAACAATTATAGCGCCCACCTGGGAGAGCTAAACTTTGAAGGAATCGAGTTCCCAGTGCAGCTGACCAGCATTGCGAAGTTTGAAAACCAGAATCCTACCATAGCCATCAGAGTCTTTGGGTGGAACAAAGGACCAACCATACTCCGGACCAACACACTCCAGCGCAACCAAATCAACCTCTTGCTCCTATGTAAGGATGAGAATAGGCACTATGTCTGGGTCAAGGATGTGGGGCGGCTTCTATATGGAAACAGCAAACATAGGGGTAAGAAGTATCCATGTCTCAACTGTCTCCATGTACACTCCTCTCAGGAAACCTTGGACCAACATGTGCCACTCTGCCAAGGCATCAACACAGCCTGCCAGGTGAATGTCATGCCTAAAGAGGGAAAGATGAATTTCAAGTCCCTCCAGAAACAGATGAGGGCGCCATACATCATATACGCAGACTTTGAGACCTTGAACGTTCCAGTACATGGTGCGGCAATGGATCCAAGCCAGAGCAACACGCGCCAACTTGCTGAGCAGCCCCCCTGCGGCTTCGGCTACACCATTGTACGCTGCGACGGGCTCACCACAAACCCTGTCGTATATCGGGGGGAGGATGCTGCAGACGAATTCCTCAAACGCTTGGGACAAGAGCAGGCCACCATCCACCACAAGTTACAGCGGCCGGCTCTCATGGTGCTGGGGCAAAAAGACCGTGAAGACTTTGCCTCCGCCACCACCTGCCGCATCTGTAAAGAGCCGCTGGAGGAGGACAAGGTGAGAGACCACTGCCATATTACAGGCAAATACCGGGGCGCTGCCCACAATGTCTGTAATCTAGCATGGCGCATCAATAGAGACATGCTGAGGATACCTGTAGTCTTTCACAACCTCAGAGGATACGACTCCCACATCATCATGCAAGCGGCCGGCCGTCTGGACTGGGGAAAAAGAACGGTCTACAAGAAGAAGAAAAACGGCCAATGGCAAACCAAACAAGTAGACAACACAACAATCACCTGCATACCAAACACCATAGAGAAGTACGCCTCCTTCACCATCGGTCAGCTGCAATTCATTGACAGTCTACAGTTCATGAATAGCTCTCTAGACACCCTGGTAGGGAACCTCAGCGAGCTGACACACTGCGGTAAATCAATGGCTCTGACACGTAGAGGCAACGATATAATCTCAAGATGTGAGACGTGCAACACTGAGAAGCACACCCCCTGGGCTGTCTTAATGAACAAGTTCAGGACCACGCTATGCCAGAGCCAGTCACATCTCCTTCTCCGTAAGGGTGTATACCCCTACGAATATATGGACAGCTTCGAGCGCTTTGCAGAGGACCGCCTACCACCCAAAGAGGCATTCTACAGCAAGCTCACCCGAGAAGGAATCAGTGACTCTGACTATGCCCACGCCCAGAAAGTGTGGCAGGAGCTCGATTGCAAAACACTCGGAGGCTACCATGACCTATACCTGAAAACAGACGTCAGTCTGTTGGCTGATATATTCGAGGCATTCCGAGACACCTGCATGGAGGTATATCAGCTCGACCCAGCCCACTACATCAGTGCACCCGGCCTGGCATGGGACGCACTCCTAAAAAAGACGAAGGTGCAACTCGAGCTCCTAACCGACTTGGATATGCACCTCCTCTTTGAGAAGGGACTCCGAGGGGGTGTGGCCATGGTCTCCAAGCGGTATGCTAAGGCCAACAACCCCAAGACTTCAGACTATGACCCCACAACACCCAATTCGTGGATCATGTACCTAGATGCAAATAACCTGTATGGGTGGGCCATGATGGAATACCTCCCCACCGGAGGGTTCCAATGGGCCAATCCAACTCTCGAGGAGGTACTCAACACCCCCGACAACGCCCCAGAGGGATGGCTTGTTGAGGTTGATTTGAAGTACCCAGCGCACCTACATGAAGCCCACAGTGACTATCCGCTAGCTCCAGAAACCATGACCATCCCAGAGGCCTGGTTGAGCAGCTATCAGCGCGAGCTCCAGAACAAACTGGGGGGTAAGTTCACGGAGCAAACAAAGCTGGTACCTCATCTCCACAACAAGGAGCGATACGTCGTCCACTACCGCAATCTCAAACTCTATCACAGCCTCGGTCTAGAGGTCACCCAGATCCACCGAGCCATCAAGTTCAATCAGTCCCAATGGATGAAGCCCTACATAGAGATGAACACCTCTCTACGAGCCCAAGCCAAGTCGGAATTTGAGAAGGACTTCTTCAAGCTGATGAACAATGCCGTCTTTGGGAAGAGTATGGAGAATGTTCGCAAACGCATCAGAGTCAACCTTATCAGAGGCACCGAGACTGACCGACTCCGAAAATTAATCGCCAGCCCCAACTACGAATCGTGTAGAATCTTCAACGGTGGACTGGTGGCGGTGCACAGCATCAAGAACAAGGTCCAGCTGAATAAACCAGTCTATTGTGGGCAGGCCATCCTGGACCAATCCAAGTACCTCATGTACGACTTCTGGTACAATCGGCTTAAACCCCAATACGGTAATAGACTCCAGCTCTGCTACACTGATACTGACTCCCTTCTACTTCAGGTGGAGACTGAGGATGTGTACGCGGACATGAAGACTCACCCCGACTGGTACGACTTCTCAGATTATCCGCGTGACCACCCCAACCATTCGACTGCGAATAAAAAGGTGGTCGGCAAATTCAAAGATGAATGCAACGGCCGCTCGATAGCTGAGTTCGTCGGTCTCAGACCAAAGATGTACTCAATCCTAGAGGAGGCCGCCAACATCAAGAAAGCCAAAGGAGTGGCTCGGGCAGTTGTGAAGAAGGACCTCAGACACGAACACTACAAGGACAGTCTGTTCGGTCAGCGGGAATACAAGCACACACAGGTTGCCATACGAAGCAAGGGCCACCAGATAGGGGTTTATGAGATGAACAAAACATCTCTGAGCCCCATGGACACGAAAAAATGGATTTGTGCTGATGGTATCAACACTAGGGCCTACGGCTACCTAGAATCCTGCTAGGGAGTAGCTGTGGAGCTCCTCACATCCACGAGCTGGTCCATCTACGAGGTAGAAGTCCATAGAGTAGAGAACCGAGGGATGTATAACGGGCAGATCGCCAGCCTGGGCCTCATCGCTTAGGGAGGATCCGGTCAGGAGGCATTTGGGTGTCGGGAGGAACAATCATCAGCTCTTCGCGAACGAAGCCCCGCGCTGGCCCATCCACCAGGTAGTACAGCGCAGGCCGCCCATCCTGGCATACTGTTCTACGAATCTCGTGTACTGTTAATGACCACGAAGGATCAGTCGCCCGGCGCCGGCCACCTTCAAGCTCATGCTCCCCAGGCGAGCTTGCATACAGATACCGAACTAGAGCCTCAGACGGAATCACAGGCTCCTTGAGGCCGATAGTACGGTGAGCAGGAGCGGCCGGTGAATGGGATACTGAAGTGTCCTTAATGGCATCAACCGGCTTCCGACCCGTCAAACGAGTCACCTCACCGTTAAGAGCCGCGACCACCTGAGGAAGAGCCCGAACCCATTCAGCTGAACGTTCAGAGGACCCTCGAGCCGCCAGTAGTAACTCTTGGGCGTACTGGGCACCGAACAGTCTCTCCGCCAGAGTGCGATTGAACCTCTCGACGATCGCCTGCTGCCGGTGATTCCCAGCTTCTCCACGCCGTATCTGTGTCTTATGCTTTGCTGCCAGCTGGCTCACAGCACCCATAAACTCACGCCCCGGATCAATCTGCAGAAGCCGTGGCCATTTGAGTGGCCCGCGTTTGTAAATTCGCTCTAGGGCCAAAGCCACCCCTTCACTGCTCTTGTCTGTCAAAGCCTCTGCTTCCTTAAACCGTGAGGCAACATCCACAACTGTCAAGGCATACTTAAATGTCTTACGACCAACCCGGTCATGTGGTAGGTAGAGCAAGTCAGCCTGATGGACGGCATTCGGTCTATCTTCATCAATAGATGGCCGCGGAATGTAACGAGGAGCGGGTAAATAGATCTGAAAAATAGCTTGCTTCTTGAGCCAGTCTCGGGCAACATCCTCCGAAACATTAGCTGCAGCAGCTAGCTTCTTAATGGCCGCCAAGCCTTTCCAGTAGCCCTGAGGGCTGTAGTAGATATCCTCCAGATCTTTCATTTTGGTAGTAGCGGTCAATCTCTAAAGCAACTTGTAAGCAACAATACCAGTCGCTGCCAGCCCAAGAACGATAAAAGTGATCTCGCGGTCTTTCTGCGGCTCGGATGGCACATAGAAATCCGACAGGCGAGGTTCAGGCTCGAGGGGCTCGACACGTTTGCCAGAGATCAGGCTGTACTCCCGCATGGCCTGGTCGACATCCTGGAAAGAGTGAACGGCGTGGGCTTCGCGCTGTAGCTCATCGTTAAGCCAGTCCAACCGCGCGGTTCTCTTTCTCATCCACTCAGCCTGGGCCGCTTGTAGCCGCTCGACAGCCTCATCGTGCCGCCTCATTTCTTCATGGGCGTCCGCATGCCCTAGCTTGGAAAAGAGGTAGTTGCCCCCCGTAAACGCGAGGGCATTGACAACAGCGCCCCCTATCATCATTGCGACAGAGGCCATAGCTAGCGGGGCTGATACTGTAAGGGTTTATGCAATATATCAGCGGGGATCAAGCCCTCTTTGATAAGCAAATCTCGGAGTGCTAAGGCGATGGACGTGTCTAAAACCATCATCCCAAGGTCATACATATCAGCGTCTAGCTTGGGCAAGGTTGCCCCTTTGAAAATCACCTTGGTCAGTTTTGCGGTGCCTACCGTAAGCGCGGCCACCACAGCGCCGTGGTAAACGGCGTTAACAATAGCTTTCCCATCAACGCCTGCCATTATTCCATATAAAATGGATCTCTATTCTTTAATATGTTAGTCTCCGGCCGCTTGGAGGGCACAGGTGGGGCAGGTGCTTTAGTCCGCCGCATTTTCTGCCTAATTACTCCGACGACAACGACAACGCCAGCCACTCCAATAATCCAGGGAGTCCAGCCACGGTAATCAACTGGCACCATTGGAAACAGCGGTGGTGGGGCCTCCTCATGCTCGGGGGCTAACTTTCGTTTCTTCTCACGAACAGCCTGCTGCAGAGCTAGAGACAGCCTCTCTGCTTCACGACTCTTTCGAGCAGCAGCTCCTCTCTTCCCAGCCGCAACTTTCCTGGGGTCCTTCGTCACTAGTTTCTCCTGTGGAGCAATTTCGGGGGTCTCCTCCTCCATCTTGTTCTTGCTTAGGACAGATATGTCCAAAATGGCAGTGCCTAAAAGTTGCTAGTGCGACAGTTGCAGGTGCTAAGCACATACCGAACTTATGGTAGAGTTCACATGTAACTGTGTTTAGCGCATGCCCTAGAAACGGGTCGGCCTCCAGGTCTGTCACCAAAGCTTGATTATCAGCAATGGGGAGGAACATACTTGCCACTTGTGCGTACATCTGTAGCATAGCTGTGCCTAGGGTCTTTGTTATTGCAGCTCCAAGCCTCGCCTCATGCCTCGCATATAGCTTCTCAATTTCTTGATCAGGCAAGGCCTCAACCTGTTCCATTGTAAGTTTGGAGTACTTACCACCTATGTACTGCCCGGCACGTCCCCCAGCCGCAAGTGCTGCCAGCCTTTCACGATGCAACGCATGTCCGGACTGTGGCGTTGTGGTAGGTGGTGATGCATGTCCGGACTGTGGTGTTGTTGTAGGTTCCGGAGCAGACTCTACCGGCTTTGCCTCTTCACGTAACAGCTGGTCGAGTATGGTGTCACAATCCATCACAGCGTTTGCAAATACCCAACGTCTAACTCTAATATAGGAATGCACAGCCCATCCAAGCACACAACATGTGCATATCAGTTGTAATACAACTAAGGCTGTTACGGAGTAACAAAGCACTGCTTCATACATGCTTAGCTGATGCTTAACATATGCTTAGCTGATGCTTACCATATGCTTAGCTGATGCTTAACATATGCTTAGTATCTAACAAACCTCACCAGCTTTGAGCACTTTATAAGAAAATGGGAACTTGGTCCTCAGTACCAGCTTTGAGAACTCATTGGTTTCGAGTTGCTTTCGCACCCCATCACGTTCCTCCCTAGAGTGGATGATGTAGTTCTCATCCAGGCAGTCTTCAAAGCTATCCTTATCCTTGGAATGGAAGAGCGCCACCCATTGTGTCTGCGCTCTGAGGCCTTTCGCAACGGCGTTGTACTTCTGGGTTTGAACCCACAGACTTTGCTGGGCATGTCGCCCGCTAAAAGCTAGATAAGTCAACATAGTCCGCTTCTGCGCAATAGCGTCCTCTGCGCTGCAGTCATCAATGATGTATAACGTTGGTGTCCCCTGAAACATTTTATAGAAGGCCTCTAGCCATTTGAGCAGCCGATCACCGGGGTCAAATATGAAGACCTCGCGATCTGACCACACCCACGGCCGGGCCCGGTATGTTTCATTGTATCGTACCGAAGGGCAAGCAATTACAATATGCTCGAAAACACCCCTGTACGGGCCTTCCAGGAGGTCGAGAATGAATTCTGTTTTACCACACGATGTGGGGCCTGTGATGATGGCCGAGTGTGGCTTAAGTGGGAACTCCATTAATAAACAGCACTAACGAATCTCCCGGTGTCGATGTTCAGCTGTCCGTCCATAACCAAATAAACGTAGCAGTACAGGGGCCCCGTCGGTTCGGCCTCTTTCGTGATCTGGAGAGTGATGCCCTCAGAGCCGTTCTCTACACGCCGGCCGCTGCCGTGAAGATGGTCATCGTCGGAGGTCCGGAAGTCCAGCCACAAGCAGAATTTTGACGTCAAGTACTCGCCTAGACTAACATCGAACAATCCTAGCTCTTTGGCGACTGCGCTTGTCTCAGGGTGCCTTTTGAGGCCACCAGCGAAGAATTTCCTCGCTTCGTCCCAGAGCTGATGTGGTGCTAAGCCGTGCGCAAATAGCTGATTGGCTTGTCCTTCTACGATGACTTCAACTTTGGTGATCTGCGGGTTGTAAAACAACTCTGGTTGGCGTGCAAAATCCTTTTGGTTGGCGGGATCTTCCCATAATAGGAGAATGCCTTTCAAAGACTTACAGGGTGTGTTCAGATTGATGTTCCATATCGAGTCCTCCTTTTTCTGAGGGATCCGTCTATGTCGTAGGACCCGCTCGTATAACACCACCATACGGCTCTCATACATGCTCCGAATTAGCCGGGCCAACGTGGGTTCAGTGACTACTTCGTACTCGAGACAGATGTTTTCTAGGGAGTATGAGGAGTTGCCGGCATCTTTACCAGTTGCGCGAATCACACGGGAAGCGTCGTTAAAGGTCAACTCAATCTCCAGCCGATCACTAAGAGCAGATTGGTAGAAGGGCGCATGCGTTTCAAGCAGCTCAAAGTCTAGTGGTATGTAGTACCTGTTTTTGAAGGCCTTCGCGATGGCCACGTCTCTCGCATTGGCGAGGGGCAGAACAACAGCATCCGCTGCACCAACACGCGCCTTGGTCACATTCATGCCGGTACTTGTATCGATGCCTTGATACACAGCGCTCGCCCGCTCCGATTGGCTCTTCCAAAGATCCAGATAGACGTTGTAGACGTCACTGTCCACAAGAGAGAAGACTTCATTGCCCGATAGCCTGACGGTCAGCTTTTGAACCAGTGCTCGGCCGAGGTTCTGGACCACGGACCGGTTGACATCAGGGGAGCTGAGGTCGACATTGAATGCCAGCCGCACCGACCCAGGCACGATAACATCGTGTGCACCGAGATTGGGAAAACGAACTAGTAACTGCTGCTTCGGACCGATCGTAGAAGGATTGTTGGTCACGATTATCGTTTGCCGCAATCCTTTCACACCGAGCGGCTCCCGGAGACGGCGGTAAGGGTTAAGCTTACGACCATATGCACTTGAAGACATGGCTAGTTGTTTATTATTGCTTTGTAGCAATATCTAATATGGATAGAGTTGAGCTGACTGATTTTGGTGGTGAAGAGGGGAGGCCTGAAACGGGCGAGGAAGAAGAGACAGGCTTCATCGACGACGATTTTGATGTCGATAATCCCCGCATTGTTAATACCGAGTGGCCGTCACAGGGGGAGACGTCACAGGGGGAGACGTCACAGGGGGAGCGCAACTTATTCATAGAACTAGAAAACAGCGCTATTAACGACTATTTTAAAAGGGTGGAGAAGATGTGGGGTATCAAACCTATAACTGGTATAGATTATACAAAAATTCGTTTGGGTCGCCGGAATGCTCTCTATGTTAACCACCAAAGGATTACACAGTATGATAATGGCATGCCGTTAGCTGTGAATAACCTCAGAGTGAGTACCAGAGAGGTATTGGGGTTTGTGGACAAAATACCACCAAAGGTTGTCACCATCCTTGAGGAGACTGCTAGTGATCTGGCGGAGGAAGAAGCTGCTCTAAGTGGTGCAGATATTCAGGCTGTCCCACAAATAGCTTCAAATGTTGGCAACATCTTAGAACGGGCTATGTCGAGTCCAGAAGTGCAGCGGGTTTTAGAAACCTCACACGTAGACCAATACCTGGGAGAGAAAGGCTTACCTCCAGTGAGAGAACTCCGGGGGCTCATGGCGCTTGACAAAGCGGTGACAACGATTAAAGGTAAACTCACAAACTATCTGGTTATTCTCGACCAGCAAGATAAAGAGGTCGCCATAAGGCGGCGGAAAATGTTGATAGCACCCAATGAGGAGAGTAGGGACTTTCAAGAGCAAAAGATTGCCGATATTGAAGAAGCTAAGAAGAGGCTTTTAATAGAGGTCGCTGAGTTACACGAAGACTTACGCACCCAATTCAGTCGGATCCGTGAAACCATTCATCGGGTGGTCAATGAAGACACCACACTGGGTGCGAGGCTGCGGACTCTGTTCCGAGAGCAGGGTATCACCATAGCGAGCATTCTCACAGCGATCGGCCTCTTAATTTCCACTATCACCCTAGCCATTACTGGTGGTGGTGGTCCTACCCCACCGCCTGGCCCGCCACCTATCCCACCACCTGGCCCGCCACCTGGCCCTGGGGCTAAGGAATGGATTCGGCAGAAACTGAAAGACCTAGCGAGCCTTCTAGCCAGGCTAGCTGGTAAGGCTGCGGAGGCACTCCCAGGAATCATAGGCGGTATTATCTCCTGGCTTCTTAACTTCTTGAGTAAGGGTGTGGGATGGCTGGCTGGAAATCTCTGGGCATTAGTGGTTGCACTCGGTGGCTTGCTGCTGCTGGCTATCAGAGAGCGGCTAATTGCGGTGAACAAACCATAGGACCACTAGACCGACTGCGACACCCCCAGCAATGAGTGCTATCTTTTCATTTTGATGCTGCAGCCCAGCTGCCTTATCAGCTATGCTAGTGGTCGGCAGCGCTGGCTGAGCAATGCTGGGCAGCTCTACCGTCGGCTGTGCAATGGTGGGCAGCTTAGGGACATTAATGGTTGTATTCAGGCCACGCTTTAGGCCTGGTTCTGCGATGATGATCATGTTGTTATATCCAGCTATCTGGCCAATGCGGAGCAGCATGTCGCTGGGGGCCATATACAACCCCGTTCCAAAGACATAATTAACTTCTGAGCTCGCGTTTTGTAGCACATCCTGATATCTTTTGATGGCCGCCGCGAGATCGACGGGCGCAGAGATGGCTTCTTCTACTAATACCAGGAATTGCTTCTGGGCATCAAACGCCGTTCCAGTTCCCAGAATTCGTGTTCTAGTCTGAGCCTGGGCCCCTAAGATGGCCCACACATAGGTTCGAATGCTGTCATTTATTCGCTCAACACCGGGGCGTGTGAAGCCCTGTGACTTGTTAAGAATGAAAGCCTGCCAGCCAGAATCAGCGTGAATATCGTCTTGTGAGATATAATCTATGTGTAGTATGTCATTTGTGGTTTGTTGTGTGAATGAATGGCGCTTTGGGTCATATACACCATCATGTCCATCAGGCAGGACGCGATAACCAGTGTTCGTCCAGTAAATGTATACACTCCCCAACCCGTTATTCCTCCCGAGCCGTCTCCAGTTATCATTCTGGGGAATTCCAAATTCCGCGCATATACGCTGATAGGCTCTTACATCGTAGGGATTTTCAAAGGCGTTCCAACCCTGGTCTTGTGGTAGAGCCACACGCATCTCTTTGAGGATTCGGCGAATCTGGTAGTAGACATGGAATATGAAGACGGCTCGCGTTAGTGGGTCAGGGCCGGACAGATGCTCCTGCGCGGACACCCCACACCCCGCCGTGGCACACCATACTGCGAAGTTGAGTTGGTTTTGCCAGAATTGCATCGGATTGCTGTACCAGGCTTGCACGATCTGGTCTGACTCCACGTATGGCAACCGGTATTTTTCAAACATGTTGGGGAACTGTGTCGGAAAGGCTCCTTGGAGGTTGACTTGTATGTCCACCTTTGTGAGATCCTTTATTTGTGCAAACGGGTATACCCCACCCGTCGGGTATTTGGCGTCCTTATTGAACTCGTAAGCAGTCATTATTATTAGCTGTGCTAATATGTTTTTCACACTTAGCAACGTCCAACATGGGGAACCCATCCCCCTCAACCCGGTCCTAGACAATCGCGATGGTGACCTAGAGGTGGCTATCGTGGAATTGTTGTTCTACCCCGCGTGGGTTAATATTTCCGCGAAGCTGAAAAACAATTGGTTCAAACTTGATGATGAAGTTGTTACTATCCCCGACGGGTATTATGATGTCTGTGCTCTTAACAAACAATTCTTTGAGCCACGGAAGCTCTCTCTTTCTCTCAACCCCGCAACTGGCCTTGTAAGTCTCGGTGGTATAAAATCGGGGGTGGTCTTAGGGTTCGGAGGGCTAGGTGGTGTTCTTGGGTTCGGCATAGACTACAGAAGTGAGCGGTTCAATGAGGTGTTTACATTCCATGCGGAGAAGTTTCCTAAACTTATCATATATAAGGAGTTGTACATTCATCTCGAGGGTCTATCATCATATGAAAACCGTCATAATTCTCTTCCCTCCACACTCCTCCGGGCTGTACCCGTTAAAAAAGAGGAATGTAATCAAGGGAGACATGAGATTTTCTCTGTGCCTCATTATAAAAGGCTAGAAACTGGAACGGTAGGGGGTATAAGACTTTCGGTCCGAGATGAAAAGGGTAACGACGTGCCACTGGCTTATCTAAGCTGCGTACTTCACATCAGACATGGTTGCTCCGTCGGGTATTTACCACCCTTATGAACTCGTAAATTATTACACATGCTAATATGTACATCACATTAACCAACATCCAGCGTGGGGAACCCATCCCCCTCAACCCGGTCCTAGACAACCGCGATGGTGACCTAGAGGTAGCTATCGTGGAATTGTTGTTCTACCATGCGTGGGTTAATATTTCCTATAAGCTGGGCAATAATGAGTTATGGGTGGAGGGTAAAAAGATTGTTATCCCCGATGGGTACTACGACGTATGTACCCTCAACAAGCAATTCTTTGAGCCTCACAAGTTTTCTCTGACACTGAACCCCGCAACTGGTCTTGTAAGCTTCAATGGTGCACATGACGCCGATATAATGGGAGTAGGCTTATCCTACACTCTTGGGGGATCTGAGTGGGACTTGTATGATACCAAGATTGTTGGAAAAGAGTTTCCCAGACTCCTCTTATATAAGGAGTTGTACATTCATCTCGAGGGTCTATCATCATATGAGAACCGTCATAATTCTCTTCCCTCCACACTCCTCAGGGTTGTGCCCGTTCAAAATGTGGAATGTAATCAAGGGAGACACGAGGTTTTCTCTGTGCCTCGTTATAAGAAGTTGGAGACAGGAACTCTAAACGATATTAGACTTTCGGTCTGTGATGATAAAGGCAAAGCTGTACCGTTGGCATATCTAAGTTGTGAACTCCACATCAGAAAACACAATGGCTGATTCAGAAGGTCCAGGACGGCATCGCCCAAGAGCATGCTCTACCCTAACCTTTGCTGATTTGGCCGACACTATTGGGTGGCGGGAGCCGGGTCATAACTACAAGATCTATGGCCTCCAGCTCACTCCCCAGGGGGTCTATGCTCGTGCCGCCATAGACCATCCCGACGACGATGACTGGGATCTGCAGCTTGAGCTTCGCACGGGATATACTCACCTCGAGCCCAATGGGATACTTATCAGGTTAACTAACATGGGCAAGGTGTTTGTGAGTTATCAGGCCTGCAGGACAGTCACACGCCCCAACAAGTCTCCTGTTGTGACCTACCAGTCATTTCTGAAAATGCAGTGCGCCAGGGCTCTCTTCTATGCCGTATCGGTGACTGAGGCTAAAGTCCAGGGGACTAAATATTGTCTGAAGGCTGTTACAGATTGTAAAGCTGACCTTGATATGCTAGGTAAGCCTCCTAAGGAGTCAACCATCTATCTCGAGTTAGTTATTGGGCCTGTGGCACAGACAGAGTTAGCCCCAGTCCTTCCTGGGGTCTCTATTAAATGGAGTGCGTCATCACTCCCCAGGCATGTTGCTCTCGTCATTACTTCCGCGGCCGACGGAACGTGGGCGGCCCGGGCAACAGAGACGGACATTATAGTAGAGCTCGGTGAGGTTGCGGTAGATGAAATCATTTTTACTACCGTTACTGCTTTTGTCCGGCTTTTGTTCACTACAGGGTCGATTAGCACCGTTCGCATTGAACATTTAATATCTCAGTTGAAGAAGTAGGTTTGACGCGCAAAGAATAATGTCGCTCTATCCTACAATCGATACTAGTGACGGCGGTGCCTATCGTATTCAAGAGCTTACCCGTCTTCGGAAGTCTCTGGAAGATGAAAGGGACAAACGGGCTGCACTGTATAAAAAATATCGGCGTGCCGTTAATGCATTAGACGCTGTGGACAGCGCGATGCTGGCGGCTAGCCTTGGTATGGGGGTGGGGGGTGTTGGGCTTCTTACCACCGTTATCGCTGCCCCTATAGTTGTCGGGCTCGAGATAGCTGCCCTAGCTTGTGGAATCATGTCCGCTGGGAGCAAGCTAGCGTCCCGCAAACTAACATCAAAAGCTAAGAAGCATGATGAAATTTGCACTCTGGCGACGGCTAAGCTTTCTAGTATAGCCGACCTTGTTTCAAAGGCTTTGGATGATGGGAGAATTTCAGACGTGGAGTATAAAATAATTACAGCTGAAGAAAATAAATTTCACCAGTTGAAAAAAGATATTCGGAGCAAGGCGCCGGCGGATCTGGACGAAGAGACAAAAAAATCTCTCATTCTGAAAGGCCGAGACGCGGCACGGGCAGAATTCGTCAAAGCTTTAGGGTCGAAATAACCTGTATACACGATCAGGACAGTTTGGAACCACCCCCCTACTCCACTGAATGATCCGCCTCTGGGTAATGCGCGGAAGGATATACTCCTCAGATAAACAAGGTGTGTATGAACATTTTTTCTCTCCCGCGTGACACGGTTGCTCGCAATGGTGGTTGGCCGACGAAATTTGCGCTAAGCCACACCTATAGGCCCTCTGGGCTATATTGAGGATCTAACTTCACCCCTTTATAGAGTAGCAGTTTGATTCCAGTCGTCTTTTCAAACTTCCAAACCATCCTATGAAGTGCGTCTAGTGTGCAACGCTCACACATCTCATATGGTTTCCTAACACCCCTCTCACAGAATATACACTCTTCTATCACCTCGCCCCGCTTTGCCTCATGCCAAGAACAATAAAGGCCGACGGTTGGGCGGCCGCAATGAAGTTCTTTGCCGAGCTTCGGCCACTCACATCCATAGGTCTCCATCTGTATGTGCCCAATAAGTCAGCCTCTAATTCGACGCGCCCTAATATTTTTCAGATATAACACCATAACGAAGAAAAAGCCGCCTAAACCATCACGCGGATTTAAAAAAAAAAAAAGAATTAAAAAAAATGCAAAAGTCGGCTTTGTGATTCGTTCCCCCACCCCTCTCAGAGGATGACAACAACCCGGGTTTTTATGCACACAACTTGCCATCCTCCGAGAGATGTGAGGTGTGTTGGTTAAACCACATGTATAGAGATTAGGCGACCCCCTTGTTGGTTGCTAATCGAAACGAAATACTAGCGAAACCTAGAAGGTGCCCGCATCCGCACTACGGCAGCCTAGAATATTGAATGGAAACCCGGGTTTGAGCATGCAAACCATTCAATTTCTAGACCTGCTGAGTGTGATGTGGTTTAACCAACTTGACCACGCCACCGACCGAAGTAACACCAACATTTTGTGGTTATATATCACTATTAAAATATGTAGTATACATTTGTATATAATTTTGTACATACATTTGTATATAATTTTTTTGTACATACAATGTTTTTTTTCAATGTATGTTATAAAAAAGCAAAGAAATTAATAAAAGCTTATAAAAGTATATCACTGGCTCAACGCGCATTGATTAACTTCCACGTCACTTGTTAGCGGGGGAAATAAGCGTGCTGTGTGTAGCACATTCTGTTAACGAACGTGTGGTGGTAAAAAAAATAGCCCGCCGTTTTTTTTTGAGCTTTGTGGCTGCAGTGATATATCACACCGGCTTGTGTTGGGAGATATGACAGCTTTTCCAAAATATGTCTGAGTAATATATCGTGGCGGGCGGCTCGGTCGCCATGCGTGCGCTCCGGGATACAGAGGACGGCCCGGTCGGGCGGTCGCGCCCCGGGGCCCTGGGGGGTGGGGCCCCCGGGGGTTGGTTCCCTAGGGGGCTTTCTTTTGGCGCTCCTGTAGTGCCCCGACCCTTTTGGTCCCCGGGGGCTTTCTTTTGGCGCTCCTGTAGTGCCCCGACCTTTTTGGCCCCAAACCCCCAATTGACATCTACTCATGGGACTTTCCCATGGGATTCCCATGAGAATAACATTCCAATGGCCAAGCCTGGCAGGCTTGTCCAAGGGACGTGTTTTTCTGTCCCTTCCAATGGTAATTTATGCCTGTCCCATCCCGTCCCTACACTATTCAGAAAATCCTCCTTTTTTCCCATGGCTCTCCCATGGTCAAGCCTGCATATTGGCCCAACACTATATACCTGAAACTAACATAGGTCCAGCAAGCCGGTAGGGAATTTATTTGATCCTAGAACCATGCTTATGAATCATGGAGAACATTGGAGAACGGGCGCTAGTCACAGGCGCTGGAACTTCAATAACCCCTCCCCACGACGCCTAATGGCATAAGTTGACAACAACAACATCAACAACAACCATATACCCTATGCGACTAAAGGACTGTAAAATGGTCCATTATCTTTAGCAAGTTATCGACAAAGACAGAGAGCAGTTTCTATAACCATTGCCACTCTCGATTAGTCACACTTTAGTAGTATTAGGCACAACGATATATCTATTATAAGGCACAACGATATATCTATTATAACGATATCATCGTAATATACGGGTAAATGAGGATATTCTTAACTGATTAAAATAAAAGTAAGCTTGGACCAAACATGGTACACAATCAAATGAAATAAATTATAATATAAGTTTTTGTTAACTGAGGACTGAAATGCGGAAGATACCACGAAACACAACATATAAAACTATGATCTTAGTATGGCGATATATCGTCCTTCTGTCCAAATGGAATGTCCCATTTTGCATAACATCAGATGGGAGAAAAGATTTGAACACAAATCTTAGTTAGTTAGTCGACAGATCATCCTCATTGCACATCTAACCTTGCAGTCAATAAGTGCTCGGATCACCTCCCCAGTAAATCCTGCAGCGTTTAGCGGCTCACGACACTAGTTCTGTGTTGGTTTATTAATCTTCTTTGGCTTCCTGCGTAGTGTTCTTGTTTGGCCACACCTCTTTTAACTTGCTGTTCTCGCAGTATGGCCATGGTTGTAGATTCACAGTCATCACTTGGTTAAACGAATTACTTCTCGTAAAGCATTCAGAATGTCTGCCTGGTCCATGGCTCGTCCGCCTTCCACAGTATAAGCCTGCAAGCCTGTCAGCCTGCTCATTTCCTTGTACCCCAGCATGCCCTGGCACGAAAATTAAACTAATCTTTTCCAGCCAAGATCGCTCAAGAGACAGCAACCACTCAATTCAGACCCACCCTATATCCATCTTCCTGAGCTTACTCATTGAGTCACTAAGGACACATGCCCGAGTGAATGTCTATGTCTCGAGTCATGTAGAACAAGAATCGCCATGCGAAGGTAGGCTTTTGCAAGATGGAAAACATACTGACCAATAAAGTTATGTCGATTGCAACGAGAAAAAGACTTTTGAAGTGCTATATAGAGCCTGTACTTTTGAATGACTGTGAAGCGTGGACAATGAGCAGACAACCTGAAAAACATCTGATGGCTGTGGACATGTTGTTTAGAGGAAAATGAATAAAAAGAAAATGGACAGAGAGAAAAACCAATGAGTAAGTTCTACAAGAAGCAAATGAAAACTGTGAACTTGATATTAGAAAGTAGACGGGAAACTGTAACAATTTTTTTTGGGACACGTTATGGGAAGACATAAACTAGAGAACTTGATGACAACTGGCAAGATTGAGCTGAAAAGAACAAGAGGAAGGCAAAGAGATAAAAACTGAATGGCTTGACCACGTGGCATGGTCGAGACAAGAACACAGAGCCGATCCACGAACCTGGGGATCATGTGAGATGGCGAAACAAGACGGCCTACACTTATCGACATGGCGCATGATGATGATGAGTATAAGGAAGTAGGTAAAAGTGAAGGATCTCTTACACGCCTTATGGGCGTTGGGTGTATGGTGCTAGAGCAACATTTGTAGACCAATCGGCACCCAATAAATAATATGGTCAATATCACACTGGCCTCCTTTCCTTCCCATGACGCTTCCTGGTGTCAGTTGTGGGCTGGGTGGACCTGGTTGGTGGGAATATACTGGATTCTGGAGTAACTAACGGTTGCCTGGACAAGGCTAAGGAATTCAATACATTATACAGAGATAGGAGGGAGATGGAACGCAAACTTATTTGGTGGTATAATGAGAGGAGAGGCATTGTGGAACATCGTGACAAATGGACAGGTAGGCGGTACAAGAGGCAGGAACAGACATAGAGAAATGATGTGGGATGGCCTATGATGGAGGAATGCAAGAGTACTGAAACGACAACAAGGGTGGATGTATGAATGGTTACGCCGGCTTGTATGGTTCATGATGATGGTGATGATGACCAGCGTGTTAAACAACACATCTCGAAGGTGTTATAAAGTATTACTGTAATAACAGACCGGCTGTGTGGCTTAGGGGCAGAATTCCCCGACACACCAAATCGAGGGGTCAAAATCAGCTGAAGACGATTTGGAAGCAGACCGGCTTGCGCTGATTTTGATGGTATGAGCGTCGGCCGTTCAAAAATCAATTGGAAACTCCTGAAAGTAAACACTGCCTGGTAAGCACAAACAGCATGAACATGCTGGGGTTTGCTACAACGTCCTGTAAAGGACATGCAATCAACTATAATAACATAGAAGAACTGGGAATATTTTGCGCCGTAGATCGACGTAGATCACCAGTAGGGAAAAGAAAACGGGGAAGACCAAGAGTGACCCTGCGTAGAACCATCATTAGAACCATCCAAGATCTACAACAGGTAGCAGCGAACCGCCAGGCATGGAGAGCCAGGACTTCTGCCCTATGCGCCGCCTTAGGCTCAAGAGGAAAAGACTAAGACTAAGATCGACGGAGACGGCTCACAAGAATGCCTAGGTACCATCTGCAATAAAGAGCCACATTGGCGTCATGTGCTGGATACCAAACAAGGGGAAGACCACATAAAATACGAAGTGATTGTATCAAGAACAAAGTTGAAAATGAATAACAACTCACACAGAGCATTAGGAAGATCACAGAAAGAGCTTTACATCTCCCCCGAAGAGAAGAAGAATAAGGAGGAGGAGAAGAAGAAGACGCACGGATGACAACCAGCAGTCGAACTTATCAAGAGTACAGACAGATGATAGTTGCACGGTTTTTGATGGCCTACGCCGCCCGGCATGCGCGTGATCATGTTGATGTCAGAATTAAGAAAGATAACTAGCACCAAAAGAAACCCGAATTCGGGAACAGTTGCAATTACTTCCCCTTGTAAATAACTGTTTTAACAAATGTTAGAGGAAGTTTAATATTAATAGAGGTAGCCACTGATCCTTTCCAAGACGTCGTAATCAACCCTAATATTGTTGGCTGATTGTAATTTACCAGTCAAATCTACATTTAGTAGTTTGCTATTGCTTTATGAACGACTAATTCAAACCATTGTTAAAAATCAACACAATACGGTCTGATTCCAAATCACCTGAGCTGGTTTCGAAGCGGGATGTGGATCACGTTCTCTACCTCTTTGCCACATACTCTAGTTATTAGTCTCATCTCATCTCATCATGTTCCTCATGTACATCGTGAGAGTGCCCGATTATGGGCTTCATATATCGATATTCCCATGGACTCTGCTATTCCCTCCAACCAACGTTTAAGTGGTCGGCCTCTTCCTCTGTTTCCATCTGGTCTGTACATCATTGCTTGTTATGGCACGCTGTTGACTGGTAACCTACTTGCATGGTCAAACCATTTGACTTGCTGCTTTCTAATAAAATCTAGTGCTGCTATAAAACCCACTTTTGTCCTGATTTCTTCATTTCTGATCTGATCTCTTCTTGATACGTTGAGTATTCTTCTCAGGAATCTCATTTCTGTTGTTGTGATTTTTCTTTTCTCTTTTTCTGTCATTGTCCAGGTTTGGCATTGATACATGTTTGTTCTTTAGTATTAGTGCCATTTGTCCAATGAGTTGATTTGCCTTATTGCACCTATTTTCGATCTCGTCTTCTGATCTGCCATTTGATGATATTATACTTCCTAGGTACTTGAAACTCTTTGCTTGTTTTAAGGGATGTACGTTCAGGTGAACTGTTGTTGTTTGTTCTTCTTTAGTTATAGCCATTACCTCTGTTTTGCTTGTGCTAATTTTCATGTTATGTTCCCTACACATTTCGTTTAGACTATTCATGTGGTCTTGTAATTCAGCTTCTGATTTTGCTATTAGTGCTTGGTCGTCCGCAAACAGGAGTTCTCTAATGGTTAGATTTGCAGATGGTTCTTCTTCTGTGTTCTCGTCATGCGGTATTCTTGCTGTCTCTGCTTGGCTGGTTTATTTACATATGTTGTCTATATATGTTATGAACAAGAGAGGGGACAGGACACAATCTTGTCGTACTCCAGATCTTATGGTGAAGGGTTCTGAGTGTCCTCCAGTTGCTCTCACTATGCATTCACTGTTGTTGTATAAACTTCTACATAGGTTTGTTAGATGTGTACTCATTCCATATTGTTTAAGGATTTCCCACAGCTTGTTTCTATCTATCTTATCGAATGCCTTTTCTTGGTCGAAAAAGGCTAAGTAGAGTGTTTTATTGAATTCGATTGATTTTTCTATAAATTGTCTAAGAGCAAAAATGGCATCTGTGCATCCTTTGTTTTTCCTAAATCCAAGTTGCGTTTCACTTAGCTGGGGTTCTAAAGTAGTTCGTAATCTTTTTTCAAGAATTTTTCAAAATATTTTCCCAGTATGACTCAACAGTGAAATGCCTCTGTATTGTGTGCAGTCTCTTTTGCTGCCTTTGTTTTTCCAAATTGGGATAATTATGGCGTTTCCCCAGTCTCGTGGTGTCTGTTGTTCTACCCAAACATGGTTGAATAGTCTATGTAGCCAAGCTGTTCCTACTTGTCTTGCTTCTTTAATTAGTTCATTTGGTATTTCATCCGGTCCCGGTGATTTGTTCCATGTGGCTAATCTGATGGCTTCTATAATTTCTTCTTTTAGTATGTCTGGTTCTAGTTCTTCGGTGACATCTGTGTAGGTCTCTTGAATTCCTGTGACATCTGATGGGATGTTGAGAAGTTGTTCGAAATACTGCTTCCATTTTATTAGGATCTGTTTTTGTTCACTTATTGGTTCTCCATTTTCGTTGTTAATTATTTCAGTTGGGTCAAAGGGTTCTCCTCTGGTTCGCATTGCACTTATCTTTTTGTAGAAGTTTCTAGTAGCCTCCTTGTAGTTTTTATTTAGGGTTTCTCCATACTCTTCCCAGTCTTTTTGTTTTTCCCTCTTTACTATTCTACTCACATGTCTACTCGCTATTCTATATTCTCGATATATGAAACCCATAAACGGACACACTACCGCTGTTTATGTTTCCCATCGATGCCGCAAGGTACAAGAGGAATGAGATGAGATGATGAGTCGAAGCTAGCGGTTCAATCCCCTGTTCTCGTGTAGTATTAAATCAGTCAACACTGACCACGGTATAAGATCCAAGGCTGAATATCAACCACATAATCATGTTTCTCAGTTACGTCGACTCACATCACCATACATATTCATACTGCGTGTTTCTAGCACAGAGAAAATATAGTTGTTTCGTCTCAGAGACACCCTCGTCTGGCCTGTTTTTTATTTACTTGACCCTAGGTGTGTGTCTAGGTTATCGTAATCTTAATTTTTTTCCCCACCCCTCAGGACTCAACAAGGAAATTACGTCAGTGAGTGTTGTTACTCCATCCCCCAGGAATCAACTAGGAAATTACCTCTCTGAATAATGTTTTCACTCACGCTGACTGTTTAGAAATGTGTGTTTATTTTCCTTTCTTCTTAACTCATCATCTTCATTTTCCTCTTCTCCTTCTCCCTTTCCTCCTCATCCACCACCTCCTCCGCCTCCTCCACCTCCTCCTACTCCTTCAAATCTGCTATTCACAAATTGCGTGTATAAGACCAAGACGTTTTTGTCTAAAATGCCAGTCCGATGTTGCGATTTTAGGTGCACGAATAGTCTCTAGTACAACAGAAAGGAAGAGGGACACTTGTGTGATTGACCTAGATTTAAGCACATGCCTTTCCTATAGTATGTGACGTCAAGAGATCATACGCGCATTAGTTTCTTGCTGTTTGTCTTTGTCAATCGTCAAATAATTCTCCTTAACCTCTACAATTATTTTCAATTTGGTTGCATAAAAATGCATTTACATTGCGTGGTTGCAAAAACGTGTGGCAAAACAATAAGATCGTCATGTTACAACTTTAAGATGGACACTTTAACTCTTCCTATAGCAAGCGCCACATAAAATGAATCGCAAATTCCGTCTAATATACATTTGTTTGAACGCATCGCTATAATATACTTTTAACTCCACTTGTAGCATTTTTGTCGCTGCTAAACCTAGCCACTTGTGATGGACCGTTGCCAAACGTGATCCAAATATCAAGAGCGGGTACAGGCATAGCTGCCGATTAAGCTATTTTTTGACATCTAGCCGATCTTACAAGAAGTTGTATTCAATGAGTGGTCTTCCTGTGCTTAGCTTCCGCCTAATAACTTCTTTTATCCTACTGTTTTTGACGTGATGTTTTGCAGAGAGGAAGTAGGTGTAGTTTTCTCATTTACGCGTGTCTTGTTGCTTGTATAAGGGGCGTTTATTTGAAATCCGTTCGTGCCGCACCGCGCGTAATTGCGTACGTTGAACATGATCATGTCATAGTCATGCGATAAGTACTGACCAATGTATAAAAGAGCAAGTGCTTATCGTCCCATGATGCATAGGTTCTGTTTCTGACCAATGAAAAAATGGCCGGGTTGATCCAAAATCCGTCCAAAGAAGCTTAAAGAGTTTCTTTCATTTGAAAGATTTCGACCAGTGGATATTCATCGAAGAATGCAGATAGCGTACGGTAACACATGTGTGTCCACGAAAACAGTGACAAACTGGGCACGAATGTTTCGGAAAGGACATCAGTTCACTACAGATCTTCGACGGCCGGGTCAAGCGCATATTGTTGTAACAGAAAAAAAACCATCGCCAAAATTGATGCAGCAGTACAGATGAACCGTTATCAAAGCATACGTTCGCTAGCGAAAGAATTTGATGTGTCAATTGGGACAATTCAAAAGGTCGTTCGTAAGAAACTGCAATATCGGGAGGTTTGTTCACAGTGCGTACCACGGATTTTGACCGACCACCAAAAAGAGGAACGCATGGGATGGTGTTTGAACCACTTGCTGCGTTACAGAGTGGAGGGTGATGCATTTCTTTTCAGCATAGTGGCAGGCGATGAATCGTGGTGTCACCACATTGAGCCAAGCAGCAAAAGTGAGAGCATGCAATGGAAGCATGCCGGATCACCAAAAGCCAAAAAATTCAAGTTACAGGTTTCCGCTGGTAAGGTTATGCTGAGCGCATTTTTGTTTTACCGTGAAGGGATAATATATATACAGACCTACAAGAACTTGGAATCAACGACTGGCAAGAGAAGGTCAACCAGAGAGACGAATTGAGACGAATTGTATCTGCAGCAAAGAACCTCAATGGCTCGGAACGCTAAAGAAGACGAAGAAGAAGAAGAAGAAGAAGAAGAAGAAGAAGAAGAAGAAGAAGAAGAAGAAGAAGAAGAAGAAGAAGAAGAAGATGAAGGGCTATTGTTGGCCGACTTCAAAGAACCTGGAGTCATCATCAACTCTACCCACTACTTGCAAACACTATAGACAAGCTGCAAAAAGCCATCAAGAATAAGCCACCCGGCATGCTTTCATGCGGTGTGATTTTGTTGCACGATAATGCTCGTCCGCATGTCGCAAAGATTGTGCAAAAAGCATTAGCAAGGAAGAAGTATCAAATTCTGCAACATCCAGCCTATAGTCCTGATTTGTCACCATGTGATTTTCATTTTTTCGAACCTCTAAAAGCAGCTGTCAAGGGGCAAAGATTTCACACAGATGCAGACGTAATGAAAGCAGTAAACACTTGGTTCAGTGAGCAACCACAATCCCTTTTTGCGGACGGCATTCGCCGCCTACCTAAGCAATGGGATGCTTGTCTGAATGCATACGGCGACTTCTTCTGACAAACCCATGATGCATAATTCATTCAAAATGAATGCTTTGTTTAATTCTACCACATCTCTGTTAATGTTTCTTTCATGCTTTTGTAATAAAGTTGTTGGAACGGGTTTCAAATGAACGCCCATAATGCTAATGTCTTACTTGATATCTTCAAAATCTCGTTTACTTCATCTAACCATCTTTCCCTGGGGCTTCCTCTCGCCCTGTATCCCCATGTGGAGTGCTCTAGCCACCGAATGATTTTTTAAAAAAAATTCTATCTAGTCGGTTAGTCGCGGTTCCAACTTCACGGCAAAGGGTCGCCCCATTGTGTTCCGTTCTTGTGCCAATAAATATCACACAAACTGCTCATCACTGAACCATGTGAAATGTATAACAGACGGGAGTCTCGACAAACCAACATCCCGCACAGGTATACTATGATTAATGCCTCTGTCAGAATGTCAACACAGAAGTCCACAACGAAAATACAGTTCATCGTCGATGGAAGCGGCAGTCACTAGAAAACCAGCAGCCACACATTACTGCATAAGGCAACCAAGTTAGTTCAGCGACTGGCCGGCCTCCATATTTCTGATCACATATTGCACCCTTCAAACAACCGCAGACAAATGTAAAAGGTATTCCACACGAAATTCACAGTCCACAGTGTCGATCCACGTACTCAAGTCTGAAGCAGGGTAACAGTACCATGTACTACAATTTCAACATGAGGATTATGCGTAAGCAAACCGCAGCCACAAGCATAAACACTCCAGAGGCCTTAATAGCTCCACCGCCTATCCTTCATGTTGGGGACCGGAAGTTTATAGCTAAACGTCCGAACCATGTTTTTATTTGGTTTTCTATAGTCAGTAATTGTTCTTGGTATATTTGTTCTTAGTTTCTAGTTTGTGTTTTACGTGAGCGTTTCTTATGTATCTGGTGTTTGTTCATCAAGTATGATGACTACCATTAATTTCATCCAGTGGGTAGATACAATTGGATGAAGAATGACTTGCGCGATGAATTGGATTAAAGTGAGAAAGTTGCGCAATTCGTCGACCAAACCCTCTCGGCTGAGTCCATTTGAATCCAGTAGCAAAACAAGTCAAGACGACTGTAGATGAATACAGGTGCAGTGATGACCAGGGCGCTCTGCGTGCCTTGCCTTATACAACTAATTTTACATATGATTCTACACCTATATGTTTCTAGGACTGTCTATATCTAACACTGATGACGCAGAGTTGGAACGAGTAAAACATCTATCAGCTCCTTATTTATATACGTGTTGTTATTTAGATGTTTTATGATTGGGGCTATTTGATATTTGATGCTGTCTTATTCTAGTTTCTATGTCTCTGTCTAGTCTTCCAAACCTCTGTGAACACACAGCCAAGGTAATTGTACCCTCCAGCTTCACATCAGAAATCTGAAAGCAACTGTCAAGGCAATGTATATTTGGTGCTGGAGATCGGCATTGTTCTCATACAGCAAACACTGGCCATCTGCAAAAACCAACTCACTGAAACTGTGGCTGTATGTTTGCTTCCTTAGTAATCTTATTCCTGCAGGTGATGAACACATGTGGTGATAAAACGCATCCCTGTCCAACGCCTTATTTTACCTGGAACCTGTGTCTCATACCTATGTTTGAAGATTGAGCACAACCCACTTTTGGCAACGTTGAGCTATAGCCTACAGTGGGTGACTTTGTGATATTCTAGTGTGATAATTTAGTCGCGTCTAGCGTGAGTCGCGCGGTCAAGTAGTTACACACCCACCTCACACGCCAATGATCCGGACTTCGATTCTGGGTCCAGTCAAGGATATGCCCTACTGACGAGCTCAAACGAAAGCGAAACTCTAGTCTAGTGCTTCCATTCAGATGTGGACAAGGCCCAAGGTCTGTACCGGAATACGATCAGCGTTGCCAGTAGTGGGTTGTGCTCAATCTATAAACCTCACATCCCGAAATACCTACGTTTGTTCTTTCCGCACATTCACTGTTATGGGTCACAGCTCTGATGCTATCCAACAGGTGCCCATTTGTCAAATCTAGCATACTTCCCTTAGTGTAGCTTCAGTATATCAAGCCCTGCATGCCCATCATCATGCATTGGCTTCTGTGCAGAACGTCGCACTCATCATAACCTCGCGTCAAGTATCCCTAATAACTGCCGGCCCTCATGCCTCTGGTCGGCCTCTGCGTCTTCCTCCAGTAACCACGCCTCCCACCACTGTTGTCTCCAAGCTACTGTGATGTTTACTGTAGCCAAAGTCCTTCAGTTTCCGAGACATGCAACTCCAGATTAAGAATGTGAAAGGTTCATATTCTAATCCAGCATTCTCACAAGTCACTTCTTGTACCTGGGCTCCCAGATCGACCCAACCTAAAATGAGTTTCGGGAAAGTTCTGTGGAAGCACGGACAGCTAGAGTGATATTGACCACATAACCCATAATTGTCATTAGTCTATGAAAATAGGGGGTATATTGTTAAATGTTCTAATTTCATGTTTTTATTGAGATCTTTTTGTGTTTTTCTTGATGCTTAAAGTCGCTTAAAAGTCGACAGGGTCGAATTCATTGCACCGGGTTTTATCCCATATGGCTCGGTCTCTTTCCGCAGCACGGAAAGCGTCGCACAAAGCACGAACTCCGTAGCTTTTATTCTTGCTTTTATTCTTTTTATAGCTTTTTCTTGATGCAGATTAGTATAATCGAAACGTCGTTGGTTGTGTTGTAGTATACTTAATTTGACTGTATTATTTGTTTCTTTTGTTTGCTTGTTTGTTTGTCTGTTTTTTTTTTTTTTTTTTTTTTTTTTTTTTTTTGCATTTTTATTTTTATTGTCTACCTGTGATTTACGTTTACTGTAGTGGAGTTCGTCGTAAGGTATTTACACTGTGTCTGTGTTTAGTGTTTCTCACTTTTTCGCAGGAGCTACACATACCTAAGTGATTTTATTTCTTATATGAAAATATGGGACTATAGTCTGTTTACTTTTGTCTGCCTCAATATAAAATTCCAGATCTCAGTAAACAAGTGAGGGGAAAAGATGAGATTTAGCATATAACCTTATCATTATGTCCACCCAACAAAACCATTTTTGTTCTGGAGATTGTACAGCAGATTTCAAAGTTTGTTTATATCCGGTATATAATTTACGGGTCAGAGATTAAGTGCACATTATTAAATGTATTACGTCTTCACACGGAAACATTAGCGTTGAATAGTTAATTATCTCGTGGGACATGGGATTGGCCTTATGACTAGAGCCTCGCGTAGTGGAACGGGGCATTACTGTAAAACAACTTTGTTAGCGAGAAATCATTAGTTTTTCACCAAAACGTCAAAGAAATGTCGCCGCTTTCCATGAATTTAGTTGCTTTTGGACCTTTCAAAGACATATTCCTTGGGTGGGGGTAAATATCAGACGGCAGGAAAAATTTCATGATGATGCAACAGACAGTTTTCAAAATAATTGATCGTGAATGAAGGCATTCATTTCTGGACAGACTTTAGTACGTCCGTCCGATTCTTCTTAAGGCGTGTAAGAGGGCCCATTACTTTGTACTAACTTCAGGTTCCCTGTGTGGTGTCCATTACTTTGTACTTACTTCAGGTTCCCTGTGTGGTGTCCATTACTTTGTACTAACTTCAGGTTCCCTGTGTGGTGTCCATTACTTTGTACTTACTTCAGGTTCCCTGTGTGGTGTCCATTACTTTGTACTTACTTCGGGTTCCCTGTGTGGTGTCCACACTTCTCTGCAGAAAATCGCTCCTATACAAGCCCGATGTACAGATTTTCTGTCATTATTAAGTTCTCCCGTCTCACGTGTGTTCATGTCCAGGGTGTAATTAACGTCCTGCACCCGGTGTCATGTTGAACTATGTCTTCCTTCCATTGCCTTCTTTCTACGCTAATTTTATCTTTGATCCAGATCAAAGGTAACATCCAGATCTCTTTACATCGTTATACATTACTCCACAGATATCAAGTTACATAACTAGTCTTGCACGCCCAATTGATTTTTTCAAGCATGGAGAATGGAAATAAATATCTACAGCACAGTTACTTGAAGCCGTTACGTTCGTACCCTGGGTGGAGGAAGGTCACTACAGCATTTTCATTCTGAAAGATGCAATCTTATCGGGTTTTAGACCATCAGAGCTCTAGCTCATCGGACTTATGATTTAAAGATTGAATATGGGCAAATTATTTGAGGCACTAGGACATAATACTGTTTGTGTGGGCAATTTGAGACACTAAGACACAATACTGTTGTTTGTGGGCAAGGTATTTGAGACACCAAAGCACCATACTGTTTATAAACCGCTTGTCTTGGCTGTTCAGATCAAAATAAATGCCAGAATATTTTTCTTCCGGATCCATGGCGTTCTAAGCCCGTTCTGCAACATTTCAGTCCATTAGCCGTGATTGTATCTGATGTTTATGGTGGAACTTGCAGTTACAAGAGGATATCAAATAATCCATTTCAAATACTTATTACGAATAGTAATCTGAAACTTATTTTTAAAACGACATTGTTGTTACTGATTTTGTTGTTGTTGTTGTTGTTGTTGTTGTTGTTGTTGTTGTTGTTGTTGTTGTTGTTGTTGTTGTTGTTGTTGTTGTTGTTGTTGTTTTTGTTTTTGTTGGTGATTTTGTTTGTTGTTGTTGTTTGTGTATCTTCTAAAAGATAGTGAACTTTCACTGGTCAGACCGATGTCCCGGCGTTCTGGTTGACTGAAACACGACAAAGGCTTGCATCCAACAGCTTGAAGTTGGAATAGCGACATTCCTACAAACCCGGTAACAAAGTTACATCTGCACATCACTGTGGTGTAACTGAGTTGAGATGAGTTATGTTGATTTGTGTTGAGTTGAGATTAGATGAGTTGCGTTGAGTTGAGTTATGTTGAGTTGAGATGAGTTGAAAACTGATATCACAGTACTCGCGACATTCCCAAACCCTCTCTTTCCTCATCTTCTACAACCAGCGAAGAGTCTTAATACTAATGCTACAAACTGCAGTTTGATTATGTGTCCGTCTGGCATTTTCCTCGGAGCACGGAGTATCGGACGGATCCTATAGTCACTCCCTGCTGCAAAATACTCTCCAGGCCAGGGTGTGTTAAAGCGCTTTCCTTCCCCTCTCCAATGTAATTAATAAAATTAGTGGGGTGTATACAACTGGTACCGAAACTTCCCATCCTTAGAGAAATATATTAGGATGTCACCAGATCTGGAGTTGACACAGCGGTAATGGCTGGCTGAGATGAGCACTGGGTTGGTCATGTTTCATCCTGGTATTTTAGGTATTGCATTGTCAAAAGACTCCAGACTAATACTCACAGAGATCAAGTTATGTTAGTTTCATGCCTTCAAAACGTCACAATCAACCTCAGTATTATTGCCTGTTTGTAATTTTCTGTTTATTGAACACGAGACAGTTTGCTTATGATCGAGTTTTCCTGAAGTTTATTATGTGAGTGCGCTTCTGCAAAGGGATGCATTAATGAGTGAACAAATGTAATTTTCTGAGCAGCAGTATTTTCTTTCTAGGCGACCGAGGCTAAGACAGTTGTATGTCCCTATTGTGAAACTGGGTTCACTAACCTCTGGCAACAGAAGGGAGATCAAACCATCTTGAGGAAACGGCTGTCGTGTGCACATACTGTTGTTTGTCCATCAAGAATGATGATGACCATTCATTTCATCCAGTAGGGTTGAAGGTTTGCAGCCGTGAGTTCTAAGATGGCTGATAAGGCCTATTGTGGCTCGAAATGTTCTTTGACAATGTGGGCAAAGAATGCTTGATGTTCCAGGAAAAGAATCTCCTGCGGTGATTTTTTTTTTTTTCTTCTTTTTTGTCCAGTCTTTTTTATTCACAGATATTGCATTCTGTTTGCTTCGCAAGTGACAACACTTGCGTAACAATGTACGCCATGAATTTTGTGACAGATGAATTTGGATGAAAAATGACTTGCGGGATGATTTGGATTAAAGTGAGGAAGGGTTGCGAAATTCGTCGATCCCACTCTCTCGCCTGAGTCCATCTGAATCTAGTAGCAAGACATGTGTGCACATATTAAGAGTTAAGAGATACTCAAGCCCTCATTTAAACGTCACTGAATTAATCTGTGCATTCTATGTATCACTTCTTGTGGTATAAACAGTATGTAGAGTAGGAACAGAATCCCTGGCTAATTTTTGCAGTAAAAACAAAGACAGGACACAGCTAACACTAAAAGAAAGTAAAGTAAAATGATTTGAAAACAGTAGGTTGAAATTAATGCCGATTTCAGCCCACACAAGTTTAACACAGTTTTGGAATTTCTTGTAGGAGGGATACATAGATATATATCTTGGAGGCTTCTGTAGAACATACATGAAGACGCAAATAATACATTATGTACATATAGCAATGTATGTGATCATTACTTTTTTTATGTTCGCTTGTTAAACTGTACTAGGTTATAACCTGTTCAATATATATATATATATATATATATATATATATATATATATATATATATATATATATATATATATATAGTGTGTGTGTGGGGGGGGGGGGCTGCTCCGTGGCTAAGGTGTACTGACGCAGTTCGAAATCCGGCATACTCGCGTTCGAAACACAGCTTTGAGCAATTTGGTAGCAGACCGCCTTGCGTTGTCTTTTCATGAAATGGTATGGGTGTACCGGTCGTTCAGAAAGTAATGACAAACTATTGAACGTAAACTTGCCCAGGAATCATGAACAGCCAAAAATGCTGGGGTTGACTGCTACGTCCTGTAAATGATTTGCAACTAACTTGTTATATGACTGGCATCTTGACGTCTTGATAGATCGTCAGTAAAATGGCGTTATTTATACGATGGTCTGTAAAATGGCGTTATACCTCTCCATAGCAGACAGTCTGGGCTGAGTTTAGAGACCATGTGTTGCCCGTGCAACATGATCCCTCTCTCTCGGCTTGGCTACTTTACCCCAGTGGACAGGTAACACTACCACGTCTGGAACAAGTCAAGCTGCACAAGTTGCCGGACCAGCAAAGCAATGCTCTAACTATCCACCTACTGGAGCTTCCATCATACACCAATTACCAACCAAGGCTTAAGGCCTGGTTTGCCTTGCCGTGACATTTGATCTTTAAGCTGCATTTCCTCGCCCTGGGGTAAGGTTTGTAACCTCCCAATTGCGCCCCTATGCCTGAACCGCCTCTCACAATGTGAGGTGTTGGGTTTGGTTAGCGCCTCCCACCATTCGGCGCTAACTAAATGCAGGTAGTAGCGTCTACTGTCATGTATCCTTTACAGGATGCCCAGTAAATTCCATATTTTGTATGTTTGTGATTTCTTGGCAAGTTTACGTTCAGTAGTTTGCTGTTCCTTTCTAGGCGACCGGCACTCATTCCTTTGTATGGAAACCAACGCATGGCGGTCGGCTTCCAAATCGTCCTCAGCTGTGTTTCGAACGCGGTATGCGGGATTACGAATTATATTCGTAACCCCTTCGCCACAGAGCCGGTAGCTCAGTCATATCTGACTAAGACCTGACTAATAAATTATGTCTATATAATGTTAACTCCCAGGCCAGGAAGCCCGGCTACTAATAAATTATGTCTATATAATGTTTTATTATGTCAGATATAGGTTTGCTGTGTGTTTGTTCTTGCTTCAAGGGTAAATATCAGGAGGAGAAAGCAATGTTATCCCTCTGTCGTGGCTCCATCGTACAGGAGGAGATTCGTTTGCGTGTTCCAGTGACCCCACGAGCTATACCGTTGATTGCGCAGCTGCTAACAGGGTTTCCCCATGTCGGACAGGTCAAGGGTTAGGAACCAGGCGAAGAGAAAGACATTTCTGTTGCCTTGTGGATTTACAAGGCCGTCAAAGGTCAGGAAAGCAAACCCTGAATAAATTCTGGCCGAAGTCTGATGTACTGAGCCGCAGACATGACGCCACATAAACTACGCAACTAACTTGATGATTAAAACAATGTCGTGTGGGCGCATAACCAGAAGAGAGGCTTTGGAAAACATATTGGCCATAAGAAAAGTCAGCTGTATATAAAGCAGGCATAGACTAAGAGACATCATTCTGGATGAACCAAGACAGTGGCATAAAGGACAGCATCAATACAATGAATCCAGATCACCAAAGTCCGAGATTGTTGGAGACGCCGGAACGCATTCTCCAGTTATGCGGGTACATGGTGGTGATGATACCCATCTGTCTTCATTGTGATATGTAATTTACTGCATTTCTTTTCTTTAAAAACTATTTCATTGATATTCAGCTCCAGATCTTGCAGTGATTCTACCGTATGCAACATGTTTCTGCTTGCGGCATACTATTTGGAGAATGTCTTGTTACATGACCGAACCATCTGAAAATCTATATATTAGCAAATATCGACCTGCCTACCCACTTTACTGTCGCGGAGATGTGAAATACTTCATCATGAAACACGTTCTCAGCAGAACATCGCTCTCATCATCACCGAACGAAAAGTCTCTATGTCATGTACCGTTTCCCTTTCCTGATGTACTTTCAAGCCAACGGTGTCTTCATTATCCTGCCGCCATCTTCCTGCTGGTCCAACATTGCTTCTTTCTCAAGGAACCATGCCCTCACGTCAGTTTTCTTTGAGAACCGCTGTGACGTCTAATATTGCCAAACTATTTCAGTTTCCGAGACATGTTGTCTGTAATGAGCCAGTTTTCTTCCATGTGAATGTTCAGATCTGGCAACAAGTCAGTATTGTCCTTCTCTTCGGGTTACGGTCTTCTAGCAATGTTTCTGGATAATCAAGTTCAATGAAATGCTAGAGCTTCAAATATCTACGGAGCCCAATTAAAGCAAGATTTTTAGGGATCTAGTTAAGAAACTGCCTGCTTGGCGGGAAACAAAACATAAGAGGGTTGGCTGCATTGATAATGTGTTTGTTGTGCTTTTTTAAACCTCTTCGATACGATAAGACTTGAAGACGTGTGTGATGGGTCAGACTTGGCAGGCATGTCAAGTACTCACTCCAGTCATGCCTCTGAGATATCCAATTAGTGAATATTGTAGGTGATGATTATCTGCCATATCATATGGCATTGCTACTACTACCTTACAGTCTCGAAGCGTGTAAAGTTTACAACCCTGGCAAGCATTATCACAGCTTATACGTGATGGATGCTCGCGTGTTTAGCCAGAGTTGCGCCTGTCCTGGAATCTCCATGTGAATTTGACGACAGCCCACGGCGTTTATGAGCTTCGACACTGGCACACAGGGCCCTCGGGCCTCTTGTACCCACGGATTAAATAAATACATAACTTGCCACTAGGTATCAACACTATAGCTCGCCGTAAAAGCTGAATTAGAATGGCATGTATTCGTTGAGTAATCCCCTGGTAGTGGTTGTATAGACGGATTAAATAAATACATAACTTGCCACTAGGTATCACACTATAGCTAGCCGTAAAAGCTGAATTAGAAACAAACACGGCATGTGTTCTTTGAGTAATCCCCAATTGTGCAAAACACGGTTTTTTTCTTTCGTGTGTGAACTCGCATATCAAGGAATAGACTGACAACCCGCTAATATTGTATCTACTTTCTCTTTGTGTTGGGTTACAAGTTGTATTTATTTCGTCATGAACAGATGTTCTCTTTCTTTCTCTTCTTCTTTTTCCCTCTCATGCTTCTTATATGTCTTCTTCTTCCTATTCTGCTTCGTAATCTTATCTTTCATTCTCTTTGTAGTTTTCTTTCTTTCTTTCTTTCTTTCTTTCTTTCTTTCTTTCTTTCTTTCTTTCTTTCTTCTTTCTTTTTTTCTTTATTTCGTTCTTTCTTTCTTTCTTTCTTTCTTTCTTTCACTCTTTCTTTCTTTCTTTCTTTCTTTCTTTCTTTCTTTCTCTCTTTCTTTCTTTCTTTCTCTCTTTCTCTTTATCTCTCTCTCTCCCTCTCTCTCTCTCTCTCTCTCTCTCTCTCTCTCTCTCTCTTCTTATTCATCTTCTTATTAGTTTTCCTCTTTAACTCGTTCGCTGTTATTGCAGTCATGTCTACACAAGATTCCCGCCTTGTATGTATGTATGTATGTTGCAATAATTAAAAGCTCATCGAGACACCCAATTAGCTTAATGTGTAGATTTGTCTTTGTAGGCCATTACCTAGCCTGCAATGGCAAATCATATCTCAGACTTAAAGAAAATGTTCGTTTTTTTTTCTGCTACCTGTCCGTAAGTGCATATTGGGTGACGGAGGCAGTTTCATTCTCACTGAATGACAATTCAATCTGAAATGTCATGTTACGATAAGGAACAGGTTCGCATAGTTAGTTCAATCAGGATACGACAGTTATCCCCATGTCTGTTGAGTTTCACGAGTGACCTGATATTTTTTTTTTTTTTAAGTTAGTTGCATATCCTTAACAGGACGTTCCTGTCAAAGCCATGATTATTTGGCAAGTTTATGTTCATTAGTTTGCCATTACTTTCTGAACGACCGGAAGTCATACCATTGTATGAAAACCAAATCAAGGCGGTCTGCTGGCAAATCTCCGGCAGCTGTATTTCCAACGGAGTATGCGGGATTTCGAATTGCATCCGTAACTCTGTTGCCACAAAGCTGGTGACCCGATAAAGGTGTTAATGAATAATTTGAAACGATCATATCTGGGAAATGTAATCTGTAGTTATTGTTTTGTTTTCAGACTGGTTGATACAACTAAGATAAAGAATTTCATCTGATGTCATGGCGATACTGAACCATCTTTCTTCATTGCTGCTGATTACCGTGGTGCTGTTTGTTGCAGTTGATGACCTTACAGCCCAGGTGTGTGTAGTGTTCAGTCAGCCTCTTTGTTTAAGTTTCTTTAAACTCATAACATAATATCATGTCGAATATAACGTAACGATAATTTTTTTTTTTTGGTGTGTGATTATTTATGTCTGTCTGTCTGTCTGTCTGATATATTATGTCTGCCTGTCTGTATATCTGTCCATCCGTCTATGTATCTGTTTATCTACCACCAACCTACCTACGTACCTATATGTCTACATTCCAACCAACCAAGCTAACTACCTACCTAATTTTCTATTTCATTCATCAGTACATTCAGGGAATGTGTGGGTGGCGGCATGTATGTTTGCCTGAATATGTGTGAGTGCGTGGAGGTATGTGTGGGTGGGTTGGGTGTGGTGAGTGAGGAATGTGTGGGTGGCTGAGGGATGTGTCGGTGGCTGCGGGGTGTGAGGTCGGATGGGGGATGTGTCTCACAACATTGCAATATGCACTGTTTATGTTTACAACTTTCATTTGACAATGTTTTTTTTTTCCCCATGTGAATGTACCATGCGTAATGTGCTTTGTTTATGCTTACAAAATCCATTTGACAATGTTTTTTTCCCCTTATGTAAATGTAACATGCACATTTGATGAATGAAAGATGAGTGATCGAAAGGGCCGAATGTAAGACGGGCATGCGTGCCCAATTTGCTACCCTTTTAAAATAAAGTTCGTTTGTTCGTTCGTTCGTTCGTTCGTTCTACGCGCCTACCTATTTACCTATTACTACCTACCTACGTACCTACCAGTCTGTCAGTCAGTATGTCGTTTTCTGCCTCTTTGTCTGTTCATCTATCCATCTCAGCATTAATTAAGTTTCTTGAAAACACAACACCACGCCATTAATTTTTAGGAACATAAAGGTCACGGAAGTAGCCAGCATGAAGCAAGATTTCTTAATGTGACCGACCAAAATAACAAACAATAGACAAGCCTATTATTCGCGGCTTGACAATCACCATCGAGCGGCAGTACCACACAAGTGTTAACGGTATGATGAAATCAATAACTTTTAACGTTGCATCTCTAGAGTTTAAAAAATATGGCGATTCCAAGTAACGTCGTCAGTTTCTCCTACGAAATATGCAGACATGGGTTATGATCACCAACCACCATAACTGACATTGATATATTTGGTGTTACCAATGAGAACCACGGTCGGAAACTAATTGCTCAATCTCTTTAAGAAACATAATTGAGCCCCAACAAATGGGCACGGTGATGTTTGTGGCCAGGGAGTGGGGTGAGAGATGACTGAGTGGCTGTAGAGGTGAGACGTCCGCCTCCAACTTGAGCAGGCCGTGATCGTATCGGAATGGTATTTCTTGTTTCAAGAAACGAACCCAGTTAAAAAAAATTAAAGGACACTTTTACACATTTCAAGAATCAATGGGCATATGGTGCTAAACCCATGTCTCAAAGAGCACTCGGCACTTGGTGGGTGATATGATCAGTTTCACGTCGGAGAACTCGTGGGTAACATATAACCTCCGACACGCAGATAGTGGATCGGTCGGCTGTCCTTCTCCGATAAGACCGAGGAATTAGTTAGACCCGTCTGCAGGCTGAACATGTCAGATATCTCGGTATATTCGAAATAAAGAATCAGATTCGCTGGGCTGGTCAGGTTCGCATGCCAGATTACGGGCTCCCTAAACGAATTTTTACGGTGAACTGCATTGTGGTAAACGCTCCCAAGGCGGCTAGAGAAAACTCTTTAAACATACTCCAAAGATATTGCTCAAAGCTTTTGGAATTCATCACGACACTTGGGAGACTGCTAACAAGACCGAAATCGTGGCGTGCATCATTACGCAAGGGTGTAGTCACCCGTGAAGCAAACAAGACTGCAAGAACTGCGAAAAAAGTCTGGACAGAAAAACCACTGTGGGAGAACCTCCTCCTGGAACGTCAAGCATTCTTTGCCCACATTGTCAAAGAACATTTCTCGCCAAAATAGGCTTTACCAGCCATCTTAGAATTCACGACTGCAAACTTTCAACCCCACTTGGTGAAATGCATAATCATCATCATTCTTGATGGACAAACACCAGGACGTCGGATAACCCTTGGGTGACATACATCCTTTTCAGACACAGGAATTGTGGATTAGTCGACTGTGCTTCTCCGTTAAGACCGAGGCATTAGTTGGCCTATACTACCTACACCTATACTTTTGTATGGAGGTGAAGCGTGGACAATAAGCAGTCAAGCTGAAAAACAGCTGATGGCTGTGAAAATGTGGTTTCTGGGGAATATGCAAAGAATACCATGGACAAACAGAAAAACCAATGAACAAGTGCTTCAAGAAACAAATGAAGATCGTAAACTGATTAGAGTCATTAGATGTAGACAGTCGACATTTTTTGGGCATATTATGAGAAGAAATGAATTAGAGAACCTGGTTATGACTGGCAAGATGGAAGGGAAGAGACAAAGGGGAAGACCGAGAAGTAAATACCCGGATGGCTTGGCCACGTGGTATGGTCGAGACAGGAACACAGAGCTGATCCACAACTCTGATGATCGAGTGAGATGGCAGAACATTACCGCCCACGCTTATCGGCATGGCACATAATAGATGGATGGTTTGCAGGCCAAACGTGTCAAACATACCATGGTATATTGGCTAAACATGTCAAACATCCCTCGGCATATTGGCTAAACATGTCAAACATCCATCGGCATATTGGTTGAACATGCCAAGCATCCCTCGGCATATTGGCTGAACATGCCAAACATCCCTCGGCATATTGGCTGAACATGCCAAACATCCCTAGGCATATTGGTTGAGCATGTCAAACATCCATCGGCATATTTGAAATTGAATATACGAGTACTAACACCAACAGGCCATTGGCCTACCAACATTTTCAAATTATAAAACCTACCCACAGGCTCTGTGGTGAACCGGTTACGAATGCAACTTGTAATCCAGCTTTCCGAGTTCGAAACACAGCTGTGGCGCGATTTGGAAGCAGACCGCCTTGTGTTGGTTTTCATACAATGGTATGAAGGCCAGTCGTTCAGAAAACCCCGGGAAGGTTAACCGTGTCAATAAATTCCTGAGGAAGCCGGATATGTTGTCTGAAAGGAGCAAATTTTTCAGCTCTGCTATAAACACCCATAATTACGTCCACAAACAATCCGGATGAACGCAGAAGAACAGGAAGAAGTTCAGAAAACAATGGCAAACTACAGAACGTAAACTTGCCAAGAAGTCGCAAACAGCCACCAAAAAATGCTGGGGTTGACTGCGGAGTCATGTAAAGGATATGCAACTAAGTTTGTTTTGCTCGTTCATTGATAAGGACTTCAGTGGAAAGATTGGTATATATCTCTGTGTGTTATTGCATTGGTCGAGTTCCTAAATCTCTTTTGTGTTGGAGGGCTGGGTATCAGGACAACAGCAGCCAGCCCCTTGGTCCCGATACCACAGAGAGCAGGAAACGGCTCAGGTTGTTGTAGCTTCCAACAGGAATACCCCTACAACACACATCCCCATATGCATGTAGACAGGCACATACGCTAAGGTGTGAAACATTAGAACTTTGTGCATAGTATACCTGTGCGGACAGGTAGTTTGTCGAGAATCCCGTCTGTTCCGCTTTTCACATGGGGCAGTGGGGAGCATTTTGTGTGATATTGACTGGCACCGAAACGCGGCATAATGGGGCGTCCCTTGTCGTGAAGTTGTAACCCCGACTAACTAACTGACTAATTAGGACTCTACATATTCAAACACACGACATATTGAGATGATGAGGCAGTCAGTTCACTTCTTAACGCCTTTCAGTCCCAAATAATTAGGATGCCATTCTGAACATTGACTGGGATTCATTTTGTTGAGACCGGGTCGACCCCAGAAACGATAATGTACCCCTGCGCCGGTTAAGATCGAGTCCAGAAAACTGCGTTCGCAGTTAAGCACACTAATACTGCAACAGGCCGCTTGTGTTTAGTTAGTTTTGGAAAAACTCCGCCACGGAGCAACCCCGATGTGAGGCTTCCGATCACCACAAATGGTCCCACTTAGCCGAATTTTTCGACCCCTTTGCCTGCTTGACACTCTCAGTAGGCGCGCCAGCCAGAAGCATGACTCCCGGGCGTTTTTCTCCTGGTGTTTGTTCGCATATCCACATTCGAGACGTTTCGAATATAGAACTTATCCCACACTGACACCACTATGTGTGTCTGCCCAGAAGCCACCCTGCCCTCGGGGAGGCAAGCATTGTACATTTTGAATCTATCGGGAACATTTAAACAACGACAGTGATCACCTGATACGCTAGATTTCATTACTGCGCTAGACCAAAATGTAAAACAATTTATATAATTATATTGCTTTTTCTCCCGTCTTTTGCAGCATTCAGAAGCCTGCTACACGTTGTGTGATCCAACAACACCCGATGTTATACACGTGGGGCCTGATGATATCCCGTTCAGAATTGACAGCCCAAACTTTGGCACAGCTAACTACAGTAACAACGCCAACTGTTCATTTACACTGCAATCTGGCTCCCAGCCCTTGGTTCTAACGTTTTACTACAGGTAAGTTTTGGACTGTGTATCCTGTAGTTATTGCTATATGCGAGTGTCTATACATGTGGGAGTAAGTGTTGAAGTTTGCACATCATGTAATTAATTCTGTACCTGCGTGTCTATGTGAGCGTGTGTTGGAATATGTATGTACAACATGTAATTACTTCTCTATCTCAGTGTCTATATGTGTATATGTGTGTGTAAGTGTTGGACTATGTACATCATGTAATTACTGCTGTATGCGAGTGTGTGTGTGTATATATATATATATCCATCCATCATGTGCCATGCCGGTAAGCGTGGGCGGTCATGTTCTGCTATCTCACTCGATCATCAGAGTCGTGGATCAGCTCCGTGTTTCTGTCTCGACCATGCCACAAGGCCAAGCCATCCAGGTACTTGCTTCTAGGTCTTCCTCTTGGTCTGTTCCCCTCGACCTTACCAGTTGTAACCAAGTTCTCCAAATTATTTCTTCTCATAACATGCCCAAAAAATTGTGACTGTCAACATCTAATGTCTCTAATCAGTTTACGATCTTCATTTGTTTCTTGAAGTACTTGTTTGTTGGTCTTTCTGGCTGTCCATGGTATTCTTTGCATTTTAATCAGAAACCACATTTCTACAGCCATCAGATGTTTTTCAGCCTGACTGCTCATTGTCCAAGCTTCACATCCATATAAAAGTACAGGTTCTATGTAGCATCTCAACACTCTTTTTCTCGTTTCGATTGACATCTTTTTATTGGTCAGTATGTTTTCCATCTTGCCAAAGGCTACTTTTGCCATGGCGATTCTTGTTCTAATCTCTTCAAGGCATCTCCCATCAGATGTTATTACTGTTCCGAGATAATTATACCTATTCACTTGTTGAAGAATATTCCCATTTACTTGTATATTACATTGTGGTATTTCGTTCTTCCTAGTGACGACCATAATCTGTGTCTTTTTACAATTTAATTCCAACCCTAGTTGTTCACTGTGTGCAACAACCGCATCTACTAAATTTTGCAGGTCCTGTTCATTGTCTGCAATCAAGACTGCATCATCTGCATATCTAATGTTATTGATGCATCGTCCCCCAATGTTGATTCCTTCCATATCTTCAATATTTCTGAAAATACTTTCACCGTACAGGGAAAATAGATTTGGAGACATTACACATCCCTGTCTCACACCTCTCTTAATAGGCTGATATTGGCTTACTTCATTATCAACTCTTATTGGAGCTTGTTGTTTTCAATATATGTTTTTTACAAGTCTAAGGTCTTTTGCATCAATTTGTAGATCTTAAAGCATCCTTATCATGTTGACATGTCTCACTTTATCGAAAGCCTTTGTGTAGTCAATAAAGCAAAGGTGTAGGTCTTTGTTTACTTCTATACAACGTTCGATTACGGTTCTCTGTATATACACAGCATTTACTGTACCCTTGCCTTCTACAAACCCACATTGTTCTTCTACTATTGCAGGTTGTATTTTCCTCCTAACTCTTTGCATGATAATTCTTAGCAAAATCTTCGTGATGTGACTCATTATACTAATTGTTCGATGTTGATCACATTCCAAGGCTCCTGATTTCTTTGGGATTGCAATAAATACAGAATTACATAACTCCTGAGGTATATTTCCAGTATCATATATTGTATTAACAGAATGGTAACTTTATCTATTCCATATTCTTCTAAAGCATTAATCATTTCTGTTGTGACGCTGTCTGAACCGGGGGTCTTGCCAGATTTCATATGGTTAAGAACATTCTGAACCGCTATCTTCAAAATTGCTGGTCCATTATTATTTTGAACATCATACTGTGCGTCTCTGTTATCGTCATAAAAGTTTTTCACATAATGTGACCATACATGTAAGATCTAATCTTTTTCTATTATGACTCTTCCATCTTTTGTCTTTAGGCAGCTTGCTGATGTACGTGTTCTTTGATTAGTAAGCTCCTGAATTCTTTTGTGCATTAGTTTCGCATTTTTACTGTTGTGATGTTTTTCAATTTCTCTGCAATTTTTCTCAAGCCATTTTTATTTTGCCTCCTTATATAAGGTGCTGACTTTTCTGTGAATTTCTTCATATTTGGCAGGATTATTTTTGTTCTGTCTTCTTGTTTCCATTAGTTGTAAAATTTCTTCAGCCATCCATGTCTTACGGCCCACTTTCTTTACTTTTTGGAATAGTTTTTTCTGCTGCACAACTGATTGAATTCGTCAGCATTTCCCATTGATCATCTACAACTTGAAATAGGATCTCTAGATTAGACAATAAATCAAATTTGTTCTTTACTTCTATGTTAAAATTAATTTATATTTCTTTGTCTGTTTTCAATATGCAAAAGTCATATTTAGGGTTTTCTGCTGTATACTTGACTTTCTTTAACTTTACCCTCAATGTGCCTGTAATTAATCTGTGATCACTGTAACAGTCTACATTTGGAACTGTTTTTGCGACTGTTAACGCATTTCGAAACCTTTTGCTAATCAGGATGTAATGTATCTGGATTTCAATCCTGCTGTCTGGACTCCTCC
>OY992890.1:29861916-29983074 GCA_963921405.1 Cepaea hortensis
TTCGTTTTGGAGCTTATTCTCGACATTGATTATACCACACTATACTTAGTAATGATAACAGTCATATTACACTGTATATTCACGTCCGTCAACAAGCTAAATATGATGCTAGTCCACTCCTATTTTTCTGCTGTTTACCAGACATTTTGAAGTGGAGTTCAATCCAGGTTGCCACTTTGATTCCCTCTGTATCCATGGGATGAACTTTTGCGGCAGCTGGGTGACCGGGCATGAGTTTAGATACATCCTCCCCGAAAACTGCACGTCTACTGTTTTCTTCATATCCGATAAGTCGGAGACAATGTCTGGCTTTGAGGTCAGTGATTTAATTCAGTAGGCTTTGTGTTTAAATCTGTAAGAGCCATATAATTATGACACCCTTTTGAGTTTCATGAACACAATTTTGACACCATTCAGTTAAATCTAAACAATTCAATGTTTCATCTGCATAATGTTGACACCATTCAGTGTTTCATATACACAATTTTGACACCATTCAATGTTTCATCTACACAATTTTGACACCATTTAAGTTTCATTTGCACATTTCTGATACCATTTGATGTTTCATTTACATAATTCTGACACAATTTAATGTTTCATCTACACAACTCAGACACCATTAAATGTTTCATCTAAACACTTTCTCTACATGATTCTAAAACCATTTAATGTTACATCTACATACGAGGTTCGTCCAGCAAGAATCAGGATTTTGTTATGATAACCAAAAGATGAAGACTATTAAGTTTAGTAACTACTCCAAAGTGAACAGTAGTTACAGTACACATCTGATGCTCTGTGCTGGAATGGGCAACTATCAGCAATAATCCCGCGCCTTATTTTTAAAAATGGTGTTGGACCGTTTTACTCCAGCTCGGGAGCAGTGTTTTGTGATAAAATCTTTGATAAAAGGAGGTTCAAAACCCGCTAAAATTTATCGTCGTCTGTCAATTGTGTTTAGAGAACAGACTGTAGCACGTTTAGCAGTGTTTGAGTGTTGCAAACGCTTTCGTGAAGGTCATAAATCCAAAGAGCTTGAGCTTCATGAAGGTAAAGGTCACCAGAAACGTGTCATTTACGTGAAGCGATATAGTGTCGAAAAGACGATATCCAGTCGCCAAAACTGTTGCAATTATTGACGAATTGCATAGGAAGGTACCGCCTTAAGTCCAGACTTGACTCCGATTGATTAACACCTTTTTGGCTTTTGAAACAGCATCTCGGAGGACAACAGTTTGACGCAATGACGAAGTTCATAGGGTAATAACTAATTAATATTTTTAATACTAATTAATACTGTACTAGATAGTAGTACTAGTTCACCAATGGCTCAAGAATCAGCCAAACGAATTTTAATGCTGCCGGAATATGGAAGCTGGTAGCCCGATGAGAAAAATATGTTGTAGTGGCAGGAGAATACGTCGAGAAATAAAATAGGTAAATGCAATCTATCTCGCATAGTTATCTAGAGATGGCATCAGTCTAGATACTTACTGGATGACCCAAGTAATTCTGAAATTTGTTAATGTTACACCTATAGACGTCTGACACCATTTAATGTTACATCTGCACAATTCTGATAACATTTAATGTCACATCTACACAATTCTGATAACATTTGATGTCACATCTACACAATTCTGATAACATTTAGTGTCACTTCTACAAAATTCTGACAACATTTAATGTTACCTCTACATAATTATGAAACAATGTAATGTCAAATCTACAAGGTTCTTACACCATATAGTGTCAGATCTAAAATATTCTCACATCATTTAATGTTAAATCCACAATATTCTTATACCTTTTAATGTTAGATCTACAATATTCTTACACCATTTAATGTTAAATCTACCAGATTCTTACACCATTTAGTGTAAAATCTTCAGTATCTTTACACCATTTAATGTCAAATCTACAAGATGCTTACAGCGTTTAATGTCACATCTACAGTATTCTTACACCATTTAATATCAAATCTACAACACACTTACACCATTTAATATCAAATCTACAACACACTTGCACCATTTAACGTCACATTTACAATATTATTACACCATTTAATGTTAAATCTACAAGATGCTTACGCCATTTAATATCAAATCTACAACACACTTGCACCATTTAACGTCACATTTACGATATTATTACACCATTTAATGTTAAATCTACAAGATGCTTACACCATTTAATGTTACATCTACATAAACATGAAAAAATTTAATATTACCTCTACATAACTATGAAACCGTTTAATGGTAACTATACATAAATATGACACAATTTAATGTCAAATCTACAACATTCCAACACCATTTAATGTCAAATCTACAAGATTCTTACACAATTTAATGTTACACTTACATACTTATGAGACTATTTAATGTTACATATTCATAATTCTGACAGCATATATTGTTTTAATCTATTCAAATATGCCCCTATTTTATATTTTAGCTATACAATTCTGATATCATTCAGTGTCTCCACTACATAAATAGCACAACATTAGATGTTTATTTGGACAATAATGATACACCTTCAAATGTTTCAGTTATAAGATATGTAACTTTGACAACTGTTGCACGTCTGCCAAGATAATTGTGACCCCGTTTGATGTGTTAATTAGACAATTGTAAACATGTTCAATCTTTTGATTAGACAATTGTCACCGTTTTAAATGGAGTGATTAGTAACTGGGCGGGCCCGTTTATGAAACAATACTAGGAAATTTCCATTGCAAAACTATGACAACTTTTAATACTGCCATTTGACAGTTATGACAAGCTTTTATTACAAAGCTATGACATTGTCGGTGTTTCCATTACAAAATTATGACTTTTGTCAATGTTTTTACTACACAATTATGACAAGTTTCGATGCTTTAATTATAAAGATATGACACCTTTCAGTGCCTTTATTACATAATTATAACACCTTTCTATGTTTTCATCACATAATGATGACATTTTAGTGTTTCTATTATAAAATTATAACACCTATGCTTTTATTACAAAAATTATAACACTTTTAATTGCTTTCATTACAAATGTATTACACATGTCAATGATTCCATTACACAATTATGAAATCTGTCAACAATGAGTGTACAAAAATTATGACACCCTTCGATCTTCTTATTAGATACTCGTGACACCAGAACTGGCTGTAAATAACGAAAGAGTGGAACAAGCCATAGGTGATGGCTCAGACGTTCACAACATTTCCTATGTGCCAACTACGTACTATCCAGGAATGCCATGTAGTGACAGATGCCCAATACCACCCATGACCCCTTCAATGTTCCCAATATCTTTAAATCTTACCAGAATTACCAGTACAGTTGCAACTAATAGGGCGCAAATCATAACCACTGACACTTCCACAGCTAACACAGAAACGTTCACCGCAATTGCTGAACAATCTATGACAGCTACTGAACAACCTGTCACCACAACTACTGAGTGTACAACAACTGCTGATAAACTTATCACAATAGCTGAACCATCTACAACAGCTACTGAATCACCTACTACAACTACCCAACCAGCCACCACAACTACTCATCCACCTGCCACAACTACTCAACCACCTACCACAACTACTCAACCACCCGCCACAACTAGTCGACCAACTGCCACAACTACCCAACCAGCCACCACAACTATTCAACCACCTAACACAACTACTCAACCACCCGCCACAACTACTCAACCACCTGCCACAACTACCCAACCAGCGACCACAACTACTCAACCACCCGCCACAACTACTCAACCACCTGCCACAACTACTCAACCAACCGCAACAACTACTCAACCACCTGCCACAACTACCCAACCAGCCACCACAACTACTCAACCACCCGCCACAACTACTCAACCACCTGCCACAACTACCCAGCCAGCCACCACAACTACTCAACCACCCACCACAACTACTCAACCACCCATAACAACTACTCAACCACCCGCCACAACTAATCAACCACCTGCCACAACTACTCAACCACCCGCCACAACTACTCAACCACCCACCACAACTACTCAACCACATGCCAGAGCTACTCAACCACCCGTCACAACTACTCAACCACCCATAACAACTACTCAAACACCTGCCACAACTACTCAACCACCTGCCACAACTACCCAGCCAGCCACCACAACTACTCAACCACCCGCCACAACTACTCAACCACCCATAACAACTACTCAACCACCCGCACCAACTACTCACCCACCTGCCACAACTACTCAACCAAACGTCACAACAACTCAACAAACTGCCACAACTAGCCAACCAGCCACCACAACTACTCAACCACCTGCCACATCTACTCAACCACCTACCACAACTACACAACCACCCGCCACAACTACTCAACCACCTGCCACAACTACCCAGCCAGCCACCACAACTACTCACCCATCCGTCACAACTACTCAACCACCCATAACAACTACTCTGCCACCCAACACAACTACTCAACCACCTACCACAACTACTCAACCACCTGCCACAACTACTCAACCACCTACCACAACTACTCAACCACCTGCCACAACTACTCAACCACCCATAACAACTACTCTGCCACCCACCACAACTACTCAACCACCTACCACAACTACTCAACCACCTGCCACAACTACTCAACCACCTACCACAACTACTCGACCACCCACCACAACTACTAAACTAGCCATAACAACTACTCAATCACCCACCACAACTACTCAACCACCTGCCAGAGCTACTCAACCACCCACAACAACTACTCAACCACCTGCAACAACTACTCAAACACCTGCCACAACTACTCAACCACCTGCCACAACTACCCAGCCAGCCACCACAACTACTCAACCACCCGCCACAACTACTCAACCACCCATAACAACTACTCAACCACCCACCACAACTACTCAACCACCTGCCACATCTACTCAACCACCTGCCATAACTACTCAACCACCTACCACAACTACTCAACCACCCGCCACAACTACTAAACCACACATAACAACTACTCAACCACCTGCCACAACTACTCAACCACCCACAACAACTACTCAACCACCTGCCACAACTACTCAAACACCCACCACAACTATTCAACATCCTGCCACAACTACTCAACCACCAGCAACAACTACTCAATCACCTGCTACAACTACTCAACCACCTGCCACAACTACTCAACCTTCAGCCACAACTACTCAACCACCTGCCACAACTACGCAACCACCAGCCACAACTACTCAACCACCTGCCACAACTACTCAACTACCTGCCACAACTACTCAACCACGTTCCACAACAACAGAAAAACCTTCCACAACAACTGAACCAATTGCCACAACTACTCAACCACCTATCACAGCTACTCAACCACCTGCCACAACAATTCAACCACCTGCAGCAACTACTCAACCGCCAGCCACAACTAGTCAACCACCTTACACAACAACTGAACCGCCTGACACAACTACTCAACCACCTGCCACAACTACTCAACCACCTGCCACAACTACTCAACCACCTGCCACAACAGCTGAACTGCCTGCCGCAACTTCTCAACCACCTGCTACAACTACTCAAACACCTGCCACAACTACTCACCCACCTGCCACAACTACTCAACCACCCGCCACAACTACTCAACACCCTGCCACAACTACTCAACCACCTGCCACAACTACTCAACCACCTGCCACAACTACTCAACCAACTTCTATAACTACTCAACCACCTGCCACAACTACTCAACCATCTGCCACAACTACTCAACCAACTTCTATAACTACTCAACCACCTGCCACAACTACACAACCACCTGCCACAGCTTTCAAACCACCTGCCACAACTATTCAACAACCTTCTACAACTACTCAACCACCTGCCACAACTACTCAAACACCGTCCACGACAACTGAACCGCCTGACACAACTACTCGACCATCTTCCACAACAACTGAACCACCTGCAACAACTACTCAACCACCTGCCACAGCTAGTCAACTACCTGCCACAGCTACTCTAGCAACTGCCACAACTACTCAACCATCTGCCACAGCTACTCAACCACCTGCCACAGCTACTCAGTCACCGACCACAACTACTCAACCAGCTGCCATAACTACTCAACCACCTGCCATAACAACTCAACCACCTGCCATAACTACTCAGCCACCTGCCATAACTACTCAACCATCAGCCACAACTACTAACCCAACTTATGCAGCAACACAACCACCTTCCACAACAACACAACCACCTGCCAAAGTAAAACAACCAAGTGCCACAACAACACAACAACCTGCCACAACAAATCAACAACTTGCCACATTTACTCAACAAAATGCCACAACACAACCACCTGCCACAACAACACAACTACCTGCCACAACAACAGAACCAACTGCCACAACAACTCAACCACCTTCCACAATAACACAAACACCTGACACAACAACACAACCACTTGCCACAACAACTCAACCACCTGTCACAACAAAACAACCACCCACCACAACAACACAACCACCTGCCACAACAACACAACCACCTGCCACAACAACTCAACCACATGCCTCAACGACACAACCACCTGACACAACAAAACAAGCACCTGTCACAACTACTCTAGCACCTGCCACAACAACACAACAACCTGACACAACAACACAACCACCTGTCACAGCAACACAACCAGCTGACACAACAAAACAACCACCTGTCACAACAACACAACCACTTGACACAACTACTCTAGCACCTGACACAACTACTCTAGCACCTGACACAACTACTCTAGCACCTGACACAACTACTGTAGCACCTGACACAACTACTCTAGCACCTGACACAACAACACAATCACCTGACACAACTACTCTAGCACCTGACACAACAACACAACCACCTGACACAACAACACAACCACCTGACACAACTACTCTAGCACCTGACACAACAACACAACCACCTGACACAACTACTCTAGCACCTGACACAACAACACAAACACCTGACACAACAATACAACCACCTGACACAACAACACAACCACCTGAAACAACAACACAACCACCTAACTCAACAACACAACCATTTGCCACAACTACTCTAGCACCTGCCACAGCTACTCAACCACCTGCCACAACAACTCAACCACATGACACAACAAAACAACCACCTTACACAACAACACAACCATCTTACACAACAACACAAACACCTGACACAACAACACAACCACCTGCCACAACTACTCAGCCACCTGCCACAGCTACTCAACCACCTGACACAACTACTCAACAACCTGACACAACTACTCTAGCACCTGACACAACTACTCAACCACCTGCCACAGCTACTCAACCACCTGCAACACCTACTCAACCACCTGACACAACTACTCTAGCACATGACACAACTACTCAACCACCTGCCACAGCAACACAACCACCTGTCACAACAACACAACCAGCTGACACAACAACACAACCACATGACACAACTACTCTAGCACCTGCCACAACAACTCAACTACCTGACACAACAACACAACCACCTGACACAACTACTCTAGCACCTGACACAAATACTCAACCACCTGCCACAGCAACACAACCACTTGACACAACAACACAACCATCTGACCCAATTACTCTAGCACCTGACACAACAACACAGCCACCTGACACAACAACACAACCACCTGACACAACAACACAACAACCTGACACAACAACACAACCACCTGACACAACAACACAACCACCTGCCACAACTACTTTAGCACCTGATACAACAACACAGCCACCTGACACAACAACACAACCACCTGAAACAACAATACAACAACCTGACACAAAAACACAACCACCTGACACAACAACACAACCACCTGCCACAACAACACAACCACCTGACACAACAACACAACCACCTGCCACAAATACACTAGCACCTGACACAACAACACAACCACCTGACACAACACCACAAACACCTGACACAACAACACAACCACCTGACACAACACCACAAACACCTGACACAACAACACAACCACCTGACACAACAACACAACCACCTGCCACAACTACTCTAGCACCTGCCACAACAACACAAACACCTGACACAAAAGCACAACCACCTGCCACAATAACACAACCATCTGACACAACAACACAACCACCTGGCACAACAACACAACCACCTGCCACAACAACACAACCACCTGACACAACAACACAACCACCTGCCACAACAACACAACCACCTGCCACAACTATTCAACAACCTTCTACAACTACTCAACCACCTTCCATAACAACTGAACCACCTGCCTCAACTACTCAACCACCTGCCACATCTACTCAACCACCTGCCACGGCAACTCAACCACCTGCCACAACTACTCAAACACCGTCCACAACAACTGAACCGCCTGACACAACTACTCGACCATATTCCACAACAACTGAACCACCTGCCACAACTACTCAACCACCTGTCACAGCTACTCAACTACCTGCCACAGCTACTCTAGCAACTGCCACAACTACTCAACCATCTGCCACAGCTACTCAACCACCTGTCACAGCTACTCAGTCACCGACCACAACTACTCAACCAGCTGCCATAACTACTCAACCACCTGCCATAACAACTCAACCACCTGCCATAACTACTCAGCCACCTGCCACTGCTACTCAAGCAAGTGCAACATCTACTCAACCATCAGCCACAACTACTAACACAACTTATGCAGCAACACAACCACCTTCCACAACAACACAACCACCTGCCACAGCAAAACAACCAAGTGCCACAACAACACAACAACCTGCCACAACAAATCAACAACTTGCCACATTTACTCAACAAAATGCCACAACACAACCACCTGCCACAACAACACAACTACCTGCCACAACAACAGAACCAACTGCCACAACAACTCAACCACCTTCCACAACAACACAAATACCTGACACAACAACACAACCACCTGCCACAACAACTCAACCACCTGTCACAACAACACAACCACCTACCACAACAACACAACCACCTGCCACAACAACACAACCACCTGCCACAACAACTCAACCACCTGTCTCAACGACACAACCACCTGACTCAACAACACAAGCACCTGTCACAACTACTCTAGCACCTGCCACAACAACACAACCACCTGACACAACAACACAACCATCTGTCACAACAACACAACCAGCTGACACAACAACACAACCACCTGTCACAACAACACAACCACCTGACACAACTACTCTAGCACCTGCCACAAATACTCAACCACCTGCAACAGCAACACAACCACTTGACACAACTACTCTAGCACCTGACACAACTACTCTAGCACCTGCCACAAATACTCAACCACCTGACATAACAACACAACCACCTGACACAACTACTCTAGCACCTGACACAACAACACAACCACCTGACACAACTACTCTAGCACCTGACACAACAACACAAACACCTGACACAACAACACAACCACCTGATACAACAACACAACCACCTGAAACAACAACACAACCACCTGACTCAACAAAACAACCATCTGCCACAACTACTCTAGCACCTGCCACAGCTACTCAACCACATGCCACAACAACTCAACCACATGACACAACAAAACAACCACCTTACACAACAACACAACCACCTTTCACAACAACACAAACACCTGACACAACAACACAACCACCTGCCACAACAACTCAACCACCTACCACAACAACACAACCACCTGCCACAACTACTCAACCACCTGCCACAGCTACTCAACCACCTGACACAACTACTCAACCACCTGACACAACTACTCTAGCACCTGACACAACTACTCAACCACCTGCCACAGCTACTCAACCACATGCCACAACAACTCAACCACATGACACAACAAAACAACCACCTTACACAACAACACAACCACCTTTCACAACAACACAAACACCTGACACAACAACACAACCACCTGCCACAACAACTCAACCACCTACCACAACAACACAACCACCTGCCACAACTACTCAACCACCTGCCACAGCTACTCAACCACCTGACACAACTACTCAACCACCTGACACAACTACTCTAGCACCTGACACAACTACTCAACCACCTGCCACAGCTACTCAACCACCTGCCACAACTACTCAACCACCTGACACAACTACTCTAGCACCTGACACAACTACTCAACCACCTGCCACAGCAACACAACCACCTGTCACAACAACACAACCAGCTGACACAACAACACAACCACCTGACACAACTACTCTAGCACCTGACACAAATACTCAACCACCTGCCACAGCAACACAACAACTTGACACAACAACACAACCATCTGACCCAATTACTCTAGCACCTGACACAATAACACAGCCACCGGACACAACAACACAACCACCTGACACAACAACACAACAACCTGACACAACAACACAACCACCTGACACAACAACACAACCACCTGACACAACAACACAACCACCTGCCACAACAACACAACAACCTGATACAACAACACAACCACCTGACACAACAACACAACAACCTGACATAAAAACACAACCACCTGACACAACAACACAACCACCTGCCACAACAACACAACAACCTGACACAACAACACAACCACCTGCCACTACTACACTAGCACCTGACACAACAACACAACCACCTGACACAACACCACAAACACCTGACACAACAACACAACTACCTGACACAACATCACAAACACCTGACACAACAACACAACCACCTGACACAACAACACAACCACCTGCCACAACAACACAACCACCTGACACAACAACACAACCACCTGACACAACAACACAACCACCTGCCACAACAACACAACCACCTGACACAACAACACAACCACCTGCCACAACAACACAACCACCTGACACAACAACACAACCACCTGCCACAACTATTCAACAACCTTCTACAACTACTCAACCACCTTCCATAACAACTGAACCACCTGCCACAACTACTCAACCACCTGTCACATCTACTCAACCACCTGCCACGGCAACTCAACCACCTGCCACAACTACTCAAACACCGTCCACAACAACTGAACCGCCTGACACAACTACTCGACCATCTTCCACAACAACTGAACCACCTGCCACAACTACTCAACCACCTGCCACAGCTACTCAACTACCTGCCACAGCTACTCTAGCAACTGCCACAACTACTCAACCATCTGCCACAGCTACTCAACCACCTGCCACAGCTACTCAGTCACCGACCACAACTACTCAACCAGCTGCCATAACTACTCAACCACCTGCCATAACAACTCAACCACCTGCCATAACTACTCAGCCACCTGCCACTGCTACTCAACCACCTGCCACTGCTACTCAAGCAAGTTCAACATCTACTCAACCATCAGCCACAACTACTAACCCAACTTATGCAGCAACACAACGACCTTCCACAACAACACAACCACCTGCCACAGCAAAACAACCAAGTGCCACAACAACACAACAACCTGCCACAACAAATCAACAACTTGCCACATTTACTCAACAAAATGCCACAACACAACCACCTGCCACAACAACACAACTACCTGCCACAACAACAGAACCAACTGCCACAACAACTCATCCACCTTCCACAACAACACAAACAACTGACACAACAACACAACCACCTGCCACAACAACTCAACCACCTGTCACAACAAAACAACCACCTACCAAAACAACACAACCACCTGCCACAACAACACAACCACCTGCCACAACAACTCAACCACCTGCCTCAACGACACAACCACCTGACACAACATTACAAGCACCTGTCACAACTACTCTAGCACCTGCCACAACAACACAACCACCTGACACAACAACACAACCACCTGTCACAACAACACAACCAGCTGACACAACAACACAACCACCTGTCACAACAACACAACCACCTGACACAACTACTCTAGCACCTGCCACAAATACTCAACCACCTGCCACAGCAACACAACCACTTGACACAACTACTCTATCACCTGACACAACTACTCTAGCACCTGCCACAAATACTCAACCACCTGACACAACAACACAACCACCTGACACAACTACTCTAACACCTGACACAACAACACAACCACCTGACACAACTTCTCTAGCACCTGACACAACAACACAAACACCTGACACAACAACACAACCACCTGACACAACAACACAACCACCTGAAACAACAACACAACCACCTGACTCGACAACACAACCATCTGCCACAACTACTCTAGCACCTGCCACAGCTACTCAACCACCTGCCACAACAACTCAACCACATGACACAACAAAACAACCACCTTACACAACAACACAACCACCTTACACAACAACACAAACACCTGACACAACAACACAATCACCTGCCACAACAACTCAACCACCTACCACAACAACACAACCACATGCCACAACAACTCAACCACATGCCTCAACGACACAACCAGCTGACACAACAACACACGCACCTGTCACAACTACTCAACCACCTGCCACAGCTACTCAACCACCTGACACAACTACTCAACCACTTGACATAACTACTCTAGCACCTGACACAACTACTCAACCACCTGCCACAGCTACTCAACCACCTGCCACAACTACTCAACCACCTGACACAACTACTCTAGCAATTGACACTACTACTCAACCACCTGCCACAGCAACACAACCACCTGTCACAACAACACAACCAGCTGACACAACAACACAACCATATGACACAACTACTCTAGCACTTGCCACAACAACTCAACTACCTGACACAACAACACAACCATCTGACACAACTACTCTAGCACCTGACACAAATACTCAACCACCTGCCACAGCAACACAACCACTTGACACAACAACACAACCATCTGACCCAATTACTCTAGCACCTGACACAACAACACAGCCACCTGACACAACAACACAACCACCTGACACAACAACACAACAACCTGACACAACAACACAACCACCTGCCACAACAACACAACCACCTGCCACAACAACACAACCACCTTCCACAACTACTCAGCCAATTGCCACAACAACACAACCACCTGCCACAACAACACAACCACCTTCTACAACTACTCAACCACCTGCCACAACTACTCTAGCATCTGCCACAACATCACAACCAACTGCCACAACACCACAACCACCTGCCACAACAACACAACCACCTGACTCTACAACACAACCATCTGCCACAACTACTCAAACCCCTGACACAACAACACAACCACCTGACACAACTACTCTAGCACCTGACACAACAACACAACCACCTGACACAACAACACAACCACCTGACACAACAAAACAACCACCTGAAACAACAACACAACCACCTGACTCAACAACACAACCATCTGCCACAACTACTCAAACCCCTGACACAACAACACAACCACCTGACACAACTACTCTAGCACCTGCCACAGCTACTCAACCACCTGCCACAACAACTCAACCACGTGACACAACAAAACAACCACCTTACACAACAACACAACCACCTGATACAACACCACAAACACCTGATACAACAACACAACCACCTGACACATCAACAGAACCACCTGCCACAACTACTCAACCACCTGCCACAACAACACAACAACCTGACACAACAGCACAACCACCTGCCACAACAACACAACCACATGCCACAACAACACAACCACCTTCCACAACTACTCAACTACCTGCCACAACTACTCAACCACTTGCTACAACAACACAACCACCTGCCACAACAACACAACCACCTGCCACATCTACTCAACCATCTGCCACAACTACTCAACCGCGTGCCACTACAACTCAACCGCCTGCCACAACAACTGAACCGCCTGCCACACCTACTTACCCACCTGCCATAACTACTCAACTACCTGCCACAACTACTCAACCACCTGCCACAACAACACAACAACATGACACAACAGCACAACCACCTGCCACAACAACACAACCACATGCCACAACAACACAACCACCTTCCACAACTACTCAACCACCTGCCACAACTACTCTAGCATCTGCCACAACAACTCAACCACTTGCCACAACTACTCAACCACTTGCTACAACAACACAACCACCTGCCACAACAACACAACCACCTGCCACTTCTACTCAACCATCTGCCACAACTACTCAACCGCGTGCCACTACAACTCAACCGCCTGCCACAACAACTGAACCGCCTGCCACACCTACTTACCCACCTGCCACAACTACTCAACTACCTGCCACAACTACTCAACCACATGCCACAACAACTCAACCAACCCCCACAACTACTCAACCACATGCCATAATTAATCAACCACCTGCCACAACAACTCAACCAACCCCTACAACTACTCACCCACCTGCCACAACTACTCAACCACCTGTCACAACTACTCAACTACCTGCCACAACTACTCAACCGCCTGCCACAACAACTGAAGCGCCTGCTACGACTACTCACCCACCTGCCACAACTACTCAACCACCTGCCACAATTACTCAACAACCTTCCCAACCTTCTCAACAGCCTGCCACTACTCAATCACTTACCACATCTACTGAACAACTAACAACCACAACTCAACCGCATACAACAACTACTAAACAACATGTAACAACTGCTGAACCACTTACAACAACTGAACAAACTACTATAACTACTGAAACTATTACAACTGAACCATGCTCAACAACTACTGAACCCACTACAACAACTACTGAACCATGCACAACAACTACAGAACCCACTACTACAACTACTGAACCCACTACTACAACTACTGAACCATGCACAACAACTACAGAACCCACTACTACAACTACTGAACCCACTACTACAACTACTGAACCATGCACAACAACTACTGAACCCACTACCACAACTACTGAACCCACTACTAAAACTACTGAACCATGCACAACAACTACAGAACACACTACTACAACTACTCAACCCACTACTACAACTACTGTACCCACCACTACAACTACTGAACCATGCACAACAACTACTGAACCCACTACTACAACTACTGAACCCACCACTACAACTACTGAACCATGCACAACAACTACTAATCCCACTACTACAACTACTGAACCATGCACAACAACTATTGAACCCACTACTACAACTACTGAACCCACTACTATAACTACTGAACCATGCCCAACAACTACTGAACCCACAACTACAACTACTGAACCCACTACTACAACTACTGTACCCACCACTACAACTACTGAACCATGCACAACAACTACTGAACCCACTACTACAACTACTGAACCCACTACAACAAATACTGAACCCACTACTACAACTTCTGAACCCACTACTACAACTACTGAACCAACTACTACAACTACTGAACCATGCACAACAACTACTGAACCCTCTACTACAACTACTGAACCCACTACTACAACTACTGAACCATGCCCAATAACTACTGAACCCACTACTACAACTACTGAACACACTAATACAACTACTGAACCCACTACTACAACTACTGAACTCACTACTACAACTACTGAACCATGCACAACAACTACTGAACCCATTGCTACAACTACTGAACTCACTACTACAACTACTGAACCCACTACTACAACTACTGAACCATGCACAACAACTACAGAACCCACTACTACAACTACTGAACCCACTACTACAACTACTGTACCCACCACTATAACTACTGAACCATGCCCAATAACTACTGAACCCACTACTACAACTACTGAACCCACTACTACAACTACTGAACCATGCACAACAACTACTGAACCCACTACTACAACTACTGAACCATGCACAACAACTACTGAACCCACTACTACAACTACTGAACCCACAACTACAACTACTGAACCATGCCCAACAACTACTGAACCCACAACTACTACTGATCCCACTACTACAACTACTGTACCCACCACTACAACTACTGAACCGTGCACAACAACTACTGAACCCACTACTACAACTACTGAACCCACTACTACAACTACTGAACCCACTACAACAACTACTGAACCCACTACTACAACTTCTGAACCCACTACTACAACTACTGAACCCACTACAACTACTGAACCATGCACAACAACTACTGAACCCTCTACTACAACTACTGAACCCACTACTACAACTACTGAACCATGCCCAATAACTACTGAACCCACTACTACAACTACTGAACTCACTAATACAACTACTGAACCCACTACTACAACTAATGAACTCACTACTACAACCACTGAACCATGCACAACAACTACTGAACCCATTGCTACAACTACTGAACTCACTACTACAACTACTGAGCCCACTATTACAACTACTGAACCATGCACAACAACTACAGAACCCACTACTACAACTACTGAACCCACTACTACAACTACTGAACCATGCCGAACAACTACTGAACCCACTACTACAACTACTGAACCCACTACTACAACTACTGAACCATGCCCAACAACTACTGAACCCACTACCACAACTACTGAACCCACTACTACAACTACTGAACCATGCACAACAACTACTGAACCCACTACTACAATTACTGAACCATGCCCAATATCTACTGAACCCACCACTACAACTACTGAACCCACTACTACAACTACTGAACCCACCACTACAACTACTGAACCATGCACAACAACTACTGAACCCACTAATACAACTACTGAACCCACTACTACTACTACTGAACCACGCACAACAACTACTGAACCCACTACTACAACTACTGAACTCACTACTACAACTACTGAACACACTACTACAACTACTGAACCCACTACAACAACTACTGAACCCACTACTACAACTACTGAACCCACTACTACAACTACTGAACCCACTACTACAACTACTGAAACCACCACTACAACTAATGAACCCACTACTACAACTACTGAACCCACCACTACAACTACTGAACCATGCACAACAACTACTGAACCCTCTACTACAACTACTGAACCCACTACTACAACTACTGAACCATACCCAATAACTACTGAACCCACTACTACAACTACTGAACCCACTACTACAACTACTGAACCATGCACAACAACTACTGAACCCACTACTACAACTACTGAACCATGCACAACAACTACTGAACCCACTACTACAACTACTGAACCCACTACTACAACTACTGAACCATGCCCAACAACTACTGAACCCACCACTACAACTACTGAACCCACTACTACAACTACTGTACCCACCACTACAACTACTGAACCATGCACAACAACTACTGAACCCACTACTACAACTACTGAACCATGCACAATAACTACTGAACCCACTACTAGAACTACTAAACCCACTACTACAACTACTGAACCATGCACAACAACTACTGAACCCACTACTACAACTACTGAACCATGCATAACAACTACTGAACCCACTACTACAACTACTGAACCCACTACTACAACTACTGAACCATGCCCAACAATTACTGAACCCACCACTTCAACTACTGAACCCACTACTACAACTACTGTACCCACCACTACAACTACTGAACCATGCACAACAACTACTGAACCCACTACTACAACTAATGAACCCACTACTACAACTACTGAACCCACTACAACAACTACAGAACCCACTGCTACAACTTCTGAACACACTACTACAACTACTGAACCCACTACTACAACTACTGAACCATGCACAACAACTACTGAACCCTCTACTACAACTACTGAACCCACTACTACAACTACTGAACCATGCCCAATAACTACTGAACCCACTACTACAACTACTGAACTCACTACTACAACTACTGAATCCACTACTACAACTACTGAACCATGCCAAACAACTACTGAACCCACTACTACAACTACTGAACCCACTACTACAACTACGGAACCATGCCTAACAACTACTGAACCCACTACTACAACTACTGAACCCACTACTACAACTACTGAACCATGCCCAACAACTACTGAACCCACTACCACAACTACTGAACCCACTACTACAACTACTGAACCATGCACAACAACTACTGAATCCACTACTACAACTACTGAACCATGCCCAACAACTACTGATCCCACCACTACAACTACTGAACCCACTACTACAACTACTGAACCCACCACTACAACTACTGAACCATGCACAACAACTACTGAACCCACTACTACTACTACTGAACCATGCACAACAACTACTGAACCCACTACTACAACTACTGAACTCACTACTACAACTACTGAACCCACTACTACAACTACTGAACCCACTACAACAACTACTGAACCCACTACTACAACTACTGAACCCACTACTACAACTACTGAACCCATTACTACAACTACTGAAACCACCACTACAACTAATGAACGCACTACTACAACTACTGAACCCACTACTACAACTACTGAACCATGCCAAACAACTACTGAACCCACTACTACAACTACTGAACCCACTACTACATCTACTGAACCCACTACTACAACTACAGACCCATGCGAAACAACTACTGAACCCACTACTACAACTACTGAACCCACTACTACAACTACTGAACCCACTACTACAACTACTGAACCCTCTACTACAACTACTGAACCCACTACTACAACTACTGAACCCACTACTACAACTACTGAACCATGCACAACAACTACTGAACCACCTACTACAACTACTGAACCCACTACTACAACTACTGACCCCACTACTACAACTACTGAACCCCCTACCACACCTACTGAACCATGCCCAACAACTACTGAACCACCTACCACAACTACTGAGCCACCTACCACAACTACTGAACCATGCCCAACAACTACTGAGCCACCTACCACAACCACTGAACAACCTACCACAACTACTGAACCATGCCCAACAACTACTGAGCCACCTACCACAACTACTGAACCACCTACCACAACTACTGAACCATGCCCAACAACTACTGAGCCACCTACCACAACTACTGAACCATGCCCAACAACTACTGAGCCACCTACCACAACTACTGAACCATGCCCAACAACTACTGAGCCACCTACCACAACTACTGAACCACCTACCACAACTACTGAACCATGCCCAACAACTACTGAGCCACCTACCACAACTACTGAACCACCTACCACAACTACTGAACCATGCTCAACAACTACTGAGCCACCTACCACAACTACTGAACCACTTACCACAACTACTGAACCATGCCCAACAACTACTGAGCCACCTACCACAACTACTGAACCACCTACCACAACTACTGAACCATGCCCAACAACTACTGATCCACCTACCACAACTACTGTACCATGCCCAACAACTACTGATCCACCTACCACAACTACTGAACCATGCCCAACAACTACTGATCCACCTACCACAACTACTGAGCCATCAACCACAACTGCTGATCCATGTACAACCACTGAACCTCCTACCACAATTGCTGATCCCACTACTACAACTACAGAACCATGCCCAACAACTACTGACCCACCTACCACAACTACTGACCCACCTACCACAACTACTGAACCATCAACCACAACGGCTGATCCATGTACATCTGAACATCTCCCCACAACTACTCAACCACCTAATACAACCACTCAGCAACCGACCATAACTGCTCAATACCCTACCTCAATTACGGAGATGCCCTCGATCAATGTACTACCATGCACGGAATCTGGACATCCGAACGTAAGTACAATTACATTTTTAAGCAGACTTGTTCTGGTTTTAAATGACAGTGTTATAGAACTATAAACTCACTCTTTCTATATAGTCATTATTTTCATGATATGTTTAATTTGCAGATGAGAACATTGAACACTACATATGTATGTATGGCGCGACAGTAAGCTCACAGTGTTATCTGATTCAATTTTTCTTCAGCATTCCGAGCCATTGAGGTTCTTTGCTGCAGATACAAGTCTCCATTCGTCTCTCTGATTGACCTTCTCTTGCCAGTTGCGGATTCCAAGTGCTTGTAGGTCTGTATGTATATTATCTCTCCACCGTCTTCTTGGTCTACCTCGGGGTCTTCGGTCATTTATTTCTTGAGTGTAAGCGAGTTTTGTTTCCATCTTATCTTCCATTCTTTCTATACGCCCCAGCCATTGCAGTCTCTTGGCCTTCATGATACCAGTGATTAGCGGGGACTTAAACAGATCATAAATGTCTTTGTTGCTTCTTCTTTTCCACTCTCCACTTTGTGTATCCCTTATGTGCCCAAAGATGCGTCTTAAGACTTTGTTCTCAAAGGTTTGTAACAAGGTTTCATCTCCTTTAGTTGTACTCCAGGTTTCAGAGCCATACAGCACAACTGGTCTAAACTGATTCAATTCTTCTTCTTCTTCTTCAGCGTTCCGAGCCATTGAGGTTCTTTGCTGCAGATACAATCCGTCTCCATTCGTCTCTCTGGTGGACCTTCTCTTGCCAGTCGTTGATTCCAAGTGCTTGTAGGTCTGTATATGTATTATCTCTGCCAAACAAAAATTAGACTTGAACAACGGCGCGGCATCAGCCAATCTGTCTGCTTGTTCATTTCCAGCCACACCAGAATATCCTGGAGGAAAGATCCAACGAATGTTCACAACGCATATTAGTGTATATTTGAGTGTGTTGACGAACCTTAGCCTAATGTGTCCATCACTGCGTCGTATCATTTACTTCACTCTGTGTTAGATTTACTTCTATTGATTGTCGAGTCTCGACATTTAATGTGTCTGTCAACGGTGTGATATATTCATATCGAACATTTGTGAGTTTTAAAATGTAATGCGTTTATCAACGCTATGATATATTCATTTATATGTTTTGTCAAGCCTAGAAATGTAATTTGTGTGACAATGACGTGTTATCTTCACTTCTATGTTTGTCGCGCAAGTGTCTGTCATCTCTATGTTACATTCACTTCCATAGTTTGGCGATTCTCTAAAATCTATGTGTCTGAACTTTGTGTTATCTTCACTTGTATTGTTTGTCGAGTATCGAAACTCACATTGCCTATCAGCGCTGTGTTATCTTCACTGGTTTGTCAAATCTCAAAACTCACTTTGTCTATCAGCGCAGTGTTATCTTCACTTGTTTGTCGAGTCTCGAAGTTCAGTTTGTCTATCAGCTTCGTGTTAGTGTTATCTTCACTTGTTTGTCGAGTCTCGAAGCCGACTTTATCCATCAGCGTTGTGTTATCGTCACGTGTTTGTCGAATCTCGAATCTCACTTTGTCTATCAGCGTTGTGTTATCTTCACTATTTGTCGAGTCTCGAAACTCACTTTGTCTATCAGCGTTGTGTTATCTTCATTATTTGTCGAGTCTCGAAACTCACTTTGTCTATCAGCGTTGTGTTATCTTCACTTGTTTGTCGAGTCTCGAAGTTGACTTTGTCTATCAGTGTTGTGTTATCTTCACTTGTTTGTCGAGTCTCGAAATTCACTTTGTCTATCAGTGTTGTGTTATCTTCACTTGTTTGTCGTCTCTCAAAGCTGACTTTGCCTATCAGCGCTGTGTTATCATCACTTGTTTGTCGAGTCTCGAAACTCACTTTATCTTGTTAGTGTTATATTCACTTGTTTGCCGCGTCTCGAAGCTCACTTTGTCTATCAGTGTCGTGTTAGTTTTATCTTCACTTGTTTGTCAAGTCTCGAAGCTCACTTTGTCTTTCAATGCCGTGGTATATCGCCTCTATTATTTGTGCTCACTCGAAACTCAGTGTATTTATCAGAGCCATGCTATCTACACTTCTATGGTTTGTCTAGTCAGGAAGTCAGCACCGTATTATCTACACTTCTATTGCTTGTCTAGTCAACAAATCAGCACAGCGTTTATTCCACTTATATTTTTTGTCTAGTCAAGAAATCAGCACAGCGTTTATTCCACTTATATTGTTTGCCTAGTCAAGAAATCAGCACAGCGTTTATTCCACTTATATTGTTTGTCTAGTCAGGAAATCAGCACAGCGTTTATTCCACTTATATTGTTTGTCTAGTCAGGAAATCAGCACCGTGTTATCTCCACTTCTATTGTTTGTCTAGTCAAGAAATCAGCACAGCGTTTATTCCCCTTTTATTGTCTGTCTAGTCAAGAAATAAGCACAGCGTTTATTCTACTTCTATTGTTTGTCTAGTCAGGAAATCAGGACCGTGTTCTCTCCACTTCTATTGTTTGTCTAGTTAAGAAATCAGCACCGTGTTCTCTCCACTTCTATTGTTTGTCTAGTCAGGAAATCAGCACCGTGTTCTCTCCACTTCTATTGTTTGTCTAGTTAAAAGATCAACACAGTGTTATCTCCACTTCTTTTATTTCTTTAGTTAAGAAATCAACACAGTTTTATCTCCACTTCTACTTTATTCATTGCGACTATCTGCGCCGTGTTATCATGTTATCTAGTGTTTTTCGAGCATGGAAACTCACTGTATGTAACCTCGTCTTTTTATCTTTGCTTCTATTTTCTATCCATCCATCATGTGCCATGCCGGTAAGCGTGGGTGGTCATGTTCTGCCATCTCACTCGATCACCAGAGTCGTGGATCAGCTCCGTGTTTCTGTCTCGACCATGCCACAAGGCCAAGCCATCCAGGTACTTGCTTCTAGGTCTTCCTCTTGGTCTGTTCCCTTCGATCTTGCCAGTTGTCACCAAGTTCTCCAGATCATTTCTTTTCATAACATGCCCAAAAAATTGTGACTGTCTACGTCTAATGTCTCTAATCAGTTTACGATCTTCATTTGTTTCTTGAAGAACTTATTCATTGGTCTTTCTGGCTGTCCATTGTATTCTTTGCATTTTCCTCAGAAACCACATTTCTACAGCCATCAGATGTCTTTCAGCCTGACTGCTCATTGTCCAAGCTTCACATCCATATAAGAACACAGGTTCTATGTAGCATCTCAACACTCTTTTTCTCGTTTCAATTGATATCTTTTTATTGGTCAGTATGTTTTTCATCTTGCTAAAGGCTACTTTTGCCATGGCGATTGTTGTTCTAACCTCTTCAAGGCATCTCCCATCAGATGTTATTACTGTTCCGAGATAATTGTACCTATTCACTTGTTGAAGAATATTCCCATTTACTTGTATATTATATTGTGATATATCGTTCTTCCTAGTGACGACCATAATCTGTGTCTTTTCACAATTTAATTCTAACCCTAGTTGTTCACTGTGTGTAACAACCGCATCTACTAAATTTTGCAGGTCCTGTTCATTGTCTGCAATCAAGACTGTATCATCTGCATATCTAATGTTATTGATGCATCGTCCCCCAATGTTGATTCCTTCCATATCTTCAATATTTCCGAAAATACTTTCACTGTACAGGGAAAACAGATCTGGAGACATTACACATCCCTGTCTCACACCTCTCTTAATAGGCTGATATTTGCTTACTTCATTATCAACTCTTATGGCAGCTTGTTGTTTCCAATATATGTTTTTTACTAGTCTAAGGTCTTTTCCATTAATTTGTAGATCCTCAAGCATCCTTATCATATTGACATGTCTCACTTTATCGAAAGCATTTTGTCAACGCCCTAAAGACCTAGGGAAATGAAACTCGGGTTCAGACAGGCAACAAACTCCATTCTGATACTTTCTGATATAATTTATTCACAGTAATCTGGCGAAGAATGGGTTTCGCAGCCAGTTACAATATTTACGATATCACAGGAGTTCATAACAAAGCAATCATACACATAACCATCACAGCAAAACTCTATCAACTATCTTATAATCAACAATCCTTAAATACACTTGGTTTCTATCTATCAAGTCCCCCTTAAGCTAAACCCTCCTTCGTCCTCGGTGTCCAGTCGCCGTCTGCCCTTCGACGTGTGTCCGGCGGACACGGGGTGTAACTCTCTTCGAGCTTCTCGTGGAACAGGTCCTGGCACGCTGTAGGCGGGTTCCACCTGTGTCCACTGAGCTGTAGGCAAACTGACCCATCATTCTCGAAGGCTCGAGATTGTTCGGGCGTTCGAGTGGTTACGTTTACTTCCCTTATATTGGTGTTATATCCCTTCTATAAATCCCTTCTAACTTTATGTCCATACCTACTCTATGTGAGACCTTGACACCTTTGTGTAGTCAATAAAGCAAAGGTGTAGATCTTTGTTTACTTCTATAGAACGTTCGATTACGGTTCTCAGTATATACACAGCATTTACTGTACCCTTGCCTTCTACAAACCCACATTGTTATTCTCCTATTTCAGGTTGTATTTTCCTCCTAACTCTTTGCATGATAATTCTTTTCAAAATCTTCGTGATGTGACTCATTATACTAATTGTACGATGTTGATCACATTCCAAGGCTCCGGATTTCTTTGGGATTGCAATAAATACAGAATTACATAATTCCTGAGGTATATTTCCAGTATCATATATTGTATTAAGCAGACTGGTAACTTTATCTATTCCATATTCTTCTAAAGCATTAATCATTTCTGTTGTGACGATGTCTGAACCGGGGGTCTTGCCAGATTTCATATGGTGAAGAGCATTCTGAATCTCCATCTTCAAAATTGCTGGTCCTTCATTAATATTTTGAACATCATACTGTTCGTCTCTGTTATCGTCATAAAGGTTTTTCACGTAATCTGACCATACATGTAAGATCTGATCTTTTTCTATTATGACTCTTCCATCTTTTGTCTTTAGGCAGCCTGCTGATGTACTTGTTCTTTGATTAGTAAGCTCCTGAATTATTTTGTGCATTAGTTTCGCATTTTTACTGTTGTGTTGTTCTTCAATTTCTCTGCAATTTTTCTCAATCCATGTTTCTTTTGCCTCCTTACATAAGGTTCTGACTTTTCTGTGAATTTCTTCATATTTAGCAGGATTATTTTTGTTCTGTCTTCTTGTTTCCATTAGTTGTAAAATTTCTTCAGTCATCCATATCTTACGGCCCACTTTCTTTACTTTTGGAATAGTTTTTTTCTGCTGCTCAACTGATTGAATTCTTCAGCATTTCCCATTGATCATCTACATCTTGAAATAGGATCTCTAGATCAGAAAATAAATCAAATTTGTTCTTTACTTCTAAGTTAAAATTATCTTGTATTTCTTTGTCAGTTTTCAATTTGCACAAGTCATATTTAGGGTTTCCGACTGTATACTTGACTTTCTTTAACTTTACCCTCAATGTGCCTATAATTAATCTGTGATCACTGTAACAGTCTGCATTTGGAACTGTTTTTACGACTGTTAACGCATTTCGAAACCTTTTGCTAATCAGGATGTAATCTATCTGGTTTTTAATCCTGCTGTCTGGACTCCTCATGTCCATAATCTTCTAGGATGCTGTTGAAACCAGTTGTTTCTTACAACCATTTTTTGTTCTTTTGTCGATTCTACAAGTCTGTATCCTCTTTCATTTCTCTCTCCCAAACCATGGTTGCCTACACTGCCTCCATCGCTTTGCTTTCCTATTTTTGCGTTGAAATCACCCATTATGATATTTATTTCTGATATTTTACAGTTCTTCAAAGCAGACTCCATGTCACTAAAAAATTCCTCTATACTTTCTTCCCTAGATTCACTTGTTGGGGCATATACTTGAATGACATTTATTTTAAAAGGTCTTCCGTTTAATTTTACTATTAGAACTCTGTCTGACACCCAGACAACATGATTTTCTTGGCATCTATAAATAAGGTAGTTTGCCATTGCTTTCCTTCCTTGCAGTGACCATACTGGTCAGTGACCGTAGCCATTGTCTTCTCAAAAAAGAGATCCTCTGCCTACCGTCGTGAAGGTGAAGACCATAACCTACAACTATCTGTCGGCTGCTCTTTATCTTCATCCACCACCTGCATTCATGGCTTCACGTAACCATGATCGGGGGGCTAAACTGGGATACCCCTACCCCGCTTCTATTTTAGTCCAGTCTTAAAAGTCACTGTATGAAACATTGTCTTGTTATCTTTGCTTCTATTTTTACTCGAGTCTTAAACTTACTTTGACCATAAGCTAGTGTAAATCTCATTCCTATTTTTTTTAATTTAGCCTAAAAACTCATTAACCCTTCAGAGTCATGTTTTCTTCATTTACAGTGTTTTTCGGGCACCTAATTTCGCTGTTGTCTTCACTTCTACTGAGCATCAAACCGCCCATGTTAATAAACACTACGATGTCTTCAAATGTTATCTCGAACCGCGAAACCTAGTGTATTTACCAACGCCGTGTTATCTATTCTCCTATTGTTTGTCGAGCCTCTAAACACATTTTCTGTCAGTGTTTTGTTATCTTCTTTTATATTGTTTGTCGAGCCTTCAACCTCATTACCTATCAGTGTCTTGTTATCTCTTTTTATATTGCTTTTCGAGCCTTCAAACTCATTATCTATCAGTGTTTTTTTCCATCTCTTTTTCTATTGTTTGCCGAGCCTCCAAACTCATTGTGTATTAGTGGTTTGTTCTCTATTTCTATTGTTTGTCGAGACTCGAAACTCAGTGTGTCTATTAGTGTCTTGTTATCTCTGATCACGCTGTTGCCTTCGGTGTCATCTCGAACCTGGAAACCGAATTGTTTGGTCAACCTCGAACTGTGTCCACATGCAAGGGAGACGTTGCAACCCCAGCATGTCCTAGAGCAGACAGTGCAACACGTCTGTTCTGTTTTTATGTTGAATTAATCTTTTCTCTACCCATTCTTCAGTAGATATAGAATAGATATTGTGTTTTTTTGTGTATACTTGACCTTCTTTAACTGTATATGTATACCGCAGACTAAGGAATAAAGTTAAATATGAAATTCGTAGGATAAAAAAAGATCATTTTAAAAATTTGATTGCAGATAATTCAAACAGTACAAATATATGGAAGGCTATTAACTTGCTAACCAATAAGAAACGCCCTACAGAATCAGCAATACCAAATTCTATAACATGCGATGAATTCAGTTGGTTCTTTCAATCAGAAATAGAGAATCTAAAGTCTTCAATACCAGACTCATCGTGTAATTTAAGTTCACTGGCATCATTCTGTGAGGAGAAGTGCACCAGAAATATTCCCGCTGAGATTCCTTTAATGTCTGTTGCAGACGTTTATAAATATCTCTTAAACCTCAAATCAACAAACTCACACGGCCTAGATGGTATCAGTAATAGAATTCTTCGTTGTGCTGCACCAGTCATTAGCGAGTCCTTAACGTTCATATATAACCAGTGCCTGGCCAAAAACTACTTTCCATCTGCATTTAAAATTGCTAAAGTGTTTCCGCTAATTAGAAATGGCTCAATCGATAATAGCGTTTTGAATCGATAATAGCGTTTTGGGTAATTATAGACCTATGTCCTTATTATCGTCGCTATCAAAACCACTAGAAAAACACATTCATAAAATAACGTTACACCATTTAATTAACAACAATCTAATAATTAACAGTCAATCTGGGTTTCGACCTAAATATTCTTGCCATAGTGCTCTAACAAAAATGACCGATAACTGGCACTTAAACATCAACAACGGTAGAATTTGTGAAGCGGTGTTTGTAGACTTTAAAAAAAGCTTTTGATATGGTAGATCACGATATTCTAATTAGAAAACTAAAACAAATGAAGACAAGCACCAACATGGTGAACATAATTACGTCATTTCTATCCGACAGACAACAAGTCGTGTCCTTCAACAACTGTCTATCAAGACCCACACAGCTTAATATTGGTATGCCTCAGGGCTCAATACTAGGTCTGCTGCTTTTTGCAGTTTATATTAATGATCTTCCTTTATATATCAATACAACTTGTGATCTATTTGCAGACGACTGTACTATATATACTAGTCAAGAAAACCGTAGTGAATTAGAGAATTCTTTACAAAAGAAACTTGATAATCTTACTAGATGGAGCAATGAAAACCGCATGCAAATTAACACTGACAAAACCAAATCCATGCTAATAACGACCAGACAAAAACTGCAGACACTAGCCATAACTGGAGCACCGCTCGAACTCCGCATAGGCACGTTACCTATAGTTAATGTGACTGAACATAAAACACTAGGTCTTTTAATTGACAGCCATTTGAACTGGAGCTCTCATGTTCACGCTCTTACCAAGAAAATAGCACAGAAAGTTTACCAACTTGCTAAAATTCAGCACTTCATGGACGAAAGCACACGAAACATATTCTATACATGCTATATCCAATCACATCTCGATTACTGTTCCACAGTTTGGGATGGTTGCCCTAAATCTAATTTAAAACGACTATGTTCTCTAAAAAACCGCGCTATTCGTCTGGTTTCTGGCATAAATCACGTTGAAAGTAATAATTTGTACAGTCATCTAAGACTTCTCCCACTTCAAAAGCGCTTCCTTTTCAACAAAGCCAAATTAGTGAATAAAATTATATCTCAAAATACCCCAGAGTATCTTCTGCCGCTGATTCAATCTAATGCAATGAACAGCAAGCGCCTAAATTTGTTACATGTCTCAAAGCCTAGATTGGACCTATGCAAAACATGTTTCGCCTATTCTGGTGCTCACTTATGGAATGAGCTGCCTCCAGATCTGAAAACTCCAAAGAGTCCCTACGCATTTAACCGAAAACTCTTTCAATACTTAATCCATACCGACTATATGCCACCATAATTCATTTACTGGTATAATTGTTCATTATAATTGTTTAACTATAATTGTTCACTATATATGTGTGTGCGTGTGAGAGCGAGAGAGAGGGAGAGAGAGTGAGAGAGAGAGAGAGAGAGAGAGAGAGAGAGAGAGAGAGAGAGAGAGAGAGAGAGAGAGAGAGAGAAGTGGGTGTCAGAGAGAGGGAGAAAGTGAATGTGTGTGTGCGCACGTGCATGCGTGTGTGTGGAGATAGTGATTGAGTGAGAAATGGTGGGGGAATGTGTCAGTGCATGCATTCGTACGTGTATGTGTGAGAGTGAGTGAGGGAGTGTGTGCGTGCGTGCATGCGTTCATGTGTACGTGTATGTGTGAGAGAGTGTGATTGAGAGAGTGAGTGTGTGTGTGTGAAGGATTGTGTGTGAGAGAGTGAGACAGTGAGAGAGTTGATGTGTTAGTGTGTGTGTGTGAGCGCGCGCATGCGTGTGAGTGTGTGTATATGAAAGAATACAGAGAGAGAGAGAGAGAGAGAGAGAGAGAGAGAGAGAGAGAGAGAGAGAGAGAGAGAGCTGAGCAGATGCCTGTCATGTAACACGAATGTTATGTAACACGTGAATCCATATGTTTGTGTATTCCCATCTGTCGTATTATCAGTTAAATACCATTTGATTTTATCATGCATAATATAAACTCATGTTCATTACTCTAGTTTGAGTGAGAGAGTCAGTGAGTGTGAATGAGAGACAGAATGAGTGAGCGGGAGAGTGAATGAGTGAGCATGAGAGTGAATGAGTGAGCATGAGAGTGAATGAGTGAGCGCGAGAGTGAATGAGTGAGCGCGAGAGTGAATGAGTGAGCACGAGAGTGAATGAGTGAGCATGAGAGTGAATGAGTGAGCGCGAGAGTGAATGAGTGAGCGTGAGAGTGAATGAGTGAGCGTGAGAGTAAATGAGTGAGCGCGAGAGTGAATGAGTGAGCGCGAGAGTGAATGAGTGAGCGTGAGAGTGAATGAGTGAGCATGAGAGTGAATGAGTGAGCGCGAGAGTGAATGAGTGAGCGTGAGAGTGAATGAGTGACCGCGAGATTGAATGAGTGAGCGTGAGAGTGAATGAGTGAGCGTGAGAGTGAATGAGTGAGCGCGAGAGTGAATGAGTGAGCGTGAGAGAGAGAGAGAGTGTGTGTGTGTGGTGTGTATGTGTGTGTATGTGTGTGTGTGTGTGTGGGAGCATCACTATTTTTACATCACATACTTTTTATGTACACATTTTTCTCCATGTTTAACATTTTTATGAGACTGCTCATGACAATTGTCAGTGTATATGTGTGAGTAAAGTGTGGGAGGTTGTTCATACTAGTTTCACTGCTAACCTGAGACATTTTGTATGTGCCTAGATGTGAGGAGGTGTGAGTGTGTGTGGAGGATGTGTGTGAGTGTGGGGATATGTGTGGGTGGGGGATGTGTGGGTGGGGATATGCGTTTGGATGGGTTGGGGTGTGTGGTTTTGATGGGTAGTGATATTTCTGGGTGTTGGTGGGATGTGTGGATGGATGTGTGGGGGTGAAAGTAGGGGTGTGGGAATGGGTGTGGGGGATGTGTATATGGGTGGAGGATATGTGTATGGGATGGATGCGGGGGATGTGTGTTTATGTGGATGATTTGAGGAAGTATGTGTGGGTGGTAGGGTTGTGTGGGTAGGGGATTGTGTTGGGTGGATTGGGGATGCAAGGGTGGGTGGGGAGAAGTGTATGGTGTGTGGGTGTGAGATATGTTTGCGGTGTGTTGGTGCGGGATGTGTGCATGATGTGTGGGTGGAAGGTATGTTTGTGGTGGTATGGGTGAGGATATGTGTATGGGTGGAGGATAGTGGGTGGTGTGGGGGATGTGTGTGATGGGTGCGAGGAATGTGTGTATGGGTGGGGTATATGTGGGGGTGAGTAGGGGATGTGTGGTGGTTGGGGGAAGTATGTGGGGGGGGGGGGGTGGGAAATGTGTGCGTGGATGGGGAATGAGGGGGTGAGGGTGTGTGAGTGGCTTAGGGTTGTGTATGTCGGAGAGGGAGTTGTATGTGTCGGGTTGGGATGTGTGAGTGGGTGGAGGATGTGTGTGGGTAGGGGTATTGTGATCGTGATCGTGATCGATAATGCTCTTGATGAATGAAAGGCGAGTGATTGGAAGGGCCGAATGTAAGACGGGCCTGCGCGCCCAATTTGTGACCCTAATAAAGTTGATTTGATTTGATTTGATTTAGAAGTGGCTAGAAGTGCGTAGAGAATGAGTGAGCGTGAGAGTGAATGTGTATGTGTGTGTGTGTGTGTGTGTGTGTGTGTGTGTGTGTGTGTGTGTGTGTGTGTGTGTGCCTTCTCTGTGTGTATCTCTGTGTGTGGGAGCATCACTATGTTTACGTCACACACTGTTTATGTACACATTTTTCTCCATGTTTAACATTTTTATGAGACTGCTCATGACAAGTGTCAGTGTATGTGTGTTAGTAAAGTGTGGGAGTTTGTTCATACTAGTTTCAATGCTAACGTGAGACATTTTGTATGTGTCTAGATGTGAGGAGGTGTGATTGTGTGTTGAGGATGTGTATGAGTGTGGGGATATGTGTGGGTGGGGGTGTGTGGGTGGGGGTATGCGTTTGGATGGGTTGGGGTGTGTGGGTTTTTGTGGGTAGTGATATTTGTGGTTGTTGGTGGGATGTGTGGATGGATGTGTGGGAGTGAAAGTAGGGGTGTGGGAATGGGTGTGGGGGATGTGTGTATGGGTGGAGGATATGTGTATGGGACGGGTGTGGGGTGTGTGTGTTTATGTGGGTGGTGATGTGTGGGTGGTTTGAGGAAGTATGTGTGGGTGGCGGGGTTGTGTGGTTAGGGGATTGTGTTGGGTGGATTGGGGATGCAAGGGTGGGTGGGGAGAAGTGTATGGTGTGTGGGTTTGAGATATGTTTGCGGTGTGTTGGTGGGGGATGTGTGCATGGTGTGTGGGTGGGGGTGTGGTGTTATGGGTGAGGATATGTGTGTGGGTGGGGGATAGTGTGTGGTGTGGGGGATGTGTGTGATGGGTGCGGGGAATGTGTGTATGGGTGGGGTGGGGGTGAAGTATGTGGGGGGGTGTGGGTGGGAGATGTGAGCGTGGATGGGGAATGTGTGGGTGGGGGTGTGTGAGTGGCTTAGGGATGTGTAGGTGGGTGAGGTATGTGTCGGGGTGGGATGCGTGAGTGGGTGAAGGATGTGTGTGGGTAGGGGTATTGTGATCGAGAATGTTTGGTTGGGGGTGGGTGGGTGGGGTGTGTGGGTGCTTAGTGGAGGATGTGTGCGTGAGTGAGTGTGTGTTGGTGGACGTGTAGGGAATGCGTGTGTGGGTGGGGAGAGGTGTGTGGTGTGTTGGTTAGGGATATTGTGTGGGTGAGGTATGTGTGTGTGGATGGGGGATTTTTGTGGTGTGTGGGTGGGGGTATGTGGGGTGGATGGGTAAGGGTATCTGTGTGGGTGTGGGTGGGAATATTGTGCGGTATGTGGGTGGGGGATATGTGTATGGTGTGTAGGTGGGGATGTGTGGTGGTATGTGGGTGTGGGATGTGTTGGTGAGGGATATGTGTGTGTGTGGTGCGTGGGTTGGGAATATTGCGTAGTAGGGGATGTATGTGATGTGCGGGTGGGGGATTGTGTAGTGGGGGATTGGGTTAAGGCATGTATGGGTGGGTGGAGGATGTATGTGTGGGTGGTGGGGTGTGTGTGTGAGTGGATGAGGGATGTATGGGTGGTTAGGGAGGTGTGTGTGTGTGGGGCGGGGGTAGGGAGATGTCAGTTGGTGGGGATGTGTGAGTATGGTTTGGGGATGTGTGAGTGGATGTGCGATGTGTGGGTTGGTGGGGGATTGTGTGCGTGGGTGGTGAATATGTGGTCAATAGAGATGTGGCTGGGGGATGGGTGGTTTGAGGTGTGGATGGGGAGAGGATGTGTGGGTTAGGATGTGTATGTGGGATGTGTGGGTTGGTGGGGGAATGTTTGTGGGTGGCGAGTGTGTTTTGGTTGGGGGAACAGGTGAGGGGAGAGTGTGTGGGTGGGGGATGTGCGGAAGGGGGATGGTTCGGTTGGTGGGGTATGTATGTGTCCCTTGGTGTGCGTTTGTGTGGGTAGGTGGGGGTGTGTGTGTGGGTGGGGTGATGTATGGGTAGGTGGGAGATGGGCCTCATAACATGGTAATTTGCCTTGTTTATGTTTACAACATTCATTTCACAATGTTTATTTTTCTTTCTATGTAAATGTATAATGCTCTTGATGAATGAAAGACGAGAGATTGGAAGGGCCGAATGTAAGACGGGCCTGCGCGCCCAATTTGTAACCCTAATAAAGTTGATTTGATTTGATTTGATTTAATCTATGACCACTGCAGTAGTCTGCAGTTTTTATAGTTTTTGCCGATATGAAAGCATTTCGAAACCTTCTGTCAGTGAGGATGTAATCAATCTGGTGTCTGATCTTATTCCCAGGACTATTCTCTGTCGATGATCTTCTTAGATGTTGTTAATACCAGTTATTGTAATAATAATGTCATGATCTTTTGTCCACCTTACAAGTCTGCTTTCTTTTTCTTTTCGCTACTCCAGTCCATAATTAACTTCTGTGTATCCCATCCTGTTGATTTCCTTCTTTAGCAGTAAAATCGCCCATTATGATATTTATTTATATTAATTTGCACTTCTGTATTTGCTGTCTGTCAGGTCTTGGTCAGAATGATTGAGCTACCGAGACAGTGCTACTTGCTTTCTGTTAGCGCTGAATGTTGATCCAAAATCGATACCCCACATCGTGCCAATAGCTTCCGGTGGAAGAGTGCAACTGGGAGGGTATCTTGATTCAAGGAAATGCAACCTAAGAATAAATGCAATGCAGGGCAGACCAGGCACTAAGTCTTGGTCGGCAACTGGTTAAGGATCGAAGTTCCGACAGGCGAACAATTAGAGCATTGCTTTTGTGATCTGGCAGCTTCTGCAGCTTGTCGTGTTCCAGATGTATTGGTGCTACCTTTCCTCTGGAGTAGACTAGGCAGTCCGAGAGAGGGATTATGCTGAATGGGCAGCTCATTGTCTGTAACTTCAGCGCAGACTTTGTGCTATGGAGAGGTATAACCCAACCCCTGGTTTTACCGCCATGGGTTGTGGTTATTATGCCTTTTTAAGCACAATGTAACAAACTATCGTCTGTCAAGACGGCATGGTGCCAGTGATTTGCGCTTTATGAAGGCATTATCAATGTTACAATGAAATTAATCTAAACTGTCATCATTGCTTTCTGCTATTGAGCATATGCGTGAATGATGTTGACATGGAAAGGTCTGCCAGTTAACCTTACTAGCAATATTCGATCTGGCACTGTCCAACATTCTTTATTACATTGGATCTTTTACCCGAGAATAGTATAAGTAGAAATGTCTTTGTCTGTAACAAGCAGAGCGAAAGAAATAGAGGATGACTTTAAGTTAAAACTTATGGAGAAGAGAACTAGAAACATTAATGAACAATATGGAAAGGACATGGGGGGAACTGCATGGGACAACTAAAGATGGGCGACCTTGGGGTGGATTGTTTGTGGGTCTATACCCTAGTGGTTGATACAGAAAAAAAAAAAGAAGAAGATTTTGACCTCCCCATTAGACTGCCAATGTAACTAACAACGAATGCCCGAAAGAAGCTAATTAAACTAGAACATTATATTCAACAATAAGAAAGAGACAAATAGCGTTCTTTGATCATGTGATGGGAAAAGAGGCATTGGAGAACATCGTGACAACTGGAAAGATCGAGGGGAAAGAGGCAGAGGCAGACCAAGAAAAATTATGCTGGATAGTTTGCAATTGTGGCATGGAGGAATATCAAGATGGGAGTTGATTAAAAAAGAACAAAGACCGAGATATGTGGAGAGTCATGAATGCCTACGCCAGCTGGCATAGTACTTGATAATGATGACTGGGAGATGAGACTCAGAAGACGAAGAGGAGAAGAACATATATTCTTCTTCTTTGTTCAGCTTCAGACGTCAACTAAAATCACTCCACAGAAAGTATCAGTAAACTTAAATTGTTGACATCCCCACAGTATGTCCTCAAATATGGTGGCTGCAGGTCATATGACTTTGCTATTCTGCATGTGGACGTTCCTGTAACAAATATTTAGCTATCAGTGTACCAGTTCCAGTTACATTCGTTGGTAATTCATATCTTTAGTTGAATAAACTTGTGTTACTTCAGTCTATTGTGTTCTGTGCGGAGTCTGAAGATTATTACTTGTTCTTTTCGGTTGCAGTTGCAAACTACTGAATGTAAACTTGCCAAGAAATCAAAACCACCACAAACAACAACAACAACAGCAACAACAACAAATGCTGGGTGTTGACTGTGACATCCTGTAAATTATATGAAACTAACTTGTTTCTGTTGAGTTGTTAATATGCATCGTCTATCTGGTGACTTGGATACTTTGATTCCCACTTGGTTCTATATTTGTTTCTTATAAATCGATTGGCCTTTTCATAGGTTATAACTATATCAGGCTCAAGTAGTCTTCCACCTTCCATTGTCAGTCTATCGGCTTTCTTCTATTCAGTTTGCATACATTATATTTATTTGTGGCATATAATATGAACGGACGAACGAAATTTATTTTCCAAAGGTCACAAATTGGGCACGCAGGCCTGTCTTACATTCAGCCTTTGCAACCATTCATTTTTCGTTCATCAATTATCTGTTGCGTATGTTACATTCACATAGAAATAAAATTTAAAATAACAGTGTAAACGGAATTTTGTAAACACAAACAATACATAGTACCATTTATGAGACAGACCGGCCTGAACGAACGCGCGCACGCACACACACATACACACTCACAAACACTCGCACATACATAAACGTACATACATACATACCTACATACACACATCCATACATATATACATTATTTACATAAACTCGCATAGTTACACGCCCACTCAATAACTCACTAATACACATTGCCTCGCATGAACATTTACGCACTCAGTAACTCACAATACACACTGCCTCGCATGAAAATACACCCACTCAGTAACTCACAAATACACACTGCCTCGCATGCAAATACACCCACTCAGTAACTCACAAATACAGACTGCCTCGCATGCACATATACCCACTCACAATGTGAAAGCCTAGCAATTTATAACCAAACAGCAAGGTCTGATATACGGCTATCTTCACCTTGGCTTGTTACACTGTAGGAAATATAAACAGCTAGGTACTTGTAACTTCTGCGAAAGCGTGAGAATAAGATAATAAAAACAGTGTACTTACCTTACAATGAACTCAAGTACAGCAAATGTAAACCGAAAGGGGGGAAAACAATGATGATATGGGCAAAATATATAAGTTATACTTTGACAAATTATCCACGTTTCTATTATAATAATTTTCCTCAGGAACAACACGAAAGGTGTAAAGAGAAACACGAAATTAATAAATTTCATGAAATTGAATCATAAACAGAAAAAGTCTAGGTATGACACGTTGCTAGACCGTTACACATACTTCGTTGTTTGGAAAGCAGCGCAGAAGTTCAGCTGTGAAAGGTGCCAAATAAGGAAATGTGAAGGTGTGTAAGTTAGAGCTATAGATATATAGTGGGGAGACACATTTTCGCAGGAGTTATACGTACCTAACTGTTTTTATGTTCTATTGTTATATCCTGCTGCAGCCGTTATTTCTCTTATCTCTTATTACACTGTATACATGCGTATACTAGGTGTTTGTAATGTTTCACTACACTTTGTATATAGAACAAATTTTAAAAAAGAAGTACATGACGTCATAAAAAATTTGCTAAACATTCATTACTTTAGTTACAATAGTTACTGCTATCGTCTACCGCTATTTTTGGGGAGCTGGAGAGTACCATTAAAGAATACATTATAACAGGTGTTGGAAATGTCCACCACGGGCTTCAAGACATGACTGTATACGTCTCTTCATATTGTCAGATATCCGTAATGTGATGAGGAGGTTGTTTATCAGGAAACCTTGCTATAATCTTTTAACAACCATCCGTGTGTATCGACCGCCATTTCGATGCACTTGTTAAAAAAAAAAAAAAAAAATGCTTTCTTCCGTTAATAACACCATTCTGTTTGGAGTGCAAAGAATTACTCCAACAGACGACAGCCATTCGCTGCATATTGGACCGTGGAGCACATGTATTGATGACATCCTGTATTTCATTTTGTTTTTCATATTTATTCTACATACAAAGTGTAATGAGACTTTACAAACATCTTGTATATGTGAGATACTTTCTCTGACAGCTGCCGACATATGTCTTCTGCCAAGACTCTCCATCCACGGTAGTCGACGTCAACGGCCGGCGTCTCCCTGTGATCCTCCACAGCCCCAGCTCAGGCCCGGGCCGCTACCCCAACAACATCAGCTGTGCGGTCATCTTCAGAGCTGGACATGAACCTTTGGTGCTGTCCCTTTCCTACAAGTAAATAATTATTCATTATTTGTGGATTGTGTATTCGTTATTTGTTATACTCATTGGTTGTCGTGGTGGGGCTGCGATAGTAATGTGATTAGTGAGTTTGCTTCATAAGACAATGGGCTCGGGTTCAGTCGGTGCCAGTGGCAGGGTTACATTTTCCTAGCAGTACGGGGCAGAGCTACACCCAGCCTCCTGGTTGGTGGGTTGTTTTATGGTCTGACTGCCTGGTTGGTTGGTTGTTTGGCTGGTTGGTTGCCTGGCTAGTTTGTTACTTGGTTAGTTTATGTTGATTGGTTGTCTGGTTTTTTTTATTAGTGGCTAAGCTAATTGGTTTGTTACTTAGCTGGGTGGTTGCTTGGCTGGTTGTTAAATTTGGCTGGTTAATAATAGTTGGTTTGTGGGTTGTCGTTGTGTTGATTGATTGCCTGATTCGTTTGTTAGTTGTTCGAATGGATGGTTGGCTGGTTGGTATATTGGCTAGTTGGAAGGATATGCATTTGTTTGGCAGGCTGGTTGGTTGGTAGATTGGTTAGTTGATTCTATGGTTTTTAGTTGCTTTGTTAGTTAGCTGGTTGGATGGCTGGCTAGTTGGTTGTGAATACTCCAGCAGAATGTGTTTTGACTCTTAAGTTCGGTGCAATGACGCCCAAGTCTCCTGAACATTTGATGTGTATGTCCAAGAAGCGTTTCATCTCTTTGTCTATTCTGGAGACACACAAGCGTGTTTAAAGGCTAGAGCATCAACTTCATTGCACTGTGTTTTGTCCCATATGGCTCAGTCTCTTTCTGCACTGCGGCCTGCCGAAAGCGTCAGCATGAACTCCATAGCTCCAGCTACGACCCTCAGGAGTTTCCGAGATAATTGCACTCGTAAATTGAATGACTGAGTCTGAAACAGACCCTACACCCCTCGGATCGCGAGGCAGATGGCGTTACCATTGCGCCACAGTAATCCACAGATGACATAAACATCAGCTAATTAATATATATATATATATATATATATATATATATATATATATATATATATATATATATATATATATATATATATTTTAAAGTCTTTTAAACTCTACATTCCAAATGACGATTCTAAATATGTTAGTTGTGGTCTCACCATAAGTAGCATGATGGTCGTCCCCCATCGCACGTAGCTCACTATAGTCCCCACTGGACGAGGAGCAACTAAGGCAGTCAAGAACGCCTTTCTCTTACTCAGATCTGCTATAATTAACACAAACACGGGGACATAATGCTGTCGTTTTCCCTGGAAGTCTGTGCGTATCTGTGATTATTTCAACACTGCATCGGACAGCAATCTAATGCCCTGCTTTACCCACTCAAAGTCTTGTCCCCTTATACGGGTTTATACTAAACCACCAGAGTCGAGTTTGCCACACAACTAAGCGTTGCCTGCCCTCCACCGCTATAAAGTGCAAGTGGTTTTTTTTTCGACAATTGGTAGACCAGTGTAATCTTTTTTAAGCTCCCCAATACTTATTTACGTTTACTATGGCCAAAGCAATTCAGTTTCCCAGATGTGATTCTGCTGTAAAGTCAGTTTTTTTTCCTTCTATTTTTCGATGTTTAGATCTTGAAAAATTTTAGTATTTTTATGTTGTTGACTGAAAACAGAGTGATTATTTAATAAACCTTTAACTGTTTACAGCATGTTCGATGTGGAGGCAAAAGGCCCAGATTGTGATCACGACTGGCTCTGCGTGCATGGCATCAGATTTTGTGGCAACTGGACTGAAGGAAGGACGTTCCACTACATCCTGCCTCCCTTTCAGAACTTCACAATGAGATTCCAGTCAGACAGTGCCCTCACGGGACATGGTTTTGAGGTAACGTAGTTATAAGAGTTCTTAGGGATGGGGGAGGGGGGCGTTAAAAATAGCACAATTAATAAAGGGCACACATAGAAGTCATTCATTCATTCAGTATTTGGAACTCTTCGCCGGCTACTGGGGATGGGGACGGAGCACTTATGGGAATGCCCCGAATTCTGTGATGTCGATTCCTAAATCAATCAATCAATCAATCAATCAGTAGCATGTCCTTTGCAGAACTTCGCTCCCATAACAACCTTCCGGAAAACTTCTCGATACACATAGAAATAGATCAAAGAATTAGAGACTAGATGGCACACTGGACAATACAATAAATGAAAGCTGTGTTGCCCATACTGGGATTCTAGCCTGCTGTCCCCAAACAACAACTAAGTATTAACTAAGACAAAAACAGTCTTCTACGTACACTTGTTGCTTCAACGCGGCGCTGTGTGCTGTTCTGGAGGCGACAGGTTCGAGTCCATGTGATACTACCAAAAGTGTAAATTATTATATTTTCTGTTGTGTCCACTATCTCTTTTTCTACTTCTGTTAGTGTCAGTCTATCACTATGAATGTATTTCTCACACGTACTTATTGCATAAACATAGGCAAATATTTTCATTATATTTCTTGTTTTCGTTCATTATTTCCTTTTTTCTAGTCCATATCGTGTGGCGTTGGTGAGAATGTCAGTTCACGGTCTTTGGTCTCGTGTGCTGAAAGTCATTTCTGATACTGATATTTCTATTGTGACAACATTCTCCAGCTTTCTCATTGTGACAACATACTCCAGGTTTCCCGTTGTGATGACATACTCCGGCTTTCTTGTTGTGATGACATACTCCAGCTTTCTTGTTGTGATGATATACTCCAGCTTTCTTGTTGTGATGACATACTCCAGCTTTCTTGTTGTGATGACATACTCCAGCTTTCTCATTGTGACAACATACTCCAGCTTTCTTGTTGTGATGACATACTCCAGCTTTCTTGTTGTGATGACATACTCCAGCTTTCTTGTTGTGATGACATACTCCAGCTTTCTTGTTGTGATGACATACTCCAGCTTTCTTGTTGTGATGACCTTCTCCAGCTTTCTTGTTGTGATGACATAATCCAGCTTTTTGTTGTGACATCATACTCCAGCTTTCTCGTTGTGACATCATACTTCAGCTTTCTTGTTGTGATGACATACTCCAGCTTTCTTGTTGTGATGACATACTCCAGCTTTCTTGTTGTGATGACATACTCCAGCTTTCTTGTTGTGATGACATACTCCAGCTTTCTTGTTGTGATGACATACTCCAGCTTTCTTGTTGTGATGACATACTCCAGCTTTCTTGTTGTGATGACATACTCCAGCTTTCTTGTTGTGATGACATACTCCAGCTTTCTTGTTGTGATGACATACTCCAGCTTTCTTGGTGTGATGACATACTCCAGCTTTCTTGGTGTGATGACATACTCCAGCTTTCTCGTTTTGACATAATACTCCAGCTTTCTCGTTTTGACATAATACTCCAGCTATCCTGTTGTGACATCATACTCCAGCTTTCTTGTTGTGATGACATACTCCAGATTTCTTGTTGTGATGACATACTCCAGCTTTCTTGTTGTGATGACATACTCCAGCTTTCTTGTTGTGATGACCTTCTCCAGCTTTCTTGTTGTGATGACATACTCCAGCTTTTTGTTGTGACATCATACTCCAGCTTTCTCGTTGTGACATCATACTCCAGCTTTCTTGTTGTGATGACCTTCTCCAGCTTTCTTGTTGTGATGACATACTCCAGCTTTCTTGTTGTGATGACATACTCCAGCTTTCTTGTTGTTATGACATACTCCAGCTTACTTGTTGTGATGACATTCTCCAGTTTTCTTGTTGTGATGACATACTCCAGCTTTCTTTTTGTGATGACCTTCTCCAGCTTTCTTGTTGTGACATAATACTCCACCTTTCTTGTTGTGGCATCATACTCCAGCTTTCTTGTTGTGATGACATACTCCAGCTTTCTTGTTGTGATGACATACTCCAGCTTTCTTGTTGTGATGACATACTCCAGCTTTCATGTTGTGATGACATACTCCAGCTTTCCTGTTGTGAGATCATACTCCAGTTTTCTTGTGATAACATACTCCAGCTTTCTCGTTGTGATGACATACTCCAGCTTTCTTGTTGTGATGACATACTCCAGCTTTCTTGTTGTGACATCATACTCCAGCTTTCTTGTTGTGATGACATACTCCAGCTTTCTTGTTGTGATGACATACTCCAGCTTTCTTGTTGTGATGACATACTCCAGCTTTCTTGTTGTGATGACATACTCCAGCTTTCTTGTTGTGATGACATACTCCAGCTTTCTTGTTGTGACATCACACTCCAGCTTAGTTGTTGTGATGACATACTCCAGCTTTCTTGTTGTGATGACATACTCCAGCTTTCTTGTTGTGATGACATACTCCAGCTTTCTTGTTGTGATGACATACTCCAGCTTTCTTGTTGTGATGACATTCTCCAGCTTTCTTGTTGTGATGACATACTCCAGCTTTCCTGTTGTGACATCATACTCCGGCTTTCTTGTTGTGATGACATACTCCAGCTTTCTCGTTGTGAAGACATACTCCAGCTTTCTTGTTGTGATGACATACTCCAGCTTTCTCGTTGTTACATCATACTCCAGCTTTCTTGTTGTGATGACCTTCTCCAGATTTCTTGTTGTGATGACATACTCCAGCTTTCTTGTTGTGACATAATACTCCAGCTTTCTTGTTGTGACATCATACTCCAGCTTTCTTGTTGTGATGACATACTCCAGCTTTCTTGTTGTGACATCATACTCCAGCTTTCTTGTTGTGATGACATACTCCAGCTTTCTTGTTGTGATGACATACTCCAGCTTTCTTGTTGTGATGACATACTCCAGCTTTCTTGTTGTGATGACATATTCCAGCTGTCCTATTGTGATGACATACTCCAGCTTTCCCGTTGTGACGACATACTCCAGCTTTCTTGTTGTGATGACATACTTCAGCTTTCTCGTTTTGACATAATACTCCAGCTTTCTCGTTGTTACATCATACTCCAGCTTTCTTGTTGTGATGACCTTCTCCAGCTTTCTTGTTGTGATGACATACTCCAGCTTTCTTGTTGTTATGACATACTCCAGCTTTCTTGTTGTGATGACATACTCCAGCTTTCTCGTTTTGACATTATACTCCAGCTTTCTTTTTGTTATGACCTTCTTAAGCTTTCTTGTTGTGATGACAAACTCCAGCTTTCTTGTTGTGACATCATACTCCAGCTTTCTTGTTGTGATGACATACTCCAGCTTTCTCGTTGTGATGACATACTCCAGCTTTCTTGTTGTGATGACATACTCCAGCTTTCTTGTGATAACATACTCCAGCTTTCTTGTTGTGACATAATACTCCAGCTTTCTTGTTGTGATGACATACTCCAGCTTTCTCGCTGTGATGACATACTCCAGCTTTCTTGTTGTGATGACATACTCCAGCTTTCTTAATGTGATGACATACTTCAGCTTTCCCGTTGTGATGACATACTCCAGCTTTCCCGTTGTGACATCATACTCCAGCTTTCTTGTTGTGATGACATACTCCAGCTTTCTTGTTGTGATGACATACTCCAGCTTTCTTGTTGTGACATCATACTCCAGCTTTCTCGTTGTGACATCATACTCCAGCTTTCTTGTTGTGATGACATACTCCAGCTTTCTCTTTGTGATGACATACTCCAGCTTTCTTGTTGTGATGACATACTCCAGCTTTCTTAATGTGATGACATACTTCAGCTTTCCCGTTGTGATGACATACTCCAGCTTTCCCGTTGTGACATCATACTCCAGCTTTTTTGTTGTGATGACATACTCCAGCTTTCTTGTTGTGATGACATACTCCAGCTTTCTTGTTGTGACATCATACTCCAGCTTTCTCGTTGTGACATCATACTCCAGCTTTCTTGTTGTGATGACATACTCCAGCTTTCTTGTTGTGATGACATACTCCAGCTTTCTCGTTGTGACATCATACTCCAGCTTTCTTGTTGTGATGACATACTCCAGCTTTCTTGTTGTGATGATATACTCCAGCTTTCCCGTTGTGATGACATACTCCAGCTTTCTTGTTGTGACATCATACTCCAGCTTTCTCGTTGTGACATCATACTCCAGCTTTCTTGTTGTGATGACATACTCCAGCTTAGTTGTTGTGATGACATACTCCAGCTTTCTTGTTGTGACAACATACTCTAACTTTTCCTTTGTGACTATATACTCCAGCTTTCCCATTGTGACAATGTTGTCCAGCTTTCTCTTTATGACGAAAAACTCAAGCTTTCCTGTTGTGGCAACGTACTCCAGCTTTCCAGCTTTGGTGGTGAGGTGTGTGTGGGTGGGAGATGTGTGTGGGTGGATGGGGGATGTGTTGATGGGTGGAGAGATGTGTGTGGGTGGGAATGTGTGGCTGGGGATGTGAAAGTGGGGGATGTGTGGTTGGGTTTGTGTGATTGGGGGTGGGTGGAGGATGTGTAGGTGGGTGAGTGTGTATAGGTTGGGGAGGGGTGGGGGATGTGTGTGGGTGGGTGCGGGATGTGTAAGTGGGCGGGAGAGATTGTGTGGGTGAGGGAATGTGTGTGAGTGGGTGCGGCAAGTGTGTGTGGGTAGGTGCGGGATTTGTGGGTTGGCGGGGAGATGTTGTTGGGATATGTGTGCTGGGTGGGGTGGTTGGGGTGTGTGGGTGGTTGGTAGAGGATATGTCGGTGAGTGAGTGTGTGTGGGTTATGGGATGGGTGGGGAGATGTGTGTAGGTTGGGAGATGTGTGTAGGTGGGGATGTGTGTGGGTGGGGGATGGGTGGGTTGGTGCATGTATGTGTACCTGGGTTGTGTGTGTGGGTGGGGTAGATGTGAGTGGGTGGAGGGTCGGTGGGAGCATTATGTGTGACTGGCTGTGTGTGTGTGGGTTGGTGGGGGATGTGTGGTGGGTGAGAGATGTGTGGGTGGGTGGGAGATGAGTCTCATAACATGGTAATATGCTTTGCTTATGTTTATAACATTCGTTTGACGATATTTTTTTTTCCTTTGTGAACGTATCATGCACTATTGATGAACGAATGATGAGTGATTGGAAGGGCCGAATGTAAGACAGGCCTGCGTGCCCAATTTGTTACCCTTTGAAAATAAAGTTCGTTCGTTCGTTGATTCGTATCATAATACTTCTATAAAACCACATCTGTGCAGCTTCCACATAATTCCTCACTTTTCTGCTAATTGTCTATGAATCGCTTTCGCACATACGGATTGATCCAATACAGCTTTTAAGAACTCTTTTCCCTACCATGACTAACAAAGACAAACTGCAGAGAATATTCTTCATCTTGTTAAATCTACCTTTGCTTGGTATGTGGTCTAGGCGCATGGACGCGTTTCACAATTTACTACACTCATGTCGATTATCCATCTATCATGTGCCATGATAATTTGCCATTTCACTCGATCACCAGAGTCGTTGATCAGCTCAGTGTTCTTGTCCCTGCCATGCCACGTGGTCAATACATCCAAGTTTTATTTCTCTGTCTTCCTCTCGATCTTTCCAGTTGTCACCATGTTCTCCAATTTATTTCTTCTCATAACATGTACAATAAATGTTGACTGTCTGCGTCTAATTTCTCTAATCAGTTTACGGTTTTTATTTGTATTTTGAAGGACTTGATCATTGGTTTTTCTTCTGGTCACGGTATTCTTTTCATTCTCCTCAGAAACCACATTTCCACAGCCATAGGATGTTTTTCAGCTTGACTGCTCATTGTCCAAGCTTCACATCCATACAAAAGTACAGGCTCTACGATGCACTTCAACACTCTTTTTCTCATTTCAAATGACATATTGTTATGTGTCAGTATGTTTTTTTTTTTTAAATCTTGTTTCGCCAAATACACGGTCATTTACACCCATACTATCCTTACTATGAGCGGTTTGGAATAAGACTGACTTGCGTTGATTTTGATGATGTGAGGCGTTAGTTGTTTATAAGGTAATGGACAATTATGGAACGTAAATATTGTCTAGTAAACCACAAACAACCCAAACATGTTGGAGTTGATTGCCACGTCTTGTAAAGTTCTTGCAAATAACTTGAAATTTGCTTTTAACTTCGGTAATAGATCTTCCATCTCCTGTTATCAAAGTACCCGTACCTGAAAATGAAGAAGCCGACAGATTAGCAACTGAAGGTAGAAATCTACCTCAGCCTGATATGGACATTACCTGTGATGAGGCAAAGAGATTGATAAAAAGCAATTATGGAACCAGGTGGAAATCAGAGCATCCAGGCCACCAGATGCATATTACCAACTAACCCGCAAAGAACAAGTTACAATCTTTGGACTAGGGACATACGACTTGGTTAATAAACTGAAAATAGGAGAACTGAATTGTGGAACTGGTAAACAGAGAGCTAAACATTTGTTGCAGGAGGGCCCAACATTTGCAGAACTGAGAAATATGTTGGTCTACAGCTGCTCCATTTGAGGACAGACTTTATGGAGATGTCAACAAGCCAACGTTGACTGCTGCTGTCTTTGCATTTAGTCATATTGATGGTGCTCATTTTGGCCAAATGGGAAAGACCGCTCGCTCTTAAACGTCCGGTGTGCTGATGACGAGGTAGCAGATTCAACCCCTCCACCGATCAGCGAACTTGGGGACATAAATTACAAGTACCTCAGAGGTCGTAGTGGGTTCACTTCATGGCGAGGGACACTGAAAACAGGGAAAGCTGGCCCACATTTAAAACAATCAGTCCAGTGTTGACGACATTCTAGTTTAAAGCGAGCGAAAGAAAAGACAATTGATGTCTTATGGTAAAGGAAGGAGAAGAAAATACCCAACTCCTTAAATGCATTCATATGTGTTTATGTTGTAAAATGAATAACATACAAGTTATGGATTTGTGTGTGTCAAAGTCTACAAGTTTTGGATGTGTATGTCTATGTCTAAACGTTATGGACTTGTGTGTCTGTGTCAACAAGTTGTGGATGTGTATGTCTATGTCTGCCGGCTTCGTGGCTTAGAAGTTATGACTTTTCTCCGTAATCTCGTATACTCTCGTGGGTGACGTGATGACGGTGAGAATCAGCAATGGTTCGAATCGCATCGGTAACTTACGGAGTATGTGTGCCGGCCGCTCAGAAAGCAATGGCAAACTACTGAGCGTAATCTTGCCAAGAAATCAACAGACAGCTGAAAGATGCTGGTGTTGACAGCGATGTTCTGTAAAGGATATGCAAAAAAAAAGAAAAATGTCTATATCTACAAGTTATGGACTTGTGTGTCTGTGTCAACAAGTTGTGGATGTATATGTCTATGTATACAAGTGATGGATTTGTGTGTCTATGTCTACAAATTATGTATGTGTATGTCTATGTCTAAAAGTTATGAAATTGTTTGTCTACAAATTATGGATTTGTGTGTCTATGTCTAAAAGTTATGGCATTGTGTATCTATGTGTACAAGTTATGGATTTGTGTGTCTATGTCTGTACCTTATGAGCTTGTGTGTCTGTCTAAAAGTCATGAACTTGTGTGTGTGTGTGTGTGTGTGTGTGTGTGTGTGTGTGTGTGTGTGTGTGTGTGTGTGTGTGTGAAAGTTATGGACTTGTGTGTCTATGTGTACATATTATGGACTTATGTGTCTATGTGTACACATTATGGACTTACGTGTCTATATATACAAGTTATGGACTTCCGTGTCTATGTCTACAAAAGGGTTACGGACGCAGTTCGTAATCCCGCATACCGCGTTCAAACCACAGTTGTGGGCGATTTGGCAGCAGACCGCCTTGCGTTGGTTTTTTTAATGAAATGGTATGGGTGCCGGTTGTTCAGAAAGCAATGGCAAACTACTGAACATAAATATGCTCAGGAATCACCAACAGCCAAGTACTGATGGCGTTGACTGCTATTCAACTAACTTTAACTACAAGTTATGGACTTGTGTGTATATGTCTACAAGTTATGGACTTGTGTGTCTATGTCTACAAGTTATGGACTTGTGTGTATATGTCTACAAGTTATGGACTTGTGTGTCTATGTCTACAAGTTATGGACTTGTGTGTATATGTCTACAAGTTATGGACGTGTGTGTCTATGTCTACAAGTTATGGACGTGTGTGTCTATGTCTACAAGTTATGGACTTGTGTGTCTATGTCTACAAGTTATGGACTTGTGTGTCTATGTCTACAAGTTAAGGACCTGTGTGTCTTTGTTCCCAGATCCGTGTGATCACAGAATACGCCACTAGCCAGGTGATTGAGATGATCTATGGAGGCGTGGGCTCAAGCGAGGACAACATCGCCAAACACACGGTCATGTACACACCGTGGTATCCTTACTACGACAGATGCCCAGCTACAGACTCCACAACGCCTCAGCCCACAAAACCCACAGAGGGAAGCACGACGGCGGCCAGCACCAGTGTAAGAGCTTGTGGAAATCATATATGTAGGCATGAATAGTAGTAGAATTAGGATTTTTCAAATTGGTTTTCTTGTTCCCCTCTACTCTCCTTAGCGACCTCTTCCTCCTTCTGCTACATTTCTTTCTTCTTTTCTTCTTCTTCTTCTTCTTCTTCTTCTTCTTCTTCTTCTTCTTCTTCTTCTTCTTCTTCTTCTGCTGCTGCTCCTTCATCTGAAAACAGAGAGATACGAAATGGCAGAATATTAGACGGGCTTGTGTGCCCAATTCTTAACACTTTGAAACTAACGTTTGTTCGTTCTTCATCTGAAGCTGCTGCGTCTTCTTCTTCTTCTTCTTCTTCTTCTTCTTCTTCTTCTTCTTCTTCTTCTTCTTCTTCTTCTTCTTCTTCTTCTTCTTCTTCTTCTTCTTCTTCTTCTTCTTCAGGTGCTGTTTCTTTTTCTCCTCATTCTTCTTCTTCTCCTCCTCCTCCTTCTTCCTCTTCGCCTGCAACATTTCGTATTCAACATAACTCCTACCTACATTAGATACATATGTCAGTTGTACATTCTATAGACGTGACCACTCCTGTATCTTACTGTTTACGATGTGTCATCGTCGCCCTCCTGACTACGCTGCAGCCAATCATTTTCAATACAGGTTTTCTCACGATGTCAGACTGTCTAGCATATCTGTCCATTCTATCTTTTGCCATTCTTCGAAATATTAAAATGATTGTTAAAAGGAAGCACTGTTGTTATTGTCCATTATGTTTACTCAGAAAATTCTAAAAATTATTGTTGGGCGAATTGGATGTGAGGATGGTTGTGTTGTCTTTTCTATGCTCGTTGCCCTCTAGGTGTTTTACCTGTTGGGTGTGTGTTGTGTTGTGTTGTGTTTAGTTGTATTGTCTTATGCTGGATACATAATCTCACAATAATTGATTGGGTGGTTAGGTGGGTAGTTGCGTCTTAGCTTGGGTGGTAGGTTGGATAGCTTGGTGGATGGGTGGTTTGGTGATTGCTTGGTATGTTGAGAGGGTTGGTAGTTGGGTGGGTGGATAGTTGGTTGGTTGATAGGTTGGTTAGTTTTTTAATTGGCTGTTTTTTTTAAAAGATTGATTGGTTAGTTGGTTTATAGATTTGTTGGTTGATTATTTTTTTTTTTTTTGATAGGCAATTTGAACTGTTTGTTGGTTGGTAGGTTGGTTGGGCTGTTGGTTGGTAGGTTAGTTGGACTGTTGGTTGGTAGGTTGGTTAGTAATGCCAATGATTGGGTGTTTGATTGGGTTGTTGCTTGGTTATCTTATTGGGTTGTTACTAGGTAAGTTGATTGGTTGGTAGATTGGTTGGGTTGTCGGTTGCTTGGTTGCGTGGTTGACAATTTGGCTGCGTGGTTAGTTAGTTTTGAACTCCCTGGAAGACTCAATTATAGCTCATATATTCAATACATTGACAATCTTGTTGTCCAAGCACTCAGGACTCTTTACCACATCTTGAGGAGCACTGGTTATGTGTGACAGTCCCATATTTTTATATATTCAAACAAAAGTCGATGGCTGATGTTATAGATGTCCCGCCGGTAGCTTTTACTTTCCAAGACATTTCAAGGCACTGAATTTATTCTGGGCCGACCTCGGAACCCAGGACAGTGAATCAAAACCCTTCTTAATGACAATTCGAACACATGGCCTGTTTGATGGCAGGCAAGCGCGACCTCAACCACGTTTGAACATATGATTATAAGGTTTGTCGAGTGTGCACAAATCAATACAAGATTGTCGAGTTTTCAATATCCTCTTTGGCGTGCATATTTCACATCGTAATCATCATGTGCCATGCCGGTAAGCGTGGGCGGTCATGTTTTGCCATCTCACTCGATCACCAGAGTCGTGGAACTGCTCTGTGTTCCTGTCTCGACCATGGCATGTGGCTAAGCCATCCCGGTATTTACTTCTCTGCCTTCCCCTTGTTCACATCCCCTTGATCTTGTCAGTTGCCACCAAGTTCTCCAATTTATTTCTTCTCAATAACGTTACCAAAACATTGTGACTGTCTACATCTAATTTCTCTAATCAGTTCACGAGTTCCATTTGTTTCTTGTGGGACTTGGTCATTGGTTTTTCTGTCTGTCCATTGTATTCTTTGCATTCTTCTCAGAAACCACATTTTACAGCCATCAGATGTTTTTCAGCTTGACTGCTCATTGTCCATGCTTCACATCCATACAAAGCACCAGTTTTATGTAGCACCTCAACACTCTTTTTCTCATTACAAATGACATCTTGTTATTCGTCAGTATGTTTTCCAAAGGCTACCTTCGCCATGGGGATTCTTGTTCTAATCTCTTCAAGGCATCTTCCATCAGATGTAATGACTGTTCCGAGATAAGTGTGCCGATTCACTTATTTAAGAATATTCCCATTTACTTGTATATTACATTGTGGTATTTCCTTCTTCCTAGTGACGACCATAAACTGTGTCTTCTTACTATTTAATTCTAACCCTAGCTGTTCACTGTCCAACAAACGCATCTACTAAATGTTGCAGGTCATGTTCATTGTCTGCAATCAATACTGTATCATCCTCATATCTAATGTTATTGATGTTTCTTCCTCAAATGATGATTCCTTTCATATCCTCTTCATGTCTGAAAATGTTTTAGGTGTACAGGGGAAAAGAAAAGATCTGGAGTAATTATATATCCCCGTCTCACACCTCTCTTAATAGGCTGACCTACTTCATTATCAATCCTTATGGCAGCTTGTTGTTTACAATATGTTATTTACAAGTCTAAGGTCTTTTCCATCAATTTGTAGATCTGCAAGCATCCTTATCATGTTGACATGTCTCACTTTATCGAAAGCATTTGTGTAGTCAATAAAACAAATATGTCGGTCTTTGTTTACTTCTATAGAACACATAATTAATGTTCTCAGCATATTTATAGCATTTAGTGTACCCTTGCCTTCCACATACCCACATTATTCTTCTCCTATTTCAGGTTGTACTTTCCTCCTAACTCTTTGCATGATAATTCTTAGCAAAATCTTCGTGATGTGGCTTATTATACTAATTGTTTGCTGTTGATCACATTCCAAGGTTCCTGATTTCTTCGGGACTGTAATAAATATAGACTTGCACATACCCATTCTAAAGTGTCGAACATCACACTAAACAGATGGATAGGTTTACACATATGATTAAAAGAGTATTGAAAGTTCATTTATACTTGCAAGATTGTCGAGTTTTCACATATTTTCACACGATTACCGAGTTTTCACATATACTTATAAGATTGTCGAGTTTTCATATATACTTACAATATAGTCGACTTTTCGCATATACTTACAAAATTGTCGAGTTCCCACATATACTTACAATATTGTCGAGTTTTCACATATACTACAAGATTATAGAGTTTTCACATATACTGCAGGATTGTTAAGTTTTCACATATACTTACAAGAATGTCGCGCTTTCAAATATACTACAAGATTGTCAAGTTTTTACATATAATTACAAGTGCGTCGAGTATTTACATATTCTTACAAGATGTCTAGTTTTCACATATACTTACAAGATTATCGAGGTTTTACATATTATAAGATTTTCTAGTTTTCATTAATACATAAAGATTGTCGGGTATTTGCATATACTTACAAGATGTCGAGTTTTCACATATACTTACAAGAGTATCGATGTTTTACATAACATTATAAGATTGTCTAGTTTTCATATATATTTACAATATCGTCGAGTTTTCACATGCTTGTACTTACAAGATTATCGAGTGTTTACATATCCTTACAAGACTGTCGAGATTTCACATATACTTAAAAGATTGTCCAGTATTTACATATACTTACAAGATGTTGCGTTTTCACATATACTTACAAGATTATCGAGATTTTACATATCATTTTAAGATTGTCTAGTTTTCATATATACTTACAACATCGTCGAGTATTTACATATACTTTCATAATGTCGAGTTTTCACGTATATTTACAAGATTGCCGAGTTATCACATATAATTACAAGATTGTCGAGGTTTTACATATACTTACACGATTGTCGAGTTTTTACACATTTTGACAAGATTGTCGAGTTTTCACATATACTTACAACATTATTGACACCTCTAGTTCTAGCAAATTGGTTCCAATCACGGTGTTCACTATGTGCATTTTTTACAAGCTAATAAAATTACGTCATTAGTCGTAGACAGTCACAATTTTTTGGACATGTTATGAGAAGAAATGACTTTGAGAACTTGGTGACAACTGGCAAGATCGAAGGGAAGAGACGGAGCTGATCCACGACTCTGGTGATCGAGTGACATGGCAGAACATGACCGCCCACGCTTATCGGCATGACACATGATGGATGGATGGAATAAAATAACGGTATACTCCATATCCTGGGGGGTAGTGGACTGGACGTTTCACATTCTCGGATAAGGGCAAATAAATCAATAGACCCGTGTTCATGTCGCGGGAATTAAGACTCCCCGACAATTGGAAATCGAAAAGACTGCTGCCAGGGCGAAAACATCAAAATTATAAAACATACACAAATGCAACTTTATGTAATATAATGTAACATCTACATAGACCCAGTGTTAACATACGGCTGCGAGTCCTAGACAATTAGTAAACAGGCGAAAAAATCCTTGGAAGCCTTGGAGATGTCATTTTATAGAAAGCTGCTGAAAATTAATTGGACAGTCAAAAAGCGCAATCAGGGTGTTTTTATGGAAACTGAGTCGCAAAGACAACTTATCGCAAACATCAGAACGAGGCAGTCATGCTGTAACAACCGGAAAGATTTGCGGAAAGAGAGATAGAGGAATACAGCGTGAGAAGATTCTTAACAGTCTTGTGTCATGGCACGGAAGGAAGTCAACACATGAATTGATCCATGGCGTCGAAGATCGTAATATGTGGAGAGGCATGATCACCCACGCCAGCCGGCAAGGCACCGGATGATGAATGAAACTTTATAGCATGTGATTCTGGTACATATATGAGGATCACCCCCGGCGCTACAGAGTTTGTGCTCTGTGCTGACATTCTCCTTGTGTGATCTATGGGAGGCGACTGAACTCCCATATAGAGATATCCGTGCCTAATGAAAGTGATCCTTAACCAAAAACAACAGGATACAGTTCGATCATATATCAGACAATTCTGACCTCTATTAAATCCAGGTCAATGAACGATGTACCTGGACAAACCAGCAGCCGGTAGAATAGTTACTGTAATTCTCAGTTGTCGGTGTTGTGGCTTAGGGGCACTGAACCCGTTTGACAATTCCTCGACATACCGGGTCAAGAGTTTGAAAAAAGCTGCAGACGATTTAGAAGTTGCCTTGCATAGATTTCCGCTGTTCGGTAGTCTATCACTCAGAAAGCAATGGAAAACTACTAACATTTGCCTAGTAAATGACAAACAGATAAAACAATGTTAGCGTTGATTGCGACTTCCTGTAAACGACATACAACTGACTTTAAAAAAGAAAAATGTTCAATACATGACACATGGCCAATATGAAAAGAAAAAAAAACCCATGGCCACTATATTAACTAAACCAGTGGAGTGGTTGGTTGATTGGTGGGTGTGTGGGATTTTTGTTCAGTTGATTGGTTGATGGGTGGGTGGGTTGATTGGTCGGTTAGTTGGTGATGGGTTGGTTGGTGGGTTGATTGGTCGGTTTGTGGATTGGTGGGTGGGTTGGTTGGTTGGTCAGTTAGTTGGTTGGTTGGTGGACAGGTCGGTTGCTTGGTGGGTGGGTTGCTTGGTGGTTGGGTTGATTGGTCGATTAGTTGGTTGGATGGTGTGTGGATTGATTCGTGGGTGGGTTGATTGGTCACTTAGTTGGCTGATTGGTAGGTTGGTTGGTGGGTGGATTAATTGGTCGGTTGGTGTGTGGGTTGATTGGTCGGTTAGTTGGTGCGTGGGTGTGTTGATAGGTTGGTTAGTGGGTGGGTTGGTTGGTGGGTGGGCTGAATATTAGATGGGTGGGTGGGTTGATTGGTCGGTTAGTTGGTTGATGGGTGGGCTGATTGACTGGTTCATTTATTGGTTAATCGATGATTCCTCTGGAGAACTTGAGATAGACACAGTGGCTTTGAGATGTTGAGCGCTGGAGAACGTGAGTTGGACACAGTGGCTTTCAGATGGATGAGCGCTGGAGAACTTGAGTTGGACACAGTGGCTTTCAGATGTTGGGCGCTGGAGAACTTGAGTTGGACACAGTGGCTTTCAGATGGATGAGCGCTGGATAACTTGAGTTGGACACAGTGGCTTTCAGATGAATGAGCGCTGGAGAACTTGAGTTGGACACAGTAGCTTTCAGATGTTGAGCGCTGGAGAACTTGAGTTGGAAACAGTGGCTTTCAGATGGATGAGCGCTGGAGAACTTGAGTTGGAAACAGTGGCTTTCAGATGGATGAGCGCTGGAGAACTTGAGTTGGACACAGTGGCTTTCAGATGAATGAGCGCTGGAGAACTTGAGTTGGACACAGTGGCTTTCAGATGGACGAGCGCTGGAGAACTTGAGTTGGACACAGTGGCTTTGAGATGGGTGAGCGCTGGCATGGGGAAACATCTGTCGGAGTGACGCAGGTGTGGGTTCTGTCCTCCCGGCCAGGTATCACAATACCATCTCAAAGTGAATTGTGTATCAGAAATCACCTGTTCCTTTCCAGTTGGAGAGTGTAAGACCAATGTTAGGACTTCACATCTGCGATGGTAATTTCAACAAAACAGAACTCGTGTGCACTTTGCGCACATGCACATTCCTCTATAGTTTGGACATTGAAAAGAGGGATTTCAAAAGGAGGCGAGCTATTATTATTGCCCTGATGATGGCATGAGCTGGTCGGATAAGAGTTTTATGCCAGCTGTTGTAGATCGCTACGGGAGGGAAAGACTGGCTATAGACGCTTCTCTGCAAACAGGTCAATGAAAATATGATGCTCCTAACACTGTCCATAGCCACAGCGGTTGCTGCTTTGGGACATATAGTTTTTGTTTGTGGGATGATTATCCCGCTGTCATTTCTACATCACTAAAATATCAACCACAGAGGGATATATGTTTTCAGCTAGAGTAAAAGGAAAGGTTATAGCTGAGCAAAATGAAGCCTATAGGTTGGCAAATTTAAGTATGAGAATTGAGGTGGAGGCGGTCACGGCAGATTTGAAGGGAACAGTGAGTATTAGAGGAGAAGGGACACAGAGGTGTTTCCAAGACACCAGGACCAGGTTCTATACTGACCAAGACCTACTAACACGTCCTAGTCGTGCGTCCTGGGCAACAGGTCCCTTCGGGGTTCTGGCTAACGTAGTAGGATCGCTGATTCTTCGGAAGTCGGAGAGTATCCGCCTGCACTGAGGGGAACCACCAGTCTGCACACCAATAAGCCAGAAATGGGACAACAAATACTCACGCAAACCTCAGTCCGGTATGACATCACACTGATGTTGGACAACAGGATGTCTTCATCCGACATACAGGACTTCACGCTGGAGTTCACAGCCAGCGAACGCAAGCAAGGAAACAAATATAGGAGAATTGTTTGTCATTGTACCTTCAACTTGCATTCGTTCATGGATAGTCTTAAGAATGTTTGCCATCTGCATTGTGAGTGTCTACTAGTACTCTAGATGCTAATAAATCTGTTGGCTCGTTACTGGCACTCATGCATGACCCGGACAGAGATTAACATTCTCAAACAGACCTCGACTGTGTGACAGGCCTTACACTGAGTGTTGATTGGTTCATCAAGGTGACTGCAGCCATTGATCTCAATGGAGATGGAGTCTGTTGACAATGACATGCCTAAACCCCACGGTGAAACATTAAGCGAGTCATAATGTCTGCCAGACTGTCTGCTCTATTCTGAATCATGACTTAGTTATGTCAGAATGAGTCTCTCTGCGGATGTAAAGTTGCAGTACCGGTCATGGACACCTCTCAGCATCTGGAATTGAGGCCGCGAAGAACTCTACTTCATAGTCCCGATGGTGACCTTTGGTACCTGGTTAAAAGAACAGAATACGCCACCTGTTCTGACAGATGCAAGCCTTTTTTATGGCTGACATAATCTAAAAGTTAATCAACTGGACTTAAGAGTAAACATTTACAGTGTTCCAGAGATTTCATAACCAACCAATAACCCAACAATAAGTGTTGACACTTCCATTATTGTACATGGTAGACCAACTAATCGTCCTGGGTTGTGCTTTGATACACCGATGACAACTACACGATTATAAGCTTGGGCTAACATAGAACAAATCGAGACCCTCACTGGCACACGTTCAGGAATACACGAGTGCTAAGTATGATGACATACATCCAATGTATGGTAGCATGAGTCATGCATGGCAACAGCAGAAAACATCATCGGGGTGTTGGTCTCTGTTAAGAAGGAACACAAGGAAGAGACTGGACCGACAGCGGCGACAGATACAAGAGCAGCTTCTGTCTAGTAATGATCATGCTCGCCAGGGAATGGATAGAGTGGTATAATGCTTTGGGAGAATTAGAGGTTCAACAACTGATAGACGAAAATGCCGGAAGAAATGATGAAATAGCGTACACTGATGTTTCTCAACTAGAGAAAAGGGACATGTTCCAGCTGTGAAAAATAGAGCCTGGAGGTCTACAACTTCAAGTATGAGAATTGAGGTGGGGGAGGTCACAGTAGCTTTACAGCAAATAGCGGGTAAGAGAGTTAACAAAGCAAGCATTTTGATTCTCATGCTGTATTGCAACAAATCCAAAATGACCAGTTGAGGTTTGGATGGATACCCAGCATTGACACTTCCACTCTAGAGGTACTTAATGGATGCAATGTCCGGGTCATGCGGGAGAGCAGGGTAACGAGTGAGGATATGCATAAGCGATTAGAACGCCAGTAATTGGGACACTCACCGTTGATAAGGCAAACATTCTTAGGATTTAAAAAGTTAGTTGCACATCCTTTACAGAACGTTGCAGTCAACACCAGCATTTTTGGCTGTTGTGATCTCTTAGCAAGTTTACGTCCAGTAGTTTGTCATTGCTTTCTGAACGAGCAGCACCCATACCATTTCTTAAAAAACCAACGCAACGCGGTCTGCTGCCAAATCGCGCGCATATGTGTTTCGAACGCGGGTATGCGGGATCACGAACCGCGTCAGAAACCCCCTTCATTTTTAGGAATACCTGTGAACAAATGCAAGTTGGAGAAACGATAACACATGAAACAAGATATTTAAATATGCTTGTGTTTGGATTTCAGCGGGTTTGGCAAAGAGGAACTTATGGGAAAAAGAGTACGACGTTAGAAAGTTAGTTAGTTAGTGAAAAGTGAAAAAGGCAGGAGTCTCGACAAACAACAGCCCGCACAGATACACTGTGCATAATACCGCCGCCAGAATGTTCACAACCAGTCGTCTACTGGAACTGGCAGTATCTACATCGTTCGACATTTGCTTCAAGAGAGGGAGTATCTTTGTGTTTATACCGTGTCTATGATGTCCATTCTCCAGTCAATCAATCGATCGACCCCACAGACCTTTGATTCGATTATCGAAAGAGAAATTTAACTGTGGAACTTGTAAAATGATAGTTAAACATTTGTTGCAGGAGGTGTGTCCAACATATGCAGAACAGAGAAATCTATGTTGTACCCAACCCGCTCCATGTAAGAACAAATTCTATGTAGATGTTATCAGACTTAATATGTTTGTTGTTTTCTTTGCAATCATTTATACCGACGTCCGAAGGTGAACATCGAAGAGGAACAACAACAAGAAATGATTTTAGGCTTAATTGATCATGTAAGTGTTATGACATTATACAATTGTTGATTGCTATGTTGTTTACAATGTATATAATTTGCTGGTATTATATTTCTCCATAGACAAATAACCCCTTGGATAATATTTACTACTTCTGCGAGTACTCTCAACCCACTGTCATCGACATCACAGATGGATATGCCCCACTGATCCTCCGCAGTCCAAACTACAACTCGGGACCATACCGGAATAACCAACAATGCATTCTGACACTGCGATCCGGCCCACGGCCTCTGCTTCTCTATCTTTCCATCAAGTACGTACGTCTGTCTGTTTGGTTCACATGTTCAGACTGAATGTAACGTATGTAGCCAATGAAACGAGAATTCCTGGGCTTAGGCTTGGCTCAAAGATCCGCTTTATGCGAAGGTGATCCTGGATGTTCAGTTACAAGCAGACTTGCCTACCAGCTAGGAATTATGGGTTCGATTTCGTATCGAGTTACATTTTAAAACTGGACCTGACCTCCCTATTTGGCCCTGACTAACATGGGTACATGAAATGTCTTGTGGGGTGAAGGCCGTCTGTGTGGTATTGCGTCACCATTCTTCAAGTACCGATTGATGCATACAATTATGGCGATAACAATAAATAAATGTTTTGCATATCCTTTACAGGACATCGCTGTCAACATCATTATCTTCCAGCTGATTGTTGATTTCTTGGCAAGATTACACTCACTAGTTTGCCATTTCAACCTGAAATTATGCACCAACTATAGAACTGTTGCCGTGATCAGTCATGCAAGTAAAATTCTACTAAAAATCATAATGGGAAGACTTCGCAAGAAAATGGAAGAAGAAATTAACGTGATTCAAGCTGGATTTAGACAAGGAAGAGGAACAAGAGATCACTTTCTCAATATGCGTTTAATAATAGAGAAGTGCAGAGAAATTAATGTAAATCTATTCTCATGTTTTGTGGCATATTCAAAGGCATTTACTGTGTACAACATCAGAAACTTTGGGAAATCATGAGGAATATGGGCTTTCCTTCACATGTAATACAACTCATTAGAATGCTCAATCTAGACCAACATGCAGCGGTTAGAATAGATGTCGAGACATCAGATTGGTTTCACATCAAGCCCGGAGTCCGTCAAGGATGCGTGCTGTCCCCCTATTTGTTTAACCTGTACGCCGAAAATATAATGAGAAATGTAAGAGATGATATAAATAGGGAGCTATATGATGCCCTAAATATTGGTAGTCATGACATACCAGAGATTCAGTATTGCTATCCACAACACAGACTGGTATAGAAAACCTAATAGCCTCAACCCAATTGAATAGTGAAAATCACAACTTGTATCTTAACATTGCAAAAACAAAGATAATGTATGCAGATAAAACCACTATGGAGAAAGAAATATATGTTAATGAGGAGAATTGGAGGTGGTGGAAAATTTTGAATATCTTGGGTCATTGATTACCAACAACGGTGACACAATGAAAGAAATTAAACGACGACTATCAATTGCTCTTCAAAGACTAAAACAACTGAGTAAATTATGGAGTGGGACAGACAGAACTACAATAATTAGATTTTTAAGAGCATGCATCTTTCCCATTGCAACATACGCCTGTGAGAACTGGACACTTACTAAACAAGCTGAGCAGCGCACAAATGCCTTTGAATATAAATGTTATAGACGAGTTCTAAGAATATCTTGGGTAAAGAAAAGAACAAATGCATCAATACTTCAGGAGCTGAATATTGAAGAAGGTTGGCTATTAAATACGATAAAACAAAGAAAATTGAAATATTTTGGTCACTTGAAACGTCACGAAAGTTTGGAGAGAACAATAATGGAGGGTTATATGCCTGGGAAGAGAGGAAGAGGAAGGCCAAAGAGAAGATGGGTGCAGGATGTGGCGGATGATCTCCAGAAGGGTGTATTGGACGCGGGACATCTTGCTTATGATCGAGAGGTTTTCCGGAAGGTTGTTATGGGATCGAGGTTCTGCAAAGGACATGCTACTGAATGAATGAATGAATTTGCCATTGCTTTCCGAGCGACGGGTTCCAACTCTCATAAGTCACTGGCGGGACTTGAACCGCTTCCAGTTCTCGTCCGCTCACGTCAACCACGAGAGTATTCGGGGTTACGGAGAAAGCTGCTAACACCTCGGCCAGGGAGACCGGCATGGCGATAACACTGTATGTCTAATACGTATCTAGGCGCCTAAACAAAAAGGATCCTTATAATTTACTTTGTAACTTTGACACTCAGAAGTTACGTGGCTCGACCCCAGTTTTACAAACAAGAGTTAAGAACAAGATTACCCGCCCTGGGGCTACTGAACATATGGTGCTGTCTTCATATTGTGTAGACCCATCTGAACTTGGGGGTTGGGAGGGGGGGGGGCGATGTGGTCACTCGCACGTTGGGATACCAGCTTATGGCTGGTTATTTCTACAAACATTAGTTTCTAGTCATCCCGCATAACCCTCTGACCTCTTGCGTAGTGATATCGGACAATGAACCTTTTAGAATAAAGACGAGGAAAAAAAAAACATTGATGCCGTGTGCGCAACAATATGGTTAAAATGTCGAGGGAATGTGAAAATCACAAAGAATAGGTCGCAATGTCGAGCTGTAACAAATATATTAGGGATAAAATATGCCTAAAGACAAATGTTAATAGCATGGCATATGTCGCTGAAAATGAAACGCAGTTACAGGAAAGGATAGGTGTAATTGCAACACAAAGTCAAAACAAAGGACTCAATCAGACAAAGAGAAGTAAATAGTTATTATAAAGAAAAATTGTATACCCAACTGCAACATTACAGTGAATGGAACCAATTTGAAAGAAGTCCATGTATTCAATTATTTTTGTACTTTATTAACAACAGATGGAAGATGTATTAAGGAAGCTGAATGTAGAATAACCCAAGAAAAGGCAGCATTTCACAAGATAAAGACTATTCTGGCATATTTTGTTCAGTCGAGATGTGAAAAAGAGTTCTTAAGAGCTATTTTGAGCAAATCCTCAGGTACGGAAGCTATCCGCAGACAATTAGCAGACACGTGAGGAATTAAGTGGAAACCGTGAAGATTTGTTTGGTAGAAGAAAGATAAATCACCCTGGACAGATAGAAAGAGCAATAAAGATATCTTAAAAGAAGTTAACACCCAAAGAGATATGGTTACTGGCATCAGAAGAAGGCATTCCGCATTCTTTGGGCATGTCATGAGAAGAGGAAAGCTGAAGGGTGTTTTTCCAGCGGGGAGGTCGCAGAGGAAGAAAGTCAGGGGGGAGACGAAGAGAGAAGATGCTGAACAGTTTGACATCATAGCATGGAAGAACATCAGTATCTGATATGATTAGCAGCACAAATAACAGAAGGCTGTGGACAAACATGACCATCAACGCCACACTGCATGGACTATAAGAAGAAAAGTGATAGATAGATTACGTTAGAAGAACTGGGTGGATACCATGAAGGGCAGACGTGAAGATAACTGGCCAACTCACTTCATTATAACATGGAGTAGAATGTTGTTGTTCTTCCCCCGATTTGATTATACCATTAACCCTACCGCGTTCAACCTCACAGAGAAGTTATATTTGGGTTCATCCCTGGCTCAGATATATAACCACCCAGTTAGACACAAATATGATATCAATTTGAATGTAAGTGTTGTCCGAAGAGGGTAACGCCTGTTTGAATATTTGAAGGCCTACTACTTCTCACGCCAGGGGTAGTATATTCAATGGGACTATATTTACCATTACAATGGGATAACCCTAGTTTTTTTCACTGTGTTCACTTTGTTAAATTTGTTATTTAGCTTCACTGTTGCACATAACACAGTGTCTGTTGTTGTCAGTTACTTATTGTACAATCCGAATAACTGCTGAGCTACAACTCATTATCAGACTCACAGTCTTTCAGATCAGAATCAACATCATCTAGAATCGTGTCCAATAATATTTTAGCCTGCTCTGATGGAAATCACCAAGGACTATAACTAGAAGGCCTGACACACAATCGAATGACGAATTTCACAATGTAAACTTCCGTTTACCTAGCATTACAACTGAGAAAGTTGCGGCAAAACGAAACCAATTACAGTGCAAACCGTACAAGGCCATCTCGGATGTTGTGAATTTATGTTGTGAAGTACAATATTGTATTGTATGTTGTAATAGCATTACTATATGCTTGATCTTTTATAAGAGGAATTTCTGATAAGAAGAACTATTTCTTGGGTCGCGGGTGAGTCGCCTTATTTGATTCGCACTGTACAAATTGATCCTTGTATGGCGAATTATCATCCTTCTGTCCAAACGGCATGTCGCGTTTGGAGATGTATCAACCTTCGGCAGTGAATTAGTTAACTATAGAGCATTTTTTCAATTCTCTTTCAGTGACTTTGATGTTGAGCACGATCCAATTTGCCTGCACGACTCTCTGTGCGTGCATGGTGTCAGGTTCTGTGGCACCTGGCCGACTGGGCGGGAACACCCCTACATCCTTAAGGAGAACAGTTCCTTCACAATGATTTTCTCAAGTGACAGCTCAATAACCAAGAGAGGATTTGAGGTGAGAGTCTAGAGAATTTCATGCATACCGTTTAAGTATGTTGTATTCTACATTACCATGTAAATACGAGAGGCTTCAAATGAACACATTAGATGTGTTATATACATTACAAAAGCCACGCCATTGTCTTGTAACTTATCAATATTGTTGTTAAGGATGTCTAGAGTGTTAAGCAGTGACATCATAGTGCAGATACACACAGTGACGTCTTAACGTCAGTTTAAAAAGGGCGCCCCACTTTTGACACGCACCAAAGAGGAGCAGCGTTCTGTTATGTTTTTTTTTTTTTTTTTTGATCAGCGGAAGGATGAAACCTATATACATTCATCGGCGAATAAAGGTTTATTTGATGATGTATGCCTGTCAGTCCAGCAATTGTATGAGTTGAGTAGGAAGTTATAAAACTCTTCGGTCCGACGAAGTGGTACAGCAAGAAATCCCAAACAGCCAAATATCGTGGGGATGACTGCGACGTACTGTAAAGGATATGCAACAAACCATTTTTAACCTGCTCTCCTAAGTCTACCTAACTGAATAAAATGGCACTATGTATGTTCTGAAAAGTAAACACAGCTGGGGAGATATTGAGTACATCGCACCTTCGGTGCTGATTGATCTATACGTATATGGAGCTAACACATATACCCAATACCTCACATATATACACAGATATACACACGCACACACATACCCTTTAAATACTTAATTGTATACTTTGGTTTATCTGTAATTTAACATTTTTCCACCAGATAAACGTGACCTCAGATCTAGCTACCGGCCATACCATACAAGAGATCACGGGCGGAGTGGGTTCCAGCCTTGGCAGAATCGTCACGTCTGTAGTCACGTACAGCCCTGAATTAGCGTACAGTGATAGATGCGTCGACCCTACAGTAAGTACATGTTTTAATAACCACCTTCCTCTGTTGTTACTCTAGTAAATTCTTTAATTGTTCTCCGATCAAGTTTCTATCAGAACAAGCTGCGGTCTAGTCCAATAAGGCCAGATTTTCAATCTAATTAGTCATGAAATGGAGTCAGATCTTTGACTAAACAAGCTGAACAGCGCATACATGCCATTGAATATAAATGTTATAGACGGGTTCTAAGAATATCTTGGATACAGAAAAGAACAAATGCATTCATACGACAAGAACTGAATATTGAAGACGGTTGGCTACTGAAGACGATAAAACAAAGAAAATAAAAATATGTTTGTCACTTGAAACGTTATGAAAGTTAGAAAAGAACAATCCTTGAGGGGTATATGCCCGGAAAGAGAAGAAGAAACAGGCCAAATAGAAGATGAGTGTCTGATGTGGTAGATGATCTCTAGATGGGTGTATCGGACGCGGGACATCTTGCTTATGACCGAGAAGTTTTCCGGACGGTTGTTATGGGAGCAATGTTCTGCAAGGAACATGCTACTGAATCAATGAATTACAAAAGAAGAGATCATACTTATGCCTCTATAGATACATATTGTCAGATGGTGAGTCACGCAACCATGTTAATATAATGTTTACAGCCCTTGTTTGCCCAGTCAATCGTCTGGTTGCAGTCTCAACAGTTGGGGGATCCATTTCCCCACCCTTATATTTTACAGTAAATGTCTCAGAAATCCATGCGCCAATAGGAATAAACAATACTGCTATTCTACAAGATCTCAACACAGAAGACAACAGACTCATTCTTCACCTCCATTCACAGACTATATGTCTTCGGACTAAATAACCCGTCATCACATGAAATTGTTACACAATTAATATTGATTTCTCCGCCTTTTCTGTGACAGACATCAAGCCCCTACTATTTCTGCGATGATTCTCAAAATGGAGTTATTGACCTCCGCGCTTGGAGCCCTCCAGTCATCATCCGCAGCTCAAATGTCAGCACGACATATGCCAACAAACAACACTGCTCTGTGGTGATTAGATCCGGCTCACAACCACTGATAATATTCCTACACATGAAGTAAGTTCATCTGTATTATTATTTGCTGGCTTGTGCTACCCACACCTTTGCTTCATTGACCACACAAAGGCTTTCCAGAAAGTTAGACATGTCGGCATGATGAAGATGCTTGCAGATCTACATACTGATAGGAACAATCTTTGATTTGTAAACCAACAAAAAAAAAAAACATTTAAAGGAAACAACAAGCTGCCGTAAACATTAATGATGAAATAGGTCAATATCAGCCATCAAGAGAGGTGTGCGACATGGTTGTGTAATGTCGACAGATCGTTTTTCACTACATTGTGAAGATATGAGAAATTTAGAGAATATGAGATGATCGCCACCAGCGAACACACCATCACTAATATAAGATATGCAGATGATACAGTATTGATTGCAGACAACGAACAAGATCTACAACATTTAGTTGATGTGGTTATTCTACACAGTGAAGAACTAGAGATGGCATTAAATTGAAAGGAGAAAGATAGGATAGTCTCCAAGAAGAGAGAAACACAACAAGTAAATGGGGAAATTCTTAAGCAAGTGAATTGGTACAACTATCTCAGAACAGTTATAACATCTGACGAAAGGTGCATTGAAGTTATTAGAACAAGAATGGCTATGACAAAGATAGCCTTTTGCATACTGCAAAGTAAAAAGTTGTCAACTGCAATGTAAATAAAAGTGTTGAAGTGATATATAGAAACTATACTGTTATATAGATAAGAAACATGGGCAATACGAAGACCAGATGAGAAACAGCTAATGGCTGTGAAAGTTTGTTTTCTGAGGAAATTGTAAAGAATACCATTGGTTGATAGGAAAATCAATGAGCAAGTCCTTCAAGAAACAAATTATAACCATATTTTTGCTATTTACTGACATTTAATGACGTCGCAGTTTCAAGGTGCACAGTTCATACAATAGTAGAATGAATTTGCATACTTGATACAGCAGCAGTATTAATTTACACTTTTCATACAATAGCAGTGTTAATTAGCATGTTTCATACAATTGCAATATGGTTTTGCAACTTTCACTAACAAATATTTCAGTGTGTACGTTTCATGCAATATCGTTATCAAATTGCACATTTGATAAAAAGATACAGTTTGTTAGTTTGACGAGTTAGTCGAGGTTCCAATTTCACGGCAACGGGTCGTCCCCATTATGCTCCGTTCCTGTGCCATTGAATATCACACAAAATGCCCCCCACTGTCCAATTAGAAAAGTGGAACAGACAGGAGTCTCGGCAATCCAACAGCCCGCACAGGTACACTGTGCATAATGCCGCCGCCAGAATGCCAACACTAACGTCCTCCGTGAAAACCACAGTTCATCGTCGATGGAATCGGCAGTCACCAGAAAGACATCATTGACCCGGGTTTTTTCACATGGCTCTGTCTCTATCCGCAGGGCGACCCGCCGAAAGCGTCGCATTAAGCACGAACTCCGTAGATCCAGTGCCGACTCCCCAGGAGTCTCATGAAAGATGCATTCGTGAACCGAAAAGGCAAATCAGTCAATTCAGCAACAGACGGTAGTCATTGTTCCGAACATGCAGGTCACTGTACAAACAAAAGCGGACATGTAAAAGCATTCCACATTAATATCACAGCTCACAGAGTCGTGCCACACACTCACTCTGTAGCAGGGCGACGGAACCATATACTACCAGTCCAACATGAGGAAAATGCGAATGCAAACCGCAGCCACAAGAATAAATATTCCAGATGCCGTAGCTATTCAATGCCTAACCGCCATGCTGGGGACCGGAAGTGAGGGTTCCATGAAATGACAGTCTCAAGTTGCATGTTTCATGAAATGACTAACAGTATCATATTGCAAATGTGATACAAGGACAGTCTCATGTTGCAAGATTCATTAAATGACAGTCTCGCATTACGTGTTTCATAAAATGGCAGTATCATGTAATACGTTTATAAAATAACAGGCTCAAGTGAAATTAAAAACTCAAGTTGTAGAAGAAGAAGAAGAAGAAGAAGAAGAAGAAGAAGAAGAAGAAGAAGAAGAAGAAGAAGAAGAAGAAGAAGAAGAAGAAGAAGAAGAAGAAGAAGATGAAGAAGAAGAAGATATGACCATTCATAACATGTTAGGAAGTAACCTTGACATCTAATCTCTATTACCCACAACGGGACATCTTCCATGACATCTCCCTGTCATTACCTAACACGGCACATACCCATTGACATCTCCCTGTCATTACCTAACTCGGGATATCTCCCAACACACGCATACCAGCTTACCACAGATGTCGTGTATTTTCCTGACAGCTATTTTGACATTGAATATCACATCAACTGTTCCTACGACTGGCTATGCATGAATGGAGTCAGATTCTGTGGTGACTGGCAAGCTGGCCGAACATCCGCGTACATCCTCCCGGCCAACAGCTCGTTCACGCTCCACTTTAGATCGGATGATTCGGTTACAAGGAGAGGCTTCGAGGTGAGATATTTGAAGGCAACTCCTAATGTTAACGTCCTGTTATGTGTTCCTTTTCTTTCCTAGGGTAAAAATTCCATGGAGAAACGCTTACATCCCAGAGAACGAAGATCCAATATTTCAAACTAGTCTTGTTCTGCTTACTGTCCATGCGGCGTGACGTTTGTGATCATGTCTGTCCACAACAATACCTCTTGTACTGTCAATCATATCTCATACTGATGTTCTTTCATGCCACGATGTCAAACTGTCCAGCATCTTTCCTATTGTTCTCCCCCTGTCACTCCTCCTCTCCAGCTTGCCCGTTGTGACGCCGCACTACAGCTTTCCCCCTCTCTTTACATCTCTTTAATGTGGACTGTCTTCTTCTGATGTGAATAACCAGTTCTCTTAGTGAGTTAAAGTCTTCCAAGATATCTTCTTATCTCTTCCCACGCATCCACAATGTTTTCTCCACTCTTCTATAAATCCACATCTACGTGGCTTCCACATAATTTCCTCACTTATTTTTTCCGACTCATGCATTATAACACTTCTCTGTATTTGTTATATTTAGCTGGGGATACTGGTTTTTCATTTGCTGTGTTAAACGCCTAGTACGAGTATATTACCACAAGCCGGCTCCGTGACGATGGGGTTACGGACGCAATTCGTAATTCCGCATGCCACGTTCGAAACACAGTTGCGGGTGATTTGAAAGCAGACCGCCTTGCATTGATTTTCATACAGTGGTATAAATGCTTGTCGTTCAGAAATCAACAGCAAACTACTGAACGTAAACCTGCTCAGGAATCACAAACACCTAAAAATGCTGAAGATGACTGCTACGTCCCGTAAATGATAAGCAACGAAGGATATTACCACAAGAAATATGAATGCTTATAGTATTGAGACCCTCTTTGCTTTATCTGTCCAAGTCCATTAATTTTATTATGACATTTACCTATGTAAGCTGAAGTATAGGTACACTAAATGCCCCATTCCTCAGCCTTGTGATGTAGGGAGCTGTCCCCCATATTTGTATCACCACTCGATGGAAGCTGTGGTTAGAATCACACCTGCCGTCTTTACTTCCCAGAATATTTCCTGGTCCACTTTCTAATTTGCTCCACCCGGGAGCCTAGTTACCAAGTTCTCCAAGTTATGAGAAGAAAAACTTGGTGACAACTGGCAAGATCGAAGGGAAGAGACCAAGTGAAGACCGAGAAGTAAATACCTGGATGGCTTGGCCACATGGCATGGTCGAGACAGGAACACTGAGCTGATCCACGACTCTGGTGATCGAGTGAGATAGCAAAACATGACCGCCCACGCTTATCGGCATGGCACATGATGGATGGGTGGATAGGAGCCTAGTACACTGTCGCAGGGATTCGAATACATAACTATAGGGACGGCAAGCAAGCGTGCCAGACACTGCGCTACCACGGCTCCCACTGGTAATACTGACTGTTAACTGTTAGCGGAACTCCACGAGAGAAGCCACGTTACGTGACAGAAGACGCATGGTCACGTCTCTGTGGGGGAATCTGGTCAGATCGTGAGCCACTCAGCCATGTTAACACAGTATTTAGACCGCTATAGTCCATTTACATTTGTTTTCCCCCATATAAAAATCCACATCTCAGTAACCAACTGAGGGAGAATGATTAGATTTAGCATATAACCTTATCCTTACGTCCACCCAACAAAGACTTTTTGTTATGGAGATTGTACAGCAGATTGCAATGTTTCTTTATAGAGTGTGTCCAGCCACTTTTCTGGGTGCAGTTCTCTGCAGAGGCAGGAAGCATTTTCCCACCTGAAGTTTTACAGGAAAACACGTAGTATATCATGAACCAAGAAGAATACAAAATACTGATACTCTACAAGTATCAGAATATGGAACAAAACTAGACCAGAAACACCACGATAGCCAGGAATATTAAGCAATTTGGCCTTTTTACACGTCGCGTTGGTTTGGAAAGAACAGTGATGGAAGGCATGGTTCATGGAAGAAAAGGCAGTTTGAATAACGAAGACACAAACAATAGATTGCACGATTTATTGCCTGGCATATTTCACTGCATCTCGTCAGGTACATACTGCAGAAATCACACAACTTACGTGAATTAATTAGATAAATCCTTCAAACTGAAATATACACATGTTCGCACAGTAATGTCGATTGTCTACCACGGTAATTTTAAACTGACTAACATGTCTTTCTGCTTACACAAGGACGGCTTTCGAAGGTTGATTAGTATAGCTTCAGCAAACTTTAACAATCGACTACTTTGTGTGTTGAACAACACACGGAAGGCACTGTCTCTTTCAACCACGTGACCACTCTCGAGCACATGTCTCCCGACCGATGAAGCCAGACTTTTCCGGTGTGTCGGCCTGCCTGGGCTACCATCTTCTGTGTGTAGTATCTTGTCCAACCAATTCGGAATATGTTCCGAAACCCTGCAATGTAACTGTCGCTCAGTTCTGCCTATGTAAATGGCCTCGCATCTGCATGTAAATTGGTAAATACAATTTGATTTGGCGTACAAAGCTACAGGTTCTTTTACTGCTGGGACTGGGATCAGTGTGTTTCTGTACCTGATGACTAGAGCTGCAGCACAGAATGTTCGCTCGACTGCTGTGGTGAGCCGGTACCGCAGACGTTGCATTACGTCATCTCCTCGGAAGGTTAGCTGGATGAATACTTTGAGTTTAGGGACTGTAGTTACTTCTGATTTCGGTTTGGACTGTTGGCAGTGGCGATTTATAAATCCTGTGGAGTACCCATTCAGGTTTAAGGCATTCTTCAGAGTTTTAAATTCCTCTGTCAGTGTGTCTGTGTGCTTGGGGTGTGGGTGGATGGGATGTGTGGTGGGTTAGAGGTGTGTGTTGGTGGGGAGACGTGTAGGTGCAGGGATGTGGTGGATGGGTGGGGGAATGTATTGTATGTGTGTGTGGTTGGGTGGGGGAGTTGGAGTGAATGGGGGATGTGTGGGTGGGTGGTGGATGTGTCTCATAACATAGTAATATGCATTGTTTATGTTTACAAAATTCATGTGACAATGTTTTTTTCCTATGCACTGTTGATGAAAGAAAGATGAGTGATTGGAAGGGCCGAGTGTAAGACGGGCCTGCGTGCCCAATTTGTTACCCTTTGAAAATAAAGTCTGTTCGTTCGTTCGTTCGTTCCTGGGTGCATATCTTCCTAGCATGGTCAAACAGGGTCCGTACTAAGCCCCGTTTGTACTGGACAGGTGCGAAGCTCTGAAAATTTAAGTATTGGCCAGTCCATGTTTCATTGCGGTACACCGATCTTTGAATTGTGCCATCTGCTCTACGTCTCATTGGGATATCTAGAAACGGCAACGCTTCGTTATGTTCGTGTTCCATAGATAAAGAGATGTTTATATGTGTCTCGTTCATTGTGGCCTGGAACGACGTTGCTTGTAGCTCGTCTGTGGTGATAATTAGTATATCGTCCACGTAACGACGGTAAAAGGCCAAGTTATTGATTTCTGAGGATCTCTTTTCTTCTAAGTGTGCCATGAAGATGTCCGCTAGAATAGGTCCAAGTGGGCTCCCCATGGCCACTCCGTCAATTTGGCGATATGACTTGTTAGAAAGTTGAATTGTATGTTGGCAGTACATTTTAATAGCCTCTCTAGAATAGCTGATGGTATGCCTAGTTTTAGTTGTTTGTCTCTAATGCGTTCGCTTATTATATTCACGGTCTCATCTAATGGAACGTTGGTGAATAAAGAGGCAATATCCATGCATGCCATGTGTTTGTTGTTTATGTCCATAGTATGCAATAATTCCACCAGTTCGAATGTATCCCTGAGTGTTCTTGGATCGAAGGACTGTCGTACTGGCTTTAAAATTTCAGCTAGCCATCTCGCCGTTCGGTGTTGTGCCGAGTTAACCATGGAAAGGATTGGTCTTAGTGGGATGCCGGGCTTGTGAAGCTTGGGTAGACCGTACATCTGAGGTGTTTGGGAGCCACGCGGTGTGAGCGTTTTTGCAGTGGCCTCACTGATGAGTCCTGCATTCACAAGTGACTTGATTTCTTTCCTCATTTTTGCATCCAGGTCCTCCGACTTGTTGACTGTTTGCTCTACTCTGAATTTAGATGCGTCTGATAATATATCATCCATTTTTTCTCTGGTAGTCTGATATGTCCATCAGTACTGCACCACTCCCTTTGTCAGGTTTCAATATTACAAGGGTTTTGTTGGCCGTTAACGCTTTTAAGGCAGTAAGGTGTTCGTTGGTCAGCGGACATGTCTGTTTAGAGGGGGTTGTGCGATACTGGTGTTCTAAATCTACCAGTTTGGCCTTCAGCCACCCGACTGACTCAGCAGAAGTAGGTGATAACTTGGAGACTTGATCAAACAACATTTCAAATTGTGCTTGCGACTCAACACGGTTAATGTGTTTGGGCTTTATGCGGATTTTTAATCCGTATGCAAGGGCCTCCGTTTCAATGTTGTTGAGTACGTACGACGATAAGTTCCTCACATATTTCTCTGGGTTGTCTAGTACTGACGTAGTTATCTTTTCAGTGCTCAGTGATTTGTTGAGGCGAGCATTCTCTGCGATTTTCACCTTGTACACTGTTTCTGTACAGAATTTGGTGAACTTCAAGTAGCCATACAAGCTCAATTCTTTGGTGACGTAGTAGGCAGAACTGTGTGTGCGCTTGAGGTTGGCCAGTTTAGACTGGGTTTCTTCTATCTGGTTTTTTGTCAGTCGTCTCAGGTTTTTTCTTGTTGGACATATTCTGTCCGCCCTGAGAGATCTGAAATACTGGTGAGGGAATATTCCCGTCTTTAGGCATTCCTCGAGAAATCTCAATCGACACTCCTGTACCGATATTTTACACTTCAGCTTGAGTAATCCATCCAATCGCTTCACTGTTGGTAATGGAAGGCGACGTTTCAGAAATTCAAAACAATGTTTTCCCGTGATGAATTTGATGAAAACGTTGGACGGAGGGAATAACAGAATCCATGGGAATGTCGATATACGAAGCCCGTAACCGGGCACTCTCACGAAGTTTATACTTCACCTCGACACCGCAAGGTACAAGAGGAACATGATGATGATGATGATGATGATGAATTTGAAGACAGTTGTCGGCCAACACGAAGATGGACACAGGATATTGAAGAAACCTTGGATATGACAATGCATGAAGCAGGGCAACTGGCAGGGATCGAGACACTTCTTAGCGGACCGTGATGAGAGCGACCTTCTGCTGGGACCTGATACGTAATGAATATGGCTCTGGGATCGAAACAGCTTCATACAGTTAATTACTGGTAGTTCTTTATTTAAAATCCCTTTACGAACACGAGAAGCCAGCCCACAATATTCCAATGTATAGCCTACGCGATTCTGATATACACATAATTAGATTATGGTTCTGTTACCACATCCGTGCTGTTTTCAGAACCTCCTTCTCTGATAACAGATAAGACTTGACCACTTATGTAGGGGGAGATTTGACTTGAGCACTTATGTAGGGGGGAGTTTTGACTCGAGCACTTATGTAGGGGGGAAATTCGACTCGAGCACTTATGTAGGGGGGAGATTACATTCGAGCACTTATGTAGGGGGAGATTTGACTCGAACACTTATGTAGGTGGGAGATTTCACTCGAGCACTCATGTAGGTGGGAGATTTCACTTGAGCACTCGTGTAGGTGGCAGATTTCACTCGAGCACTTATGAAAGTGGCAGATTTCACTCGAGGGGGAGGGGTGGGGGGTATGCTCCGTGGCGAAGTGGTCAAGCCGTTTGCCTCGTGCTCCAAAGGTTGTGGGTTCGATTCCGGGCTAAGTCTTTCGGTTCACGAGTGCATTTGTCTCGGAGACTCCTTTGCTTCGTCGCTGGAGTTACGGAGTTTGTGCTTTGTGCGATAGTTTTTTTCTGTAGCAACTATATGCGCTTGACCCGGCCGTCGAAGATCTGTCGTGAACTGACGTCCTTTCCGAAACATTCGTGCCCAGTGTGTCACTGTTGTCTTCGACACACATTTGTTACCGTACGCTGCCTGCATTCTTCGATGAATGTCCGCTGGTCGACATCCTTTAATTGAAAGAAACTGAATCACCGCTCTTTGAGCTTCTTTGGATGGATTTTGGATCAACTCGGCCATTTTCTCAACGGTCAGAAACAGAAACTACGCTTCCTGGGACGATAAGCACGTGCTCTTTTATTCATTGGTCAGTACATATCACATGACTATGGCCTGATCATGTTCAATGTACGCAATTACGCTCGGTGCGGCACGAACGGATTTCAAATCAACGCCCCTTATAGATACCGAAACGTGTCACTGGGAGTAACACCCGCGTGACATTGACCATCTGTAAAACATTTCATTGGGAGTAACATCATCGTCTTATTGACCATATGGCTCGTCCATTGTGAAAATGGGGTCAGTACTATATACTAAAACCGCAACTAGCCATATAAAATGGGCCTTTACTTGACTTTCCAGCAAGGCCATTGGTGTAACGGTTAGAATATTACGTTGACAATTGAATTAAAGCGGTTGGACATGGGTTTCATGCCACACCTCGTAGTTCGCTACAGGATTGGACTGGAAGCCTTCTGCTTCTTTGTGAACTCTGACCTGCAACACTTTGATCGTCCTAATACTTCACTAACCCACTTCAGGTTCTTGCTATTGGGCGTTCTTTGCTTTTGTTTGCAACATTGTTTTTTTACTACTGATTATATTCGTGTATACTTCCTACTTATGCTTATATTGTATACAGTGACATAAATTCTTTATCACACAAGCAATCAATCTGTAAGCAAGCATTTACCAGACTACCCTTCTCATCAGATAAACGTAACCGCGACAGTTTCCAACAGCCAGACAATAGAGGAGATCACTGGAGGCGTGGGATCAAACATCGACCTCATTACTACCGACGTCAAGTTTCAACCAGACCTTCCTTACACCGACAAATGTGCTATACCTAAGGTTAGTAGACATTTCTAATCAATTCAATCTGTTGCTTTTTCTAGAGAAGATTATTTCAAAGCTTCTAAACGCTTTCTATATTAGACTGCTGCTAATCAAACTTAATTAATACAAACTTCCCAAAGCAGACAGCTATCTGTGAGGGAAATTGTATCACCTCAACCTGACAGGTGTCCTAGATGAGCTGATAAACAAGAGAGAACGTCCTATAAGCGACTATCAAGAGATTCGTAACTAGCCCAGGCAGCAAGGAACTTACAGCAGATGATAATTTCTAGAGCAGGATCTGCAAAGGAGTGTAGGTTTCATCCAGACAATAGTTCTTGAAATTCGAGGAACGAGTAAAGAGAAGAACAAGAGAGAAGAAGAACATAGTCTTTATTTATTGTTGTTGTTGTTGTTGTTGTTGTTGTTGTTGTTGTTGTTGTTGTTGTTGTTGTTGTTGTTCTTCTTCTTCTTCTTCTTCTTCTTCTTCTTCTTCTTCTTCTTCTTCTTCTTCTTCTTCTTCTTCTTCTTCTTTCTTTCTTCTCTCAATGGAGTATGCGGTTTTATACTGCTTTACCAACATATCCTTGAACACAGATTATCATATTTTCCCTAATTACAAGTACATTTACTAACAGATGGCATATATATATATATATATATTTGCTCTACATATCGGTCCAAATATCAGTCTGCATCATTTGGACGTGTCGTGATCAGAACGACAGCTAGAGTATGTCGTCACAACCGGAAGGTTGGACCGGGAGATAGGCAGGGACAGATCTAGAGAAAATATGCTGGACAGTCTGACATCATGGCATCAAGGAACGTCTGTATTAAAATGATTAGCAGCTCAAAAATCATCACCAAGGCCAGACGCCATGGACTATAAGAAGAAGCAGAATATATGAAGACCTAACACTTAAAATAGCCGGCACGGTGGCGAGACCGTTATGAAGTTGGACTGACAATGGTGTGACTTCGGTGGAATTAAGGTTCGATCGTCATGGCCCATCGATCCCTGTGGGACTGAATGACTGACCACAAATTCCTAGGTGTTCTCCGCCCTACAGAACGTTACAGGACTAGCACATCTAAGGCCCATAGCAGGTTCCTGGTTAGAGACCATGTATAGGATGTAATTTTAATTACTGTGCAGTGTTTGAAAATTATTATGTTGCATTAACTTTAAGGAGGGTGAATACAAAACTTGGACCACCAATATTTTCAAACACTGCACAGCCGTTAAAAAATACACCCTATATTTATGTAACACTTGACACTGCAACGATTGTATTCACATGTACGGACACTAATCTTTGGTTCTGTTTGCAAATCCCACAGATGTTGGAGCTGCACCCTATGTGCGGTGAATCTGAACCAAACATTGTTCACATCAACACCACCAGCCCAGACTTCCACATCCAGAGCCCCAACTTCGGTGTGGGCAACTACCTGGACCACGTGAACTGTTCTATAACTCTCATGTCTGGATTCGACCCCCTACTCCTGATACTTACCTACAAGTAATTGCACTCTTGTTATGTTTCTGTGTGCAATTGTTGTATCATCATCATCATCATTAATCATATACAAATACTGACATTGTTTTACTACGTTTCTGTGTGCATGTTTAATCATCATCATCATCGATGATATACACTTAATAGCACTGATCTACAGTGTTTATGTGTGCAAGTTGTTATCATCATCATCTTCATCGATGATATACACGTTCAAATAATAGCACTGTTTTATACTGTTTCTATATGCAAATTCTTTTATCATCATCGATGATATACATATAACAGCAATGTTTTACTATGTGTCTATGTGCAATTTATCTATCATGATCATCATAATCATTATCGATGATATACAAGCAATAGCACTGTTTTACAGTGTTTCTGTGTGCAATTTTTCTATCATCATCGATGATATGTAAGTAATAGCATTGTTTCACTATGTTTATGTTCAAAAATTTAAATTTTTGGCTTCACATCTTCACCACTAATTCCCTCGAAGTTTAAGTAGCGCGGTGCGTAGCACTCCTGGCTGCCGGCTCGGTAATCTTGTGCTCAAGTGCCGGAAGCTGGGATGTTTGTCATTGACATGGACTCCCAGGTCGAGGCAGCCAAGTATGTGTACCAGGAAATTACAGTCCACTTCTTCATGGTAATCTTCTTCCTGGTATTAACTATTCTTGTGTCTAGCTGCGCATCTATTCCGTTATGGATCACAAACATGATGGTTTGCTTGAGGGTTTCACCGGTCCTCCAGAGATTTTCTGGAAGGGTCGCTCTAGTTTACAAGGTTCCCTCCGTCAGATCGACGAAGTTTGGGCAGTCTTGTAGAACATGCTGTAGGGCTTGCTTGACTGCTCCACATCCACAAGAGACAAAGGCTCTGAGACCCATTCTGTAGACGAATGCTCGAGTCCACAATGTCCTTCTCTGTCTGCAGATTGTGGTCTTTGCGTTTTTGCCAACCTCATTTATGCTGCCGTCTTCTGGTCTGCAGTTTTGTTTCCTTCAAATTGTCCTCCTGAATTGTTCTAGTAGTTTTCTTGCCTCCTCAAAGCCCATAGAAGCGAGACAGAAAAAGTATTTTGTAAGAAACGGCGCAAACGCCGATGAACACTTCCATTGGGGCGGAAGGACAAAATTTCAGAAGCAACTGTACAAGAAACTTACTGTTAATGCATCCGTCATCAGACTAATTTGCGCCCATCAACATCAAATGTCTTGTCGACTGTCATTGGCGATCACACTTCTCCACATCTTGCGGTCTCCGACAGCATGTATTTGTTTGTGAGATAACTCCCTTCTGCGTCATGACACAAGACTGTTAAGAATATTCTCTTTCCACAAATCTTTCCAGTTGTGGTGAACCCTGCGGCAATCCAATAACGATATGTCCAGGATTGCCGCAGGGTCCACCACTGTCACCAGTACTATTCAACGTGTATACGGTGCCGATCACTGAACAACAGTTGGACGGGAGGGGTAGGACTCTGTCATTCGTTGACGACATCCTCGTGTATCGACAGGGTCGAGATAGACAGGCAGTTGCCAATGATATGCAGGGCGAACTAGATCGAATTTCCTCATGGTGTGCTGATGCCGTTGCCCTTGTCAACCCTGCAAAGGCAACGGTTACATGGTTCTCACTAAAAAAAACATATTGTGAAAACAGACCTGCCGGCAGTAAGAATGGATGGGAGCAGTTTGAGTAGAACCCAGTCAATGACATATCTTGGCGTGAGGCTTGATCGTAGCCTGTCCTTCAGAGATCATGTCGATTATGTCATAACGAAGGCTCGAAAAGGTTTGTCAGCAATGAGAGTAATGGCGACTGCCAATATCGAGCAGAGACTGCTAATACTTCTGTTCCAAGGACTTGTACTTTCACGCATCGAGTATGCCCTGGCCATCCTCACTGTCAGCCCTACACAGATTGGAAGACTTGAAAAGGTACAAAACGAAGCCATGCGCATCATTTTGGGCTGCACGAGAGACACCAGCTGTGTAGCAATGAGATACCTCCTTGACTTCCCGACAATGGAACACAGGATCAAGATCTGGAGAGCTCGTGCATACTTAAAAATAAGTGCAGATGAGCAGCACCCTCTGCATGACGCTATATTCAGAGAAAAGGGTGACAGGCTAAAGAGGGGCATATCATGAATGGGTCGGGCGGAAGACGTCGTCAGACAGGTCTGCAGTCTTACCAGTATCATCCCCGACAAGGAATGGGTGCCGGTGCCTCCAGCTTTTAAGTGCACTTTCTCCTGTATTATCACACTCGACAGACGGTGCAGAGAGCAGAACCCTGCCGCTGTCAATGCAGAGGTAAACGCGCTCATCTATGAACACTCAGATAGCCCCGAAGTGCTCATCTATACAGATGGATCTGTTGTAAAGCAGCAGAGAAGTGCGTGGGCATTTACAGCCCGTTCAGCGGGCCGAACCGTTCAAGAATCCAGTGGTGCCCACTCTATGACCACGAGCAGCATGACGATGGAGGTGATGGCAGTTACACAGGCTTTCATATGGCTGGAATCACAGCATTATACCAACGTGTGTGTACTAAGTGATTCAATGAGCATGATTCAGAAGGTCGAAGCTGGATCTGTACGTAGACAGTGGACTGAATCGCTGCGGAAGTCTGTTGTCCATAAAGTCACCTTCATCTTCGTCCCGGGACATGCGGGAGTCGAGGGAAATGAACTATCTGACAAACTGACTGGCTCTGCACCCCCTGTAGATGGCCAGCCCATGGATCGTGCCGATGTTATTAACGTCCTTAAAGATATGGCGAGAACAGAGGACTTTGACGTCAGTGATTCCACATCGCTGTCCAGGATGAAAGACCTGGGAGTAAGAATCGGCACAGCCAGACGCGAGAGGTACATCGGGAAAACAAAGCGCCTCGTCAACCAACACAGAACTAGCACTATTAGCCACCGGACGCTGATGAATATGCTGGGGGGAGGATCTGAGCACCTATGGACATGTCCGGAGTGCAACGAAGATACCCCAACTGATAACTGATAACTGACTGATTTCCAGTTGCTACATAATTTTCTAGTTTTTGTCCTCTCATAATATGGTCAATAAAGGCCTTTGTCTAATGTTTGTGATCAGATGTCTGTATGCCTTAGCCTCTTTCACAATGGTTAGATTACTCATTTGGACTGCCCAGGGAATTTCCAGCGTTGCTCTGTAAAACCACATCTCTGAAACATCCATGGTTTATTATGTTTTTGCAGTTTGTTTAGCAATTGTCCAGGACCAACAGCCATATGTTTAGACTGGTTCTTTATAACACCCAAGAATTTGTTTTCGAATCTCTAATGACCTATATTTAGTCCATAAGATGTTCATCTATTATAAAATGCAGTATTTACGTGTCCTATTATGTTCTTTATCTCTGTGATACATCTTCCATCTGATGTTATCCAGGTGTCTACATATTGAAATGTCTGCAACTGCATAAAATTAACACCAGTTACTTTAATTGTTCTGCGTTTGTGATTCTGGGGTCAGTGAAACACAGTTTTCACAATTTCCCGACATGCTGTGCCAAGAGTTCAAAATCATGTGCCGATGATTTGGAAGTAGACTGCCTTGCGTTAATTTAGAAGATATGAAGGGTCGGCCGTTCAGAGCAAACTACTGAACGTAAAATTACCTAGTAAATCAATAACAAAAATAAATGCTTTGAATGAAGTCCAGTAGAGGTCATACAGCTAGCGTGTTTTATTTTAAACTGTAATTGTTCGTGTAGGCCTGATATATGTCGGTGTCCTTGATATTACCATGACTATCTTCTAAATACCCATACCAACAAGCTGACACTGAGCATTGATGCGTCCACCAACGTGCCACCGGATGTATAATTGTGTATCAGATTACTATGTTGTTGTTATGTTTTGAAACTTAAGTTGACTACTAATGTAAACATTGCTCTTGTAGCGCGTTTGTGGTTGAAAGTCAAGAAACCTGTTCCTATGATTACCTCTGCGTGCACGGAGTCCATTTTTGTGGAGACTGGCTGGGCGGGCACAGGTTCAAGTACATCCTTCCAGCCCATAGCCCCTTCACCCTTGTCTTCATCTCCGACTACTCAGAGGCTGAAAGAGGATTTGAGGTAAGGTATTCTCACCTGTGGATATCATCAATATCACCTGGATAACATCAATATCAACTTTATAACATCAATATCATCTTGATAACATCCATATCACCCGGATAACATCAATATCACCTGGATAGCATCAATATCAACAGGATAACATCAATATCGCCTGGATAACATCAAAATAACATGGATAACATGAATAGTACATAGATAACACCAATATCACCTGGATAACATGAGTATCACATAAATAACATCATTATCATCCGGATAACATCAATATTACATGGATAACATCAAAATAACCTGGATAACATTAATATCATCTTGATATCATCAGTATCACCTAGATAGCATCAATATCACATGAATAACATCAATATTACCTGGATAACACTAATAACACATGGATACCATCAATATCACACGGATAACATCGAAATCGATTGGATAACATCAATATCAAATGATTAACATCAATATCACCTGGATACATCAATATCACTTGGATAACCTCAATATCACCTGGATAACAACAATATCACCCGGATAACTTCAATATCACATCGATAATCATCAGTCGCGCTGGTGTAGTGGCTAGACCCTGGCCTGGTGAACATGGGTTGGACACGCAGCTGGGAGGATTCGGATTTAAAAACAAACTTGAGACCAAGAATGCCGTGGGCAATAAAAGGCTGGCGGTACGATACTGACACCGTAACACACCGAGAGTCGATTGATCTAAACGATTATAGTTACAGCACAATATGGCTTTAAGGCGTGAAAATGGACCTCTATGATTTCCAGCTGTATTCTCACTTGTAGAGAGTAGAGCGCGACTCGCCACAATAAAGGTGGTATTAGGAAAGATTGAATATATACTCAGCTGGAAAAAGTTGTCCATTGCAGTGAGAAGAAGAGTGCTAAATTTTTATACATAACCTGCGTTTCATGTGAAACGTGAAATGCTGAGAAACATGTAATGGCAGTGGAAATGTGGTTTGTGGGGGGAAAAACGAATGCCAACAGAAAGGGGAAGACAAAGACACAAATACCTGAATGTCTTGGTTGTATACCATCATTGGGACAAGAGCATCAGCCTGATGCACGACTCTTGTGATCATGTGAGATCACAAACCATGTCCGCCCGCCTTTACCGACATGGCACATGATATGATGATGATGAGTCTCACTTGTCTTTTATTAGATTAATCAACATCATAAAGAACAGAAACATCACGACACGCACAAAACACCCCATGTGTGTGGTCCTTTCTTCGATGGGGATGCACATATTGGACAATGGGCAACGAAATCGTGGTATTGTGGGAGGCATTACAAATGTGATTATTTGTAAACAATATTGATAATACCTTGGACAGAAAAGAAAGAAAACTTTGAATGGTTGACAGCTAGTCACGTCATTAGATCATTCATAACAATCTTACACACAAGGCACATTATGTTGTATATCAACATCATAGATGGACAAGACACATGGGGCCTATGTGCGAATATGCAACACTTATCGCTCCCATTTTCTTCCTCCATTTACCTCAGTGAAGTGTTGGGGGAGGGGGCGGGGAGATGTAGATGTCTTCTATGCGAGATTTCTAATGCTTTATGTAAATTGGTATTCATTTCTCTAACTTTGTGCTTGACTTTCTCACTACAGCTAAAACGTGGTCTTCAGCTTACACTGCATATGTTATATTTCTTCAACGTGGCTCTTTGTGGTAGATGGTACCAAGGCATTCTTGACAGGTAGCAGAACCATTTCATCTGCTGGTCTTTAGTGAATTGCATAACGTCTTTCAGACCTTGTCGTCTTCTAATGTCCTCATACCTAATTCTATCTCTCACAGTTACTGCCACAGCTCTTTTATGGCATCTTATTTCTGCTGCTTTGATTTTGCGCAAAATCGTAATTCAACGCACAAGGGGAAGTCACTGAAATGTATGGAGATAGTAAACAACTGGGCATCATCACAAGCATCATATATAGAAAGTCCTTTTCAGTATCCTTTGTCCATCTTCGTGATAGTTAACCACTACTTCTTTTTCCATGAACCATGCCTTCTATTGCTATTCTTTCTAAAATACGGTGACTTTTAATATTGCCAGAGACACATTGTTGTCTATGAGCCAGTTTTCTCCCTTGCTCAGATCCTGTAGAATATCATTCTTCTTCTTCTTCTAAGATCCATGATATCCTAAGTAGTTTTCTGTAGCAGAAATGTTGAAAAGCTCAGATTTTCTTCATTAGTGGTTGCAAAATTGTCCATTACGCAAAAGCACAGAATTCCAAAGATTGCAGAGACATTGCATACCTGCAAACATTATGCGCAACTCTTTTTCTACTCACTCACACACCACTTGGTCAGGAGTTCATTTTTTCGAGTTAATGTCCCTATGGGGGGAGCGACTGTCTGAGTGGCTAGAATGCCGGGCTCTCATTCGGGAGACCCGGGTTCGACTCCTCGGTAAGGTGTGGAGCATTTTTTCTGTCCGGGGCAAAAAGAAATCCTTAACCTGCACAGTTCGCGGCGACTACACTAGCCATGCGGCCTTAATTCCTCAGGCTCAAGACCGCCATGTCCTACACCGCAAGGTACAATAGACAGTAAATGACAGTTTTGTTTTTTTTGTTTTTTAATGTCCCGTAACCGAAAAGTTGTAATTTGGAGCATATTGTTTCAAATATATGTGTAGGTGATAATTCCATCGCAAGTATCACACAGGTAAATTAAATGACCAGTAGAAATACTGGAATGGGACACAGCCAGGCATACATACCATACACGACATGTAGGCTAAATATTTGGATGGCTAAGTCATGTAGCAAGGTCGAGACAAAAACACGGAGCTGATCCACGACTCTGGTGATCGTTTCAGATGTCGAAACACGACTTCCCACGCTCGTCGGCATGGCACATGATGATGATGTGTAGTCTCAACTAATTCCTAAGCTCCGGAGATGATTCCAAGAGTCTATGGAACATTGCACTCGCGAACCGTATGACGAAGAACGAAAACAAACCCATAACCATCGTATTCTGAGGCAGGCCAACTGACAACATGACAGATAAAACTGTTGCAAAAGTGTTGGATAAATTCTGAACAGATAAAATTTGCAAGAGTGCCCGGCAAATTCAGAACAGAGAAACCTGTTGCAAGAGTGCCCGGCAAATTCAGAACAGAGAAACCTGTTGCAAGAGTGCCCGGCAAATTCAGAACAGAGAAACCTGTTGCAAGAGTGCCCGGCAAATTCAGAACAGAGAAACCTGTTGCAAGAGTGCCCGGCAAATTCAGAACAGAGAAATCTCTTGCAAGAGTGCCCGGCAAATTCAGAACAGAGAAATCTCTTGCAAGAGTGCCCGGCAAATTCAGAACAGAGAAATCTCTTGCAAGAGTGCCCGGCAAATTCAGACCAGAAAACACTGTTGTGGCTTACGCCCACTCCATTTGAAGACAATTTCTGTGGAGAGGTCAACAAGTTCAAGTTCACTGCTGCTGACTTCGTGGAATATTTATTTCTGCTGACATCTGACAGTGTGGGAACAAGCAGAGGAAACGTTTGCTGCGAGTCTTGGTTTGTTATTCCTCCCTTTAATTTTCATTTGTTTGTTTGTTTATATAGTGATTACATGCTGCTGTATTTGAAATATTAATGTTGTGAAGAGTAAAATTATGCTATTCTAACAAGTTTTATTATGCAATTTCACAGATTCGGGTATCTAGTACAGCAATCACCAACGAGACAGTCCAAGAAGCTATAGGGGGTGTTGGCTCAGATATGACCAATGTCATCTTAACTCCCTCGATCTACCGGCCCAGGCAACCCTACGTTGATAGATGTGCTCAAGTCATCACAACTACTACGACAGGCTCAACGGTTCAAACAAGTGAAGTTCCTACAACAGCCACAGCTGTTCTATCAGCTCAAACTACGACTTCCACAGACCCACTTTCACTTGTTTCACCAATTCAAACGATAGCTGCCACAGACTCAACGGTTCGGACAGATCAAACTATCGCTGCCACAGCCTCAACTGTTCTGTCAGATCAAAGGATCACTGCCACAGGCTCAACTGTTCCACCAACACAACCTAGAGCTGCCACAGACTCAACTGTTCTATCAACAAAGCCTAGAGCTGCCACAGACTCAACTGTTCCACCAACAAAACTTGTTCTGAGAGATCAGACTACGGCTGCCACATCCTCAACTGTTCTGACAGATCAAACTATAGCCGCCATAGACTCATTTGGTCCACCAATTCACACTGACGCCGCCAAATCCTCAAATTATTCAGTAAATGAAACTAGAGCTGACATACCCTTAATTGTTCCACCATCCCAAAGTACAGCTGCCACAGCCCCAAATGTTCTGACAGATCAAATTACAGCTGCCAATGCCTCAACTGTTCCAACAACTAGAACAACGGTTGACACCTCCTCAACTGTTTCAACTCATACTACAGCTGCCGGAACCTCAACTGTACCACCAATTCGAACAACAGCCACGACCGACTCATATGTTCCGTCAACTGAAAGTAAAGCGGCCACAGCTTCACCTGTTCAATCAACTGAAACTACTGTTGCCAGAGGCGCAACTGTTCTGATAGATCAACCTACAGTTGTCACAGTCTTAGCTGTTTCACCAACTCTGACTACAGCAGCCACAGCCTCTGCTGTTTTGACAGATCAATCTACAGCTGTCACAGCCTCTGCTGTTTTGACGGGTCAACCTAAAGCTGCTACAGTCTTTGCTGTTTTGACAGATAAACCTACAGCTGCCACAGCCTCTGCTGTTTTGACAGATCAATCTACAGCTGCCACAGCCTCTGCTGTTTTGACAGATCAATCTACAGCTGCGACAGACTCTGCTGTTTTGACAGATCAATCTCCAGCTGCCACATCATCTGCTGTTTTGACAGGTCAATCTACAGCTGCCACAGCCCCTGCTGTCTTTACAGGTCAACCTACAGCTGCCACAGTCTCTGCTGTTTTGACAGATCAATCTACAGCTGCCACAACTTCTGCTGTTTTGTTAGGTCAACCTACAGCTGCGACAGCCTCTGCTGTTATGACAGATCAATCTACAGCTGCCACATCCTCTGGTGTTTTGACAGATCAATCTACAGCAGCCACAGACTATGCTGTCTTGACAGGTCAACCTACAGCTGCCACAGCCTCTGCTGTTTTGACAGGTCAACCTACAGCTGCCACAACTTCTGCTGTTTTGACAGATCAACCTACAGCTGCTACAGCCCCTGCTGATTTGACAGATCAATCTACAGCTGCCACATCCTCTGCTGGTTTGACAGATCAATCTACAGCTGCCACATCCTCTGCTGGTTTGACAGATCAATCTACAGCTGTCACAGCCTCTGCTGTCTTGACAGGTCAACCTACAGCTGCCACAGCCTCTGCTGTTTTGACAGGTCAATCTACAGCTGCAACAGCCTCTGCTGTTTTGACAGATCAACCTACCGCTGCCACAGCCTCTGCTGTTTTGACAGATCAATCTACAGCTGCCACAGCCTCTGCTGTTTTAACAGATCAACCTACAGCTGCCACAGCCTCAACTGTTTCACTAACTCAAACAGCTGCCGTAGCATCAGCTGTTCCAATAAGTCAAACCACACCTGCAACAGCCCAAAGAGTTTTAGGAACTCAAACAACAGCAGCAACTGTTCTGACAGATCAACCTACAATTACCAAAGCCTCAAGTATTCCATCAACTGAATATACAGCTGCATCTGACACAGCCTCAACAGTTATACAAGATCCAACTACAGGTGACACAGCCTCAACCGTTCCACAGATTCAAACAACAGCTGTCACAGGCTCGCCTGATCTATGTGAAACTACAGCTGCTACAGTCTCAACTGTTCTGACTGTTCAAACTATAGAAGAAGCTAGAGCTGAGACAGTCTCAACTGTTCTGACTGTTCAAACTATAGAAGAAGCTAGAGCTGAGACAGTCTCAACTGTTCTAATTGATCAAAGTACACCTGCTGCAGCTTCAACTGTTCCAGCAACTCAACCTACAGCTGCCACAGCTTCAACTGTTCCACCAACTCAACCTACAGTTGCCACAGCTTCAACTGTTCCAGCAACTCAACCTACAGCTGCCACAGCTTCAACTGTTCCAGCAACTCAACCTACAGCTGCCACATCTTCAACTGTTCCAGCAACTCAACCTACAGCTGCCACAGCTTCAACTGTTCCAGCAACTCAACCTACAGCTGCCACAGCTTCAACTGTTCCAGCAACTCAACCTACCGCTGCCCCAGCTTCACGTGTTCCAGAAACTCAACATACCGTTGATACAGCTTCAATTGTTCCAGCATCTCAACCTACAGTTGCCACAGCTTCAATTGTTCCAGCAACTCAACCTACAGTTGCCACATCTTCAACTGTTCCAGCAACTCAACCTACCGCTGCCCCAGCTTCAACTGTTCCAGCAACTCAACCTACAGCTGCCACATCTTCAACTGTTCCAGCAACTCAACCTACCGCTGCCCCAGCTTCACGTGTTCCAGAAACTCAACATACCGTTGATACAGCTTCAATTGTTCCAGCATCTCAACCTACAGTTGCCACAGCTTCAATTGTTCCAGCAACTCAACCTACAGTTGCCACATCTTCAACTGTTCCAGCAACTCAACCTACCGCTGCCCCAGCTTCAACTGTTCCAGCAACTCAACCTACAGCTGCCACATCTTCAACTGTTCCAGCAACTCAACCTACCGCTGCCCCAGCTTCACGTGTTCCAGAAACTCAACCTACAGTTGCCACAGCTTCAACTGTTCCAGAAACTCAACATACAGCTGCCCCATCTTTCATTATTCCAGTAACTCAACCTACAGCAGCCACAGCTTCATCTGTTCCACCAACTCAAGCTTCAACTGGTACAGCTTCAAATGTTCCAGCAACTCAACCTACAGTTGCCACAGCTTCAACTGTTCCAGAAACTCAACATACAGCTGCCCCATCTTTCATTATTCCAGTAACTCAACCTACCGCTGCCACAGCTTCACGTGTTCCAGAAACTCAACATACCGTTGCTACAGCTTCAATTGTTCCAGCATCTCAACCTACAGTTGCCACAGCTTCAATTGTTCCAGAAACGCAACCTACCGTTGCCGCAGCAACAATTGTTCCAACAACTCAACCTACCGTTGCCACATCTTCAATTGTTTCAGCAACTCAACCTACCGTTACCACATCTTCAATTGTTCCAGCAACTCAACCTACCGTTGCCACAGCTTCAATTGTTCCAGTAACTCAGCCTACCGTTGCCATAGCTTCAATTGTTCCATTAACTCAACCTACCGTTGCCACAGCTTCAATTGTTCCAATAACTCAACCTACCGATGCCACAGCTTCAATTGTTCCAGTAACTCAGCCTACCGTTGCCATAGCTTCAATTGTTCCATTAACTCAACCTACCGTTGCCACAGCTTCAATTGTTCCATTAACTCAACCTACCGTTGCCTCAGCTTCAATTGTTCCAGCAGCTCAACCTACCGATGCCACAGCTTCAATTGTTCCAGCAACTCAACCTACCGTTGCCACAGTTTCAACTGTTCCAGCAACTCATCCTACAGCTGCCCAAGATTCAAGTATTCAAGCAGCTCAACCTACAGCTGCCAGAGATTCAACTGTTCCAGTAACTCAAACTACAGTTGCCACAGCTTCGACCGTTCCAGCAACTCAACCTACGGTTGCCACAGCTGCATCTGTTCTGACTGATCAAAGTACAACTGCCCAAGCACCAACCGTTGCACCAACTCAACCTACAGCTGCCCCAGCTTCAACTATTCAGCCAGCGCAACTTACAGCAGCCACAGCGCTAACTGTTCCACCAACTCAACCTACAGCTGCCAGATCTTCAATTGTTCCAGCAACTCAACCTACAGCTGCGAGATCTTCAACCGCTCCATCAACTCAACCTACAGCAGCCACAGCTTCAGCTGCCCCAATAGCTCAAACTACACCTGCTACAGATGCAAGAGTTCCATCAACTCAAACCACTGTCGACACAGCTTCAATTGCTACAGCAACTCAAACTACAGCTGACACAGCCTCCACTACTCTATGTGAAACTACAGCTGCACCAGACTCAACTGTTCTGACTGATCACACTACAGCGGCCATAGCATTACATGATTCAGCAAGTAAAGCTAGAACTGCCACAGCTTTACCTGTTCCACCATCTCAAAGGATAACTGACACAGCCACGACTGTTCCACTAACTCAATCTACAACTACCACAGCCTCAGCAGTTAGGAAACATCAAACGACAGTTGCCACATCATCAACTCTAATAACAGATGAAACTACAGCTGCCACAGAATCACATGTTACACCATCTAGAACTACATACAGCACATCTAGAGCACAAACAACCCCACTAGTTCCACTCAGAGCAGAAACAACCCCACCAGTTCCATCTAGAGCAGAGACAACCTCAACAGTTACAATTAGAGCAGAGACAACCCCAGCAGTTCCACCCAGAGCAGATACAACCCCAGCAGTTCCAATCAGAGCAGAGACAACCCCACCAGTTACATCCAGAGCCGAGACAACCACAGCAGTTCCACCCAGAGCAGATACAACCCCAGCAGTTAAAACCAGAGCAGATAAAACCCCAGCGGTTCCCTCTAGAGCAGATGTAACCTCAGCAGTTCCACCCAGAAGAGAGACAACCCCACCAGTTACATCTAGAGCCGAGACCACCCCAGCAGTTCCACCCAGAGGAGAGACAACCCCACCAGTTCCACCCAGAGGAGAGACAACCCCACCAGTTCCACCCAGAGGAGAGACAACCCCAGCAGTTCCAACCAGAGGAGAGACAATCCCACCAGTTCCACCCAGAGGAGATACAACGCCACCAGTTCCACCCGGAGCCGAGACAACCCCAGCAGTTCCAACCAGAGGAGAGACAATCCCACCAGTTCCACCCAGAGTAGAGACAACCCCGGCAGTTCCACCCAGAGGAGATACAACCCCACCAGTTCCACCCAGAGGAGATACAATCCCACCAGTTCCACCCAGAGGAGAAACAACCCCACCAGTTCCATCCAGAGGAGAGACAACCCCACCAATTCCATCCAGAACAGAGACAACCTCACAAGTTCCACCCAGAGCGGATACAGCCCCAACAGTTCCACCCAGATCAGATACAACCCCAGCAGTTCCACCCAGAGCAGTTGTAACCTCAGTAGTTCCAACCAGAGCAGAAACATCCCCACCAGTTCCATCTAGAGGAGATACAACTCCACCAGTTACATCCAGAGCCGAGACGACCCCAGCAGTTCCACCCAGAGGAGAGACAACCCCACCAGTTCAACCCAGAGGAGAGACAACGCCAGCAGTTCCACGCAGAGGAGATACAACCCCAACAGTTCCACCCATAGCCGAGACAACCCCAGCAGTTCCATCTAGAGGAGATACGACCCCACCTGTTCCATCCAAATCCGAGACAACCCCAGCAGTTCCAACCAGAGGAGAGACAACCCCACCAGTTCCACCCAGAGAAGAGACAACCCCAGCAGTTCCACCCAGAGGAGATACAACCCCAGCAGTTCCACCCAGAGCCGAGACAACCCCAGCAGTTCCATCTAGAGGAGATACAACCCCACCAGTTCCATCCAGAGGAGAGACAACCCCACCAGTTCCACCCAGAGGAGAGACAACCCCACCAATTCCATCCAGAACAGAGACAATCCCACCAGTTCCACCCAGAGCAGATACAACCCCAACAGTTCCCTCTAGAGCAGAGATAACCTCAGCAGTTCCCTCTAGAGCAGATACAACCCCAGCAGTTAAACCTAGAGCCGAGACCACCTCAGCAGTACCACCCAGAGGAGAGACAACCCCACCAGTTCCACCCAGAGGAGAGACAACCTCAGCAGTTCCCTCTAAAGCAGAGACAACCCCAACAGTTTCCTCTAGAGCAGTCACATCCCCAGCAGTTCCCTCTAGAACAGAGACAACCCCAACAGTTGCCTCTAGAACAGAGACAACCTCAGCAGTTCCCTCTAGAGCGGAGACAACCCCAACAGTTCCCTCTAGAGCAGACACAACCTCAGCAGTTCCCTCTAGAGCAAACACAACCCCAACAGTTCCCTCTAGAGCAGAGACAACCTCAGCAGTTCCCTCTAGAGCAGACACAACCCCAACAGTTCCTTATAGAACAGAGACAACCCCAACAGTTCCCTCTGGAGCAGGGACAACCCCAACAGTTCCCTCTAGAACAGAGACAACCCCAACAGTTCCCTCTAGAGCAGACACAACCCCAACAGTTCCCTCTAGAACAGAGACAACCCCAACAGTTTCCTCTAGAGCAGAGACAACCCCAACAGTTCCCTCTAGAGCAGACACAACCCCAACAGTTCCCTCTAGAACAGAGACAACCCCAACAGTTTCCTCTAGAGCAGAAACAACCCCACCAGTTCCAACCAGAGGAGAGACACCCTCACCAGTTCCACCCAGAAGAGATACAACCCCACTAGTTCCACCCAGAGGAGAGATAACCCCACCAATTCCTTCCAGAATAGAGACAACCCTACAAGTTTCACCCAGAGCAGATACAACCCCAACAGTTCTCTCTAGAGCAGAGGCAACCTCAGCAGTTCCATTTAGAGCAGATGCAATCCCACCAGTTACACCCAGAGCAGGTACAACCCCACCAGTTCCAACCAGAGGAGAGACAACCCCAAAAGTTCCAACCAGAGGAGAGACACCTCCACCAGTTACACCCAGAGGAGAGACACCTCCACCAGTTATAACCAGAGGAGAGACACCTCCACCAGTTCCAACCAGAGGAGAGACACCTCCACCAGTTATAACCAGAGGAGCAACACCTCCACCAGTTCCAACCAGAGGAGAGACACCTCCACCAGTTATAACCAGAGGAGAGACACCTTCACCAGTTATAACCAGAGGAGAGACACCTCCACAAGTTATAACCAGAGGAGTTACACCTCCACCAGTTCCACCCAGAGGAGAGACACCTCCACCAGTTATAACCAGAGGAGAGACACCTCCACCAGTTATAACCAGAGGAGAGACACCTCCACCAGTTATAACCAGAGGAGAGACACCTCCACCAGTTATAACCAGAGGAGAGACATCTCCACCAGTTATAACCAGAGGAGAGACACCTCCACCAGTTATAACCAGAGGAGAGACACCTCCACCAGTTATACCCAGAGGAGAGACACCTCCACCAGTTATAACCAGAGGAGAGACACTTCCACCAGTTATAACCAGAGGAGAGACACCTCCACCAGTTATAACCAGAGGAGAGACACCTCCACCATTTATAACCAGAGGAGAGACACCTCCACCAGTTACACCCAGAGGAGAGACACCTCCACCAGTTATAACCAGAGGAGAGACACCTCCACCAGTTCCAACCAGAGGAGAGACACCTCCACCAGTTATAACCAGAGGAGAGACACCTCCACCAGTTACACCCAGAGGAGAGACACTCCCACCAGTTACACCCAGAGGAGAGACACCTCCACCAGTTCCACCCAGAGGAGAGACACGTCCACCAGTTATAACCAGAGGAGAGACACTCCCACCAGTTACACCCAGAGGAGAGACAACCCCACCAATTCCATCCAGAACAGAGACAACCCCACCAGTTCCACCCAGAGCAGATACAACCCCAACAGTTCCCTTTATAGCAGAGACAACCTCGGCAGTTCCCTCAAGAGCAGATACAACCCCACCATTTCCACCCAGAGGAGAGACAACGCCAGCAGTTCCACCCAGAGGAGATACATCCCCAGCAGTTCCACCCAGAGCCGAAACAACCCCAGTAGTTCCATCTAGAGGAGATACAACCCCACCAGTTCCATCCAGAGGAGAGTCAACCCCACCAGTTCCACCCAGAGGAGAGACAACCCCAGCAGTTCACTCTGGAGCAAATACAACACCACTAGTTCCATCCAGAGCAGATACAACATCAGCAATTCGCTCTAGAGCAGAGACAACCCCAACAGTTCCCTCTAGAGCAGAGACAACCTCAGCAGTTCCCTCTAGAGCAGAGACAACCCCAACAGTTCCCTCTAGAGCAGACACAACCCTACCAGTTCCCTCTAGAACAGAGACAACGTCACCAGTTCCCTCTAGAGCAGACACAACCCCAACAGTTCCCTCTAGAGCAGACACAACCCCAGCTGTTCCCTCTAGAGCAGAGACAACCTCAGCAGTTCCCTCTAGAGCAGACACAACCCCAACAGTTCCCTCTAGAACAGAGACAACCCCAACAGTTCCCTCTAGAGCAGAGACAACCTCACCAGTTCCATCCAGAGCAGATACAACCCCAGCAGTTCCAACCGGAGCAGATACAACCCCAGCAGTTCCACCCAGAGCAGATACAACCCCACCAGTTCCATCTAGATCCGAGACAACCTTAGCGGTTCCAACCAGAGGAGAGACACCCTCACCAGTTCCACCCAGAAGAGATACAACCCCACCAGTTCCACCCAGAGGAGAGATAACCCCACCAATTCCTTCCAGAACAGAGACAACCCTACAAGTTTCACCCAGAGCAGATGCAACCCCAACAGTTCTCTCTAGAGCAGAGACAACCCCACCAGTTCCATCCAGAGCAGATACAACCCCAGCAGTTCCACCCAGAGGAGAGACAACTCCACCAGTTCCAACCAGAGGAGAGACACCCACACCAGTTCCACCCAGAGGAGAGACAACTCCACCAGTTCCACCCAGAGGAGAGACACCTCCACCAGTTACACCCAGAGGAGAGACACCTCCACCAATTCCATCCAGAACAGAGAAAACCCCACCTGTTCCACCCAGAGCGGAAATAGCCCCAACAGTACCCTCTAGAGCAGAGACAACAACAGCAATTCCATCTAGAGGAGATACAACTCCACCAGTTCCATCTATATCCGAGACAACCCCAGCAGTTCCAACCAGAGGAGAGACAGCCCCACCAATTCCACCCAGAGGAGATACAACCCCACCAGTCCCTCACAGAGCGGATACAGCCCCAACAGTTCCCTCTAGAACAGAGACAACCCCAACAGTTCCCTCTATAGCAGATACAACCCCAGCAGTTCCACCCAGAGCAGATACAACCCCAGCAGTTCCACCCAGAGCAGTTACAAACCCAGCAGTTCCACCCAGATGGGAGACAACCCCACCAGTTCCACCCAGAGGAGAGACAACCCCAGCAGTTCCACCCAGCGGAGATACAACCCCAGCAGTTCCTTCTAGAGGAGATACGACCCGACCAGTTCCATCCAGATCCGAGACAACCCCAGCAGTTCCAACCAGAGGAGAGACAACCCCACCAGTTCAACCCAGAGTAGAGACAACCCCAGCAGTTCCACCCATAGGAGATACAACCCCACCAGTTCCACCCAGAGGAGAGACAACCCCACTAGTTCCACCCAGAGGAGAGACAACCCCACCAATTCCACCCAGAACAGAGACAACCTCACCAGTTCCACCCAGAGCGGATACAACCCCAACAGTTCCCTCTAGAGCAGAGACAACCTCAGCAGTTCCATCTAGAGCAGATGCAACCCCACCAGTTCCATCCAGAGCAGATATAACATCAGTAGTTCCACCCAGAATCGAAACAATCCCAGCAGTTCCACTCAGAGCAGATATAACCTCCGTAGTTCCAACCAGAGCAGAGACATCTCCATCAGTTCCATCTAGAGGAGAGACAACCCCAGCAGTTCCACCCAGAGTAGATACAACCCCACCAGTTCCACCCAGACAAGTTACAACCCCACCAGTTCCACCCAGAGCCGAGACAACCCCAGCAGTTCCATCTAGAGGAGATCCAACCCCACCAGTTCCATCTAGATCCGAGACAACCCCAGCAGTTCCAACCAGAGGAGAGACATCCCCGCCAGTTCCACCTAGAGGAGATACATCCCCACGAGTTCCACCCAGAGGAGTTATAACTCCACCAATTCCATCCAGAGCAGAGACAACCCTACCAATTCCACCTAGAGCAGAGACAACCCCATCAGTTCCATCACCCATTACAGATAGTAGCACAGCCTCAATGGCCACAACCACTGTTGAATTTATTACAGACAATACCACAGCCGTATCTGCTTCAACCACTCCAGTTAGTCCCACAGCCACACCAGCAGTATCTAGTTCCAGAGCTCCAGCTATTTCACCATCTGCCAGCAATGTTACCGCCTCTCTCACAGTCACTAATACCACGGCCTCGGCTACTCAACCAGCCGAATCCTCTCCCTCACCAACATCATTTACTATTGCTAGTTCCACAGAAGGTCTCATATGTTACCCCAACGACCACATCCGCGCATACCTAGCTGCAATTGTAGAGGCCATTCAAACTTTGCAACGGGCACGGGAGTTGCTCCTCAGAGGGGTTTAAAATATCATGACATTTTGATCTTCTACAAACTTATTGTGAACATCACCGCATAAGTACCGTGTTTCCTCGAAAATAAGACCCACCTCTATAATAAGCCCTAGCACGATTTTTCAGGGTGATTTATTAAATATAACATCTTCATCTAAAATAAGCCCTAGTTAAGATGGTCATCTAGAATGAGAGACTTGTTGCCGAATGGTCATTCAGTGTACAAACCCCACTTGTGCGCATTTGATAATGAACGGATGTGGTTGATAATTCAATACATCACTCGTGTGAAATAAAAGTTACCAATGCACTACGAGCAGACTACATTGACAAGAAATGTTCATTAAGGAAAGCTTTATTGCTGGACATGAGAGACTGGGACCAATGGTTTTAAAGGAAATTGGGTCGCAAGAAATTCAGGCCGGAATTCGGGATTTAGAGAATTATGACGATGTTCCAGGAGAAGACATGACTGTATTTGAATAAATGTAGAATTGTGTACATGAATAAATGTAGATTTATATATATATATATATATATATATATATATATATATATATATATATATATATATATATATATATATATATATATATATATATATATACATATATATACATATATATATATATAGTCAGAATCTCCAATAAGGCTTTAGAGAGTTAATAAGAGTTAACATAAGTCTAGTAGGGAGACACCAGACAGGAGAGACACCAGCGCTATAAATAGCTTCACAAGGGGACACATTTGTGTCAACCAAGGGGGCAATAAGAACAAGTGAGCGAGGGCTTCCCCAAGCCATTTGGGAAGCTTGGCCTTGCGAGTAACCGTGAAGTGCCCGGTTACTCAAGCTCACGAGCCAGCGTGCTTGGGACTCAATGCACGCAAGACCCGCTACTGCACGGAGGGGACAGCGTCCGTGCTTGACCACGCAATGTGTAGCGTGGGACAGACCCGACTGGAGACGATTAGAGAGTAGACGTGTTCTTGACAAATGCTATAAGTCTCTAGGCAATAGATAAACAATGGGATGTAGATGTAGATTGTGATTACTAGCATCATTTCTCACCACTTCATTGCATTCATGTTGTGTAATGTCAATGAAACATACCGCTCGCAGAGCTTGTAAATTGCCAGCTCTAAATAAATTGCATTCCTTTTGCAAATGACACGAGTTGTTATTTCGTGCGGTGCAAAAGTAGGGGAGTCCTGAAAGACCTGTAGCAAGAAAGGTGCTGACAGGCAGGACCCCAATTGGTGTCAGAAGCCACTGAACCAACGCCAGCAGGCAATTGGTGTCAGAAGCCACTGAACCAACGCCATCAGTCAATTGGTGTCAGAAGCCACTGAACCAACGCCATCAGTCAATTGGTATCAGAAGTCACTGAACCAACACCAGCAGTCAATTGCACGATTCAACATCATTGCTGTGTTAAAATATTTGAAAGTAATGTAAATTTGTTTGCACATATGGCAGAAATAATTTTCTCTTGTGAATTATTACGATCATACCATTTGTGCAGCTTGAACCACAATGAAGCAAAAGTAAATTATAAATTGTGAAATTCTACGAAAAATAATTTTGAAAGTGTGTTATTCTACGGAAATTAATGAAAATGTATACAATCATCAGTGAATATTATCAAGCTAACCATTGTGTACATTTCATTTTGTGTGATACAGCCATCAATGTCACCATTCTTTAGATTCAGTAAATAGATTAGCTACTGAACTGAAGCCTAGAACGAAGTTATACCGAACTAGTCAGAAAGTGAAGACAAGACGACATCGACTGTCATACGACGAATCATCTTACGTATCATAACAATCATTCAGACGATCATATCATTCATTCATTAACACCATTTATCATTATCTATCACATTTTTTCATTCATCATTCGCATGAAAGATAAATTTGTATTTACAACATATGCGTGTGTCTAATTTTTGATGCTCTACTAAACAGAAGCATCCATTGTGTTATCAAGTCAATCATTTTGTGAGTGTGGAAGACAGCGGTGGAACATCCCAAGAACCGTATTTTCCAAAGAATTAGATGAGTATATTTTCAGAATATTTTGGTATGCTCTAAATTAATCATGCATCTTCTTTTCAGTAAAGATGTATATTTACTAACACATTATTACAAACTATTGTGTGAATATTACTGTGATATCATTTTGAACTAATATCCATCCATCCATCATGTGCCATGCCGGTAAGCGTGGGCGGTCATGTTCTGCCATCTCACTCGATCAACAGAGTCGTGGATCAGTTCCGTGTTTCTGTCTCGACCATGCCACAAGGCCAAGCCATCCAGATACTTGTTTCTAGGTCTTCCCCTTGGTCTGTTCCCCTCGATCTTACCAGTTGTCACCAAGTTCTCCAAATCATTTCTTCTCATAACATGCCCAAAAAATTGTGACTGTCTACGTCTAATGTCTCTGATCAGTTTACGATCTTCATTTGTTTCTTGAAGGACTTGTTCATTGGTCTTTCTGGCTGTCCATGGTATTCTTTGCATTTTCCTCAGAAACCACATTTCTACAGCCATCAGATATTTTTCAGCCTGGCTGCTCATTGTCCAAGCTTCACATCCATATAAAAGTACAGGTTCTATGTAGCATCTCAACACTCTTTTTCTCGTTTCAATTGACATCTTTTTATTGGTCAGTATGTTTTTCATCTTGCTAAAGGCTACTTTATAACTAATATAAACTAATATAAACTTTGAACTAATATAAAGCCATAAAATGGCGTCACTAAGTGATTGTATCCAGGCAGGCAAGGAAATGGGCCATACTGGTGAAAAATTAGAGAAATGGGCGGATCAAAAATACAAAGAAGAATTAGCTCGACAAAAAGAGGAAACAGCTCGACATAGAGAAGAAACAGAAAGAAAAGTTGCTCTAGAGAGAGACGAAAGAGCACTAGAAAGACAACACCAAAAGAAATGAAAGAGATCGAAGAGGCTACCAAACAGAAACAGTTAGAGTTAGATCAAGTTACCAAACAGAAACAATTAGAATTAGATCATGCCACCAAACAACAGCAGATACAAGTAGACTCAGATACTAAATTAAAGATGAAGGAAATGGAGGTAGATTCTAACATACAGATAGCCTCTAGCAAAAAAAGAGCCAAGAAGAACAAAACAAGTTAAGTAAGTATAAAGGCCTTATCAAACCATACAGTGTAGGGGATTAAATTAGCGCATTGACTGAGAACATAGAATTCCAACTAAAGACGCAGAAAATACCTTTGGATGACTGAGCAATGATCTACATGAGAAACCTCAGTGGGGAGCCGTTAAAAGTAATAGAATCCATACCTACAGAGCTAAGGAACAATTATCAGTACATTCACGATAGGATAATGCAACACTTTCTTTTAGACGCCACTGGGTACCAAATTCAGTTCTCACAATTTAAGCCGAAAGCAACTGAAACCTTCTTAGACTACATCTCTAACGTGCAGAGCACATTTAAAAAGTGGACTAGAGCGGCGAAAGTGGGTAACAACTATGAAAAATTAGAAGATCTTATGGTAATGGACAAGGTGATATCTACCGTCCCTACCCCTTTTGCGAAGTTTCTCCAACAGTCGGATATTGAATCCATTCAGCAATTAGAAAAACGGGGTTCAGCATATTTTTCATCTAATCGGGACATATTTAAATCTACAACACATGATACAGAAATCACTGCTTTTGCAAACAAAGTACCTGATAGATCTTACAATCAGAAAGATTACCGTAGGAAGGACAAACTATATCAGAAACCACCTCGATGTGGATATTGTAGTCTTTTTCATCCTAGCTACTCTATGTGTGATAGAAACCCAGCATATCCGTCACACTTAGAAGCAGTTTTAAAGAAGCAAGAAAGCAGAAGAACGTCATTTAAACGTGCTGTTAAATGTTATTTTTGTTCTAGTTATGGCCATTATAGCAATAAATTTATTGGTAGACAACGAATGAAGGCAAATAATGCAGCACTCATCGATACGTCATCAGACGATGAGAGTGACATTGATTCGGAACTTGTGAATGTGTTACCAACGAATGAATGTGACAATGTAGCATTAGTAACAGACATATTAGACTTTAAGAAATGTGACGTATGCCACCAGTTTCATGCGGATGGTAAATTGAAATGTGGGCACGTAATACCATGTTCAAATGAAGATGTTTTCGCAGCGAGTGCCTCCAGAGGTAAACTTAAGTTCTACGATGCACTGGTCAATGATCAACCATGCCAATGTTTAATCGATAGCGGAAGCACTCTACTGGGTTTAAGGAAAGAACTTGCTAGACCAGAAGATTACACGGGTGAATTTGTCAAATGCCGTACTTTCTCTGGAACCATTGAGAAATACCCACTGGCAAAAGCGCATATCATACCCCATTCCTTACCGGCACATTTACTTGCGCAATCCTGCAAGATCCATGTACGGATCTCATTTTAGGATGCCTAGATTCATTGAAACAATGTACAAACGACGACATAAGAGCCTGGAAACATACACACATGGCTAACGCTGTAACAAGGTCAGATACACAAACAAACTATACTGACTTACAAAATGAAATGCTACAGCTATTAACACCAAGTGGTGCAGATACAAACACTACTCGACAGAAATTTATCGAGGCACAAAGCACCGACCAAACAATCGCACCTTATTTTAAATTGTTGGGTGAGCGAGCGAAAGTTACTAAGAATGCATCTTGGTACTTTAGAAAATTTAACGGAATTCTCATGCGTTATTACACAAATAATAACCATGAAATTCAGCAGACGGTGTTACCTGTAACATACCGACAAAATGTGCTAAAAATCGCACATGAGTCACCGTTTGCTGGACATTTGGCCTATGATAAAACGCGAGCCAGAGTTTTGTCACACTTTTACTGGCCTAAATTCTGTTCTGACATAAAATTGTTCTGTCGTTCGTGTACTATTTGTCAACATCTTGTACGAAAGGGAAAGCATGTGACGGTCGAAGTTCAACGGTCATTATTAGCATCTAGACCATTTGAGTGTGTAGCGGTCGATATTGTTGGACCCCTAAATCAGGTGTCAAGCAAAGGAAACCGATACATACTTACTCTCGTGGATCTATGCACCAGTTGGATCGAAGCTATTCCACTAAAATACATCACCTCCAAAGATGTGGCAAATGTATTTTTGCACCTATTTTCTCGCTTTGGCTTCCCACGATCTATCTTATCAGATCGGGGAACGCAGTTTATTTCGGCTGCTACGCAAGCCTTAACAAAATTGTTAGGAGTAGAGCAGCATTTCTGTACCCCGTACCACCCAATGAGCAACGGGATCATAGAAAAAATTAACGGGGATCTTAAACACATGCTGGCTAAAGTAACAGCGGAGAACCCATCTGATTGGGACACACTATTGCCAGCAGTGCTATTTGCCCATAGAGAAATTCCGCACTCGAGTACGGGTTTCTCACCTTTTGAGTTAGTTTATGGGGCGAACCCTCGAGGACCCCTAACCATTTACCATCAGCTAATTACTAGCTTACCAGACAATCCAACAGCAGTAACACCGTATGAGATGGTAACGGACACACGCGATAGAATAATGAAAGCGTGTGTAATAGCCAAGGCATCTTTGGAGAGGAAAGGACAGATGTACCGCGACTATGCAAATAAGGGTGCTAAAACAATTCACCTTGAACCAAATCAGAAGGTTTTGCTTCTACTACCTGATAAACGTAATTTGTTACTAACATCTTGGCAAGGGCCATTCAACTTTGAACGTAAAATATCAGATGTGGATTATGAAATATCGATAAAAGGAAAATTAAAGATATTTCATATCAACATGCTGAAACCATACTTCTCACGACAAGAACAACAGACAGACGAACAAAATGCACCAACACCAAGTAATCGGACGACAAACGTACACAACACAACTTCACTAGGTAGGGCGACACACGACAGCGACAACGCAAACACACTTAGCCAGGTAACAGCACACACAGCTAGCACCACAACAGTATTGAACGAGACAGACGAAGACGAGATGGAATTACCAGTCCCTACTGTAGACACGACTGCGACCATTGACAGCATAAAGATAGAAACTAAACTTACAGACGACCAACGACGACAAATAATAGAGCTAGTGACGGAATACAGAGACATTTTCTCCGACATCCCAGGAAAGACAGACAGAATAGAACATTCTATTATTTTGACTGACAACACACCAATCAAGTGTCGACCTTATTCTATACCTCTAAACTATAGGTCGAACCCCGACAAAGAACTACTATCTCTCGAGTCGAGCGGTATTATTCAGAAATCTCAGTCAGAGTATTCTTTCCCTATTGTCCTTGTCGCCAAAAAGGACTCTACTATTCGACTCTGCGTCGATTATCGCCTTTTAAACAAAATAACCAAAATTGATGCTGAACCAATCCCAGAATGCGAGCATTTGATCTTGGACATGTCTACATCTTGCATATTTAGTAAGCTTGACCTCACGAAATGTTATTGGCAGGTCCCGATGGAAATAAATTCGATTCATTTAACAGCTTTCTCCACTCCTTTAGGTCTATATGAGTGGCGCTTTCTTCCTTTTGGCCTTCGTAACGCTCCAGCAACTTTCGTCCGTCTAACTAGGGATCTTCTCCATGGGATGACCAATATTTCTACATATATAGACGACATATGTATCCATACGGAAGACTGGACATCACACCTACTGAAACTACGACAAGTCTTCGACAGGTTGCGAGTATTTGGGCTGACAGTCAAGTCGACCAAAGTAGAGTTGGGCATGGAACAAATTAACTTCCTAGGTCATACCATCTGCAGGGGCCAATTAAGAACGGATGACAGAATCGTCACCAAGATTCTGAATTTGACAATGCCAACGACAAAGAAACAGGTCCGGAGTTTACTGGGTCTGGTAAACTACTATAGTAAATTTAATCCAAATCTGGCGGAAATCACCAGTGTTTTTCTAACATCTTAAAAGCTTCGGCTAAATTATCTGTACAAGATGCAGGATTAATTAGCGCGTTATCAAAATTGAAATACCTTTTTAGCGTTCCACCTATCCTTCGTATGCCTAATCCAAAACTTACCTATTTTTTACGCACAGATGCGAGTGCCATCGCCATATCTGGGATACTAGGACAGTTCTACGAAGGGAAGTTTCACCCAGTAATGTACGTAAGTCGGAAAATTAGCCCTGCTGAATCTAGATACTCAGAATCAGAATTGGAGGGCCTCAGTTTGATCTATTGTGTTAAGAAATTTCATAGATTTTTGGCAGGAGCACAGTTTGTGATCGAAACCGATAATTCTCCGTTGTCTGTGATGCAGTCTGAAGTTCCCCAGAATAACAGAGTCTACAGGTGGGCTTTGATTCTCCAAAATTAAACATTTACCATCCATCACTTAAAGGGAAGATTGAACACTGTTGCAGACATTTTGAGTCGACCGTCAACCATTGAAATACCTTATTTGCATGAAGGGATCGACCACAGATCACCAGAAACAGTGACACTGTAAATGTTGGGTAACTCAGTGCCGTATGTGGTGATTAAGATACACTGTAAGTGCATTATCATCGCCAAACATGTAAACTGTGTGAAATTAACAGTGCTATGAAAAGTGTAACGAACAGACGCAGAAGTAACATGCGCTGACACACACATAAGCTATATTAACGTTGAAGTGTTAGCTATGAACCTACATAAGTTAGTAGGGAACTATATTGATACACTATCCATGAAGGAGAGCATAGAAGACTTTGCCGAAATGAACTATGTTATAATAGTCTACAAAGAACATTGCTCCATCTTCACACCGGAAAGGAGGACTTCAGTTAGTGTAGTTAGATATAGAAATGTAACTGTGATATATATATATTATTATTTTATTAACAGTACACATAACTTCTTTTTTCTATGAATAATTGAATTGCAAAATGTTCAAATGCATATATAACTTTATTTATCTCATTTGGTAGTTAGAAATCACCATAATTTAGTTAAGAAACCATTTAATATAACACCAATAATGGAAATACAATTGTTAAATATTACATTAGTTTATCACCGCATAATCATAATCATTTATAAATTCATTTATCGAAAATATCATTTCTAAACTAACCCAACCATTTAGGAATTAACATCATCTTATTTACAAATAACACTGGTAGTTAACTCAATTCTCTTAAATGAAATTAGTTAGTTAGATTATTTCCCTTGGGATAATTTAGGACAGCACACCAAATCAGATTAGTTACTATTACAGGATCGGTAACCAACCATCCTCATAACCGTGTATATTTTGTATAGACATGACGCGTGCAAACAAACCGCACAGTCATTTGGCGTGAATACTGTTATAATTCAGCCAATCATTTATTGTAAATATGTAATGTTCATTTATTAAATGCTATGAAACATATTTTAATGACGAGTGAATGTTTTAGCAAGAGGAGAGTATGAAAGCGAGTGAAAGATGTATGAAAGAGGTGTAAATGACAAGAGAGAATGTGAAAATGAGTAAACATGGAAAGAAGGAGAGTGAGAGAGAAAGGTAGCTGCAAATTTTTTCACCGCTGGAAACGTCTTATTTTGACTTGTCTGTGTCATCTGTGTAACCAATGTGTTGTCAAGTTTTTATGTGTGTTACTGCCATACTTTAATAGATTAGATAGGGAATATACTTTGAGCTTCTTAAAGCGGAGTTGTGGTCATAAATAAGAATAACAAACGTTTGTAATCACAATAAACCGATTTACGGCGCTCGAAGGAACACACACATTTAATACACTAACGCATACACAGGTTACCAAGTTAAGTACACTGTAGTTTATTAGAAAACACGCAAACAAACAGGAAAACAAACACATAAAAGTTGCACACACTATTTGTTTCAAAGAACAACTTAAATTCAGGGGACACAATAACTTCTTTAAAAAACCTTAATGTAACATTGAAAATAGCTTTTCACGAGCGGAAGAGAGAAGGTGAAGAGTAGAAATGTATGGATATGAGTTGGAAGGGATATTAATGGGAACATGAACATTTTATGCTCATGTGTTGTACTCATAACAGAGTCAACTTGTATTTGGGTTGTCATTTTGGGCAATATGAGGACAGGTCGAGACAGAAGTCAACGGGTGAAAGTCAAAAGACATAGGGTCAAACGACGGAAGCCAGGACATAAGTCATAAGACAACGGATCCGGTTCAAAACAATTCCCAAAGATATCTATAGAGCCAACTATACCGATACATGGGCTACTCAATTAGCCGAGTGAAAAGATAGAACAGTGTGAGTAAAGGAAGAAGAGAGTTGTTCTATCCCCAAACGAGAGATTTATAACTTATTGGATATCTGACAAAATTGGACATCCAATTTTTCTTTGTGACCATACGTGTTACAAACATGAGTTAAAAGGGAGTAACACTTCACAGAGAGGAGGGGAGCCTGTCAGAATCTCCAATAAGGCTTTAGAGAGTTAATAAGAGTTAACACAAGTCTAGTAGGGAGACACCAGACAGGAGAGACACCAGAGCTATAAATAGCTTCACAAGGGGACACATTTGTGTCAACCAAGGGGGCAATAAGAACAAGTGAGCGAGGGCTTCCCCAAGCCATTTGGGAAGCTTTGCCTTGCGAGTAACCGTGAAGTGCCCGGTTACTCAAGCTCACGAGCCAGCGTGCTTGGGACTCCATGCACGCAAGACCCGCTACTGCACGGAGGGGACAGCGTCCGTGCTTGACCACGCAATGTGTAGCGTGGGACAGACCCGACTGGAGACGATTAGAGAGTAGACGTGTTCTTGACAAATGCTATAAGTCTCTAGGCAATAGTTAAACAATAGGCTGTAGATGTAGATTGTGATTACTAGCATCATTTCTCACCACTTCATTGCATTCATGTTGTGTAATGTCAATGAAACATACCGCTCGCAGAGCTTGTAAATTGCCAGCTCTAAATAAATTGCATTCCTTTTGCAAATGACACGAGTTGTTATTTCGTGCGGTGCAAAAGTAGGGGAGTCTTGAAAGACCTGTAGCAAGCAAGTTGCTGACATATATATAAGACATCTCCCGAAAATAAGCCATAGTGCATTTTTTAAAGCTAAAATTAATATAACACTGGGTCTTATTTTCGCTAAACACGGTACCTTGGGTTTAAAATCTTGCGACATTTTGATCTTCTACAACCTTATTGTAAACACAACCGCACAAACCGCACTTGGGTTTAAAATATCACGATATTTTTTATCTGCTACAAACTTATTGTGAACCCAAACGCATAAGTATCTTGGGTTTAAAACATCACGAGATTTTGGTCTTCTACAAACTTATTGTGAACACAACCTCATAAACTGGTCCAAAGAGTGTTCAACATATGCAGACAGACACAGAAGAATATTTTGGCCTCCGCCCGCTCCATTTGAGAAAAGACTTTCGTGGATATCAACAAGCTAAAGTTGACTGCTTCTGTCTGTACATATATTCACATTGAAGTTTGGAGATGTGCGATAAGAAGAATAAGAAGTCACCAGTAAAATACGATTACATTAGTTAAAATAAGTACAGTAACAATAATGTATATATAATCGTATTACATGGGGGTTTACTGTGAAATAATATGTGGGGTATTTGATATTACTACTAACGACATTGTGTCTGTTTATTTATACATTCTCTTTGAGTGACTCACGTGTTAACTCATCTGTGTTATTAGTGTATATGTCCTTCATTTTAACTTATTTGCTTTCTTAATGTGTAAAAGTGCGTATAACTTACATTTTAACACATCTGTGTTCTTAGTATGTAAAGGTGTGCACGTCTAACATTTTAAATCATCTGCGTTCTTAATGTGTATAAGTTTACATATCCTTCATTTTAATGCATCTGTCTTAGTATGTATTAGTGTGCACGTCCTACATTTTAACTCATGTGTTCTAAATAAGCGTGTATGTGTGCGATTTATTTGTTCCATATTTGTTTTCAAAGCAATGTTTTCCCCTATTGAATTCCAATAATAAAGACACGAACAATAGGTAAGACAGTTTATTGCCTGGCATATTTCGCTGCTCATCTTCAAGTGCATACTGTGGTATCTATCTGTGTAGTCGAGCCAACTTTGTGCAAACACTAAGGCTTGATAGTCAGTTTAACATTAATGTGGTGAACAATTTAATTTAATATGGGAATATGTGTATTATATATTTCAGCTTGAATGATTGATTCATCGTTTTGCTTTATTTTATGTTGTATGACTTCTGTCAAATAACTGATTTCATTGCAACATATTGATTGTATTCATATATTAATTAATAACTGTTTATTATACTATTGGTGTTAACGGATATTTGATATCAATAAAATGAAAATACATTAAATCTATGTCTTTATTTCTTCTTCCTCGTTTACTCTCAGACCTCCAAGTTAATGAGCATCATCATCGTGAACCATGCCGATATGTGTGAGCGTTCATATTTCGTCATTTCTGATGTTCACCAGAATTTTGGATGTCTGTTTTCTGGTGGTGGTCATGCCATGTGTAAAACCATCAGATATTCTCCTCTTTGTTTTCACTCGCTTTTTCGCTAGCGTCAGACGTGCCAGCTGTCACAACGATTACAAGTGTGTTCTTCCTCCAGATATGTTGGCTGTCTACGTCTACAGGCATTGGTAGTATCTTTGGTAAGGATGGCTGTCTCGCCCTTTTCAGGGTCCAATCCCCACTGGTCCAAGCCAGACATCCAGCTCACGCCTGTAGTAGTTGTCAGAGTGCGACAGCGGCACACCCCGGACAACGGCTGTGACAGTCCGGCTAAACCAGGCGTGGGTAACCAATTTGGCGTCACACCAATCGGTGAACTACGTAAGGTATGCCTACCGAGCATGTGAAGACAGGATTCAGCAGATTGCGCGGAAGAAATCATTGATGAATCAACTGGCAAGATGGCGTATACCTGCAAAGCGCTGTGGAACGTAATGAGCACGGCAAGGCACGTAGAGCGCACTGGTCATCTACTGCACCTGTATTTGTCTCCAATCGTCTCGACTTGTCTTGCCACTGGACTCAGATGGACTCAGGCGAGAGGGTTTCGGTGGACGACTTGCGCAACTCTTCGTCACTTTAATCCACTTCATCGCGCAGGTCATTCTTCATCCATAATTATCTAATGTTTTTCTAATCAAATTATGATGTTCATTTGTCTCTAGACGGATTGCCGCATTCATGTTTCTGTCCGTCCATGATATTCTTTGAATTTTGCTCATAAATCACATTTCCGTTGCTATTAGATTTAGTTTGTCTGCTGAATGGCATCTTCCACGTGCAAACAACATGACAGGTTCGGTATTGTACATTAACAATCTTTTTCTCACTGCTGCTGACAGCTAGCTGCTTTGTCGTGAGAGGGTTTACTGTCTTGCAAAAGACGATTTCTCACATTACAATTCTTGTTCAGACGTCCGACGTTTATTGTCTTGCAAAAGGTTATTTCTACCATTATAATTCTTGTTCAGACGTCCGACGTTTACTGTCTTGCAAAAGACTATTTCTCCCATTATAATTCTTGTTCAGGTGTCCAACGTTTACTGTCTAGCAAAAGACGATTTCTCCCATTATAATTTTTGTTCAGACGTCCCATGTTCACTGTCTTGCAAAAGACGATTTCTCCCATTATAATTCTTGTTCAGACGTCCCATGTTCACTGTCTTGCAAAAGACGATTTCTCCCGTCATAATTCTTGTTCAGACGTCCCATGTTCACTGTCTTGCAAAAGACGATTTCTCCCATTATAATTCTTGTTCAGACGTCCCATGTTCACTGTCTTGCAAAAGACGATTTCTACCATTATAATTCTTGTTCAGACGTCCCATGTTCACTGTCTTGCAAAAGACGATTTCTCCCATCATAATTCTTGTTCAGACGTCCCATGTTCACTGTCTTGCAAAAGACGATTTCTCCCATCATAATTCTTGTTCAGACGTCCCATGTTCACTGTCTTGCAAAACGCTATTACTACCATTATAATTCTTGTTCAGACGTCGGAAGTGGTCGAGAGGATAAACTCGGTTGTGTTGATGGCTGAGTAAGTGGTTCAACACATATACTTCGACTTCTTGTCCAGAAAGCAATGGCGAACTACTAAATGTAAACTTAAATAGAAAATCTACCTCTGGTTGATTGCAACGTACTGCAAAATAAAAATAAGGGAAGAGTATTCTTCTCAACTTTACATTGTAATGTTAGTCATATTTTTTGACAGTTTAAAGATTACTTTACCGTTTCACCTGTTAAAGAATGATCTCATTTATTTGGATGTTATAACATCTTTCTTTTTGGATATTATCATAATTTCCGTGATCGATCTACACAAGGAATAAATTGGTATGACGTGATCACTGAAGCGTAACTTATGGTCACTTGACTGGCATTCCAGATCACAGGAACCCTAAACGGATTTTCCACGGCAAAGTACTCTGTGGTAAATGCTCCAAATGCGACCAGAGAAAACGTTTTAAAGACACTGTGAAGATCTCCCTAAAAGCTTTTGGAATTCATCACGACACTTGGGAGACTGCTGCCACAGACCGAAATTCGTGACGGACATCATTACGCAAAGGTGTAATCACTTGTGAAGCAAACAGGACTGCGAGAGCTGCGATAAAAAGGCTGGGGATAAAAAGAACACACGCGCGCTCGCGCGCGCGCACACACACAGACACAGACACACACACACGCATACACATTTATGACAGTCTCTCTAAAACTACCACGGCAACAACGACAGTGATACAATCGACTGTTTATTCATGTATTTCAGCTCAACCATTTAATTACGCAACTTGAAAACAAACGAGACTACGAGACAAACTAATGTGATAGTTATTACGAAGCAAAATTGTCTGCCCAAGTGCAACAATCAAAATGAATAGAACCAATATGAAACAAGTCAATGTATTTACTTATTTAAATACTTTAAAGAGGTGCGAGTGGCTAGAATGCGGGGTTCCCCTTCGGGAGACCCAGGTTCGACACCTCGGTAGGTTCGAATCCTCGATAACATGTCGATATGTTCCTGTCGGGTACAAACAGAAAACCCCAGGTGAAGACTGGCCACCTGTCGGGGGGGGGGGGGGTTAGTGGGGGGGGGGGGGTTAGTGGGGGGGGGGGGGTTAGTGGGGGGGGAGCACGATAGCACCGATACCTACTGACTGAATTAACGCTAGCCACCGAGGTAGATGTGAAGACAGGCCAACTGTCGGGGGGGGGGGGGGGTTAGTGGGGGGGGGGGTAGTGGGGGGGGGAGCACGATAGCACCGATATCTACTAACTGAATCAACGCTAGCCACCGAGGTAGAGGTGAAGACTGGCCAACTGTCGGGGGGGGGGGGGGTAGTGGGGGGAGGGGGGTTAGTGGGTGGGGGGGGGGGGTTAGTGGGGGGAGCACGATAGCACCGATATCTACTAACTGAATCAACGCTAGCCAACGAGGTAGAGGTGAAGACTGGCCAACTGTCGGGGGGGGGGGGGTAGTGGGAGGGGGGGGGGTAGTGGGAGGGAGCACGACAGCAACGATATCTACTGACTGAATCAACGCTAGCCACCGAGGTAGAGGTGAAGACTGGCCAAATGTCGGGGGGTGGGGGGTTAGTGGGGGGGAGGGTTAGTGGGGGGGTTAGTGGGGGGGTTAGTGGGGGGGGGGGGTTAGTGGGGGGGGGGGGTTAGTGGCGGGGGTAGTGGGGGGTTAGTGGGGGGGTTAGTGGGGGGGGGGTTAGTGGGGGGAGCACGACAGCAACGATATCTACTGACTGAATCAACGCTAGCCACCGAGGTAGAGGTGAAGAATGGCCACCTGTCGGGGGGGGGGGGGGGTTAGTGGGGGAGGGTTAGTGGGGGGGGGGGGGGGTTAGTGGGGGGGGGGGTTAGTGGGGGGAGCACGATAGCACCGATATCTACTGACTGAATCAACGCTAGCCACCGAGGTAGAGGTGAAGACAGGCCAACTGTCGGGGGGGGGGGGGGTTAGTGGGGGGGGGGGGGTTAGTGGGGGGGGGGGGTTAGTGGGGGGGGTTAGTGGGGGGGGGTAGTGGGGGGGTTAGTGGGGGGGGGGGTTAGTGGGGGGAGCACGACAGCAACGATATCTACTGACTGAATCAACGCTAGCCACCGAGGTAGAGGTGAAGACTGGCCAACTGTCGGGGGGGGGGTAGTGGGGGGGATAGTGGGGGGGGGGGGTGGGGAAGCACGACAGCAACGATATCTACTGACTGAATCAACGCTAGCCACCGAGGTAGAGGTGATGACTGGCCACCTATCGGGGGGGGGGGGGGTAGTGGGGGGGGGTTAGTGCGGGGAGGGTTAGTGGGGGGGGGGTTAGTGGGGGGGGGGGAGCACGATAGCACCGATATCTACTGACTGAATCAACGCTAGCCACCGAGGTAGAGGTGAAGACTGGCCAACTGTCGGGGGGGGGGGGTAGTGGGGGGATAGTGGGGGGGGGGGGGAAGCACGACAGCAACGATATCTACTGACTGAATCAACGCTAGCCACCGAGTTAGAGGTGAAGACAGGCCAACTGTCGGGGGGGGGGGTAGTGGGGGGGGTTAGTGGGGGGGGGTTAGTGGGGGGGGGAGCACGACAGCAACGATATCTACTGACTGAATCAACGCTAGCCACCGAGGTAGAGGTGAAGACTGGCCACCTGTTGGGGGGGGGGGTTAGTGGGGGGGGGGGGGGTTAGTGGGGGGGGGGGAGCACGATAGCACCGATATCTACTGACTGAATCAACGCTAGCCACCGAGGTAGATGTGAAGACAGGCCAACTGTCGGGGGGGGGGAGGGTTTAGTGGGGGGGGGGTAGTGGGGGGGAGCACGATAGCACCGATATCTACTAACTGAATCAACGCTAGCCACCGAGGTAGAGGTGAAGACTGGCCAACTGTCGCGGGGGGGGGGGGGGAGCACGACAGAAGCGATATCTACTGACTGAATCAACGCTAGCCACCGAGGTAGAGGTGAAGACTGGCCAACTGTCGGGGGGGGGGGGTAGTGGGGGGGGGGGGGGTAGTGGGGGGGGGGGGTTGGTGGGGGGAGCACGACAGCAACGATATCTACTGACTGAATCAACGCTAGCCACCGAGGTAGAGGTGAAGACTGGCCAACTGTCGGGGGGGGGGGGGGGGGGTTAGTGGGAGGGAGCACGACAGCAACGATATCTACTGACTGAATCAACGCTAGCCACCGAGGTAGAGGTGAAGACAGGCCAACTGTCGGGGGGGGGGGGGGGGGTTAGTGGGGGGGGGGGGGTAGTGGGGGGGAGCACGATAGCACCGATATCTACTAACTGAATCAACGCTAGCCACCGAGGTAGAGGTGAAGACTGGCCAACTGTCGCGGGGGGGGGGGGGAGCACGACAGAAGCGATATCTACTGACTGAATTAACGCTAGCCACCGAGGTAGAGGTGAAGACTGGCCAACTGTCGGGGGGGGGGGGGGGTAGTGGGGGGGTAGTGGGGGGGGGGGGGTTGGTGGGGGGAGCACGACAGCAACGATATCTACTGACTGAATCAACGCTAGCCACCGAGGTAGAGGTGAAGACTGGCCAACTGTCGGGGGGGGGGAGGGTAGTGGGAGGGGGGGGGGGGGGTAGTGGGAGGGAGCACGACAGCAACGATATCTACTGACTGAATCAACGCTAGCCACCGAGGTAGAGGTGAAGACTGGCCAAATGTCGGGGGGGGGGGGGGGGGTTAGTGGGGGGGGGGAGGGTTAGTGGGGGGGTTAGTGGGGGGGGGGGTTAGTGGGGGGGGGGGGTTAGTGGGGGGGGGGTTAGTGGGGGGGAGCACGATAGCACCGATATCTACTGACTGACTCAACGCTAGCCACCGAGGTAGAGGTGAAGACAAACCAATTGTCGGGGGGGGGGGGGGGGGGTTAGTGGGGGGGTAGTGGGGAGGTTAGTGGGGGGGGGGGTAAGTGGGGGGGGGGGGGGTTAGTGGGGGGGTTAGTGGGGGGTTAGTGGGGGGGGGTTAGTGTGGGGGGGGGGGGGGTTAGTGGGGGGAGCACGACAGAAACCATATCTACTGACTGAATCAACGCTAGCCACCGAGGTAGAGGTGAAGACAGGCCAACTGTCGGGGGGGGGGAGGGGGGGGGGTTAGTGGGGGGGGGGAGCACGAAAGCAACGATATCTACTGACTGAATCAACGCTAGCCACCGAGGTAGAGGTGAAGACTGGCCAACTGTCGGGGGGGGGTAGTGGGGGGATAGTGGGGGGGGGGGGGGGGAGGGAAGCACGACAGCAACGATATCTACTGACTAAATCAACGCTAGCCACCGAGGTAGAGGAGAAGACAGGCCAACTGTCGGGGGGGGGGGGGGGTAGTGGGGGGGGGGGGTTATTGGGGGGGGGGCACGACAGCAACGATATCTACTGACTGAATCAACGCTAGCCACCGAGATAGAGGTGAAGACTGGCCACCTGTCGGGGGGGGGGGGGTAGTGGGGGGTTAGTGGGGGGGGGGGTTAGTGGGGGGGGGTAGTGGGGGGGGGGTTAGTGGGGGGGGGAGCACGACAGCAACGATATCTACTGACTGAATCAACGCTAGCCACCGAGGTAGAGGTGAAGACTGGCCAACTGTCGGGGGGGGGGGGGTAGTGGAGGGATAGTGGGGGGGGGAAGCACGACAGCAACGATATCTACTGACTGAATCAACGCTAGCCACCGAGGTAAAGGTGAAGACGGGCCAACTGTCGGGGGGGGGTAGTGGGGGGGGGTAGTGGGGGGGGTTAGTGGGGGGGGGGTTATTGGGGGGGGAGCACAACAGCAACGATATCTACTGACTGAATCAACGCTAGCCACCGAGGTAGAGGTGAAGACTGGCCACCTGTCGGGGGGTGGGGGGGTAGTGGGGGGATTAGTGGGGGGGGGGGGGGGTTAGTGGGGGGGGGGTTAGTGGGGGGGGGGGGTTAGTGGGGGGAGCACGATAGCACCGATATCTACTGACTGAATCAACGCTAGCCACCGAGGTAGAGGTGAAGACTGGCCAACTGTCGGGGGGGGGGGGGGTAGTGGGGGGATAGTGGGGGGGGGGGGGGGGAAGCACGACAGCAACGATATCTACTGACTGAATCAACGCTAGCCACCGAGTTAGAGGTGAAGACAGGCCAACTGTCGGGGGGGGGGGGGTAGTGGGGGGGGGGGGGGGGGGTTAGTGGGGGGGGGGTTAGTGGGGGGGGGGTTAGTGGGGGGGGGAGCACGACAGCAACGATATCTACTGACTGAATCAACGCTAGCCACCGAGGTAGAGGTGAAGACTGGCCACCTGTTGGGGGGGGGGGGGGGGTTAGTGGGGGGGTGGTTAGTGGGGGGGGGGTTAGTGGGGGGGGGTTAGTGGGGGGGAGCACGATAGCACCGATATCTACTGACTGAATCAACGCTAGCCACCGAGGTAGAGGTGAAGACAGGCCAACTGTCGGGGGGGGGGGTGGGGTTAGTGGGGGGGGGGGGGTAGTGGGGGGAGCACGATAGCACCGATATCTACTAACTGAATCAACGCTAGCCACCGAGGTAGAGGTGAAGACTGGCCAACTGTCGCGGGGGGGGGGGGAGCACGACAGAAGCGATATCTACTGACTGAATTAACGCTAGCCACCGAGGTAGAGGTGAAGACTGGCCAAATGTCGGGGGGGGGGAGGTAGTGGGGGGGGGGTAGTGGGGGGGGGGGGGGGTTGGTGGGGGGAGCACGACAGCAACGATATCTACTGACTGAATCAACGCTAGCCACCGAGGTAGAGGTAAAGACTGGCCAACTGTCGGGGGGGAGGGTAGTGGGAGGGGGGGGGTAGTGGGAGGGAGCACGACAGCAACGATATCTACTGACTGAATCAACGCTAGCCACCGAGGTAGAGGTGAACAAATGTCGGGGGGGGGGGGGTTAGTGGGGGGTTAGTGGGGGGGGGGGGGTTAGTGGGGGGGGGTTAGTGGGGGGGGGGGGAGCACGATAGCACCGATATCTACTGACTGACTCAACGCTAGCCACCGAGGTAGAGGTGAAGACAAACCAATTGTCGGGGGGGGGGGTTAGTGGGGGGGTAGTGGGGGGGGGGGGGGTAGTTGGGGGGGGTTAGTGGGGGGGGTTATTGGGGGGGGGAGCACGACAGCAACGATATCTACTGACTGAATCAACGCTAGCCACCGAGGTAGAGGTGAAGACTGGCCACCTGTCGGGGGGGGGGGGGGGGTTAGTGGGGGGGGGGGGGAGCACGACAGCAACGATATCTACTGACTGAATCAACGCTAGCCACCGAGGTAGAGGTGAAGACTGGCCAACTGTCGGGGGGGGGGTAGTGGGGGGATAGTGGGGGGGGGGGAAGCACGACAGCAACGATATCTACTGACTGAATCAACGCTAGCCAACGAGGTAGAGGTGAAGAATGGCCACCTGTCGGGGGGGGGGGGTTAGTGGGGGAGGGTTAGTGGGGGGGGGGTTAGTGGGGGGGGGGGGGTTAGTGGGGGGAGCACGATAGCACCGATATCTACTGACTGAATCAACGCTAGCCACCGAGGTAGAGGTGAAGACAGGCCAACTGTCGGGGGGGGGGGGGTTAGTGGGGGGGGGGGGGTTAGTGGGGGGGGGGGGTTAGTGGGGGGGGTTAGTGGGGGGGGGGGGTAGTGGGGGGGTTAGTGGGGGGGGGGGTTAGTGGGGGGAGCACGACAGCAACGATATCTACTGACTGAATCAACGCTAGCCACCGAGGTAGAGGTGAAGACTGGCCAACTGTCGGGGGGGGGTAGTGGGGGGGATAGTGGGGGGGGGGGTGGGGAAGCACGACAGCAACGATATCTACTGACTGAATCAACGCTAGCCACCGAGGTAGAGGTGATGACTGGCCACCTATCGGGGGGGGGGGGTAGTGGGGGGGGGGGGTTAGTGCGGGGAGGGTTAGTGGGGGGGGGGGTTAGTGGGGGGGGGGAGCACGATAGCACCGATATCTACTGACTGAATCAACGCTAGCCACCGAGGTAGAGGTGAAGACTGGCCAACTGTCGGGGGGGGGGGGTAGTGGGGGGATAGTGGGGGGGGGGGGGAAGCACGACAGCAACGATATCTACTGACTGAATCAACGCTAGCCACCGAGTTAGAGGTGAAGACAGGCCAACTGTCGGGGGGGGGGGGGGGTAGTGGGGGGGGGTTAGTGGGGGGGGGGGGGTTAGTGGGGGGGGGGAGCACGATAGCACCGATATCTACTGACTGAATCAACGCTAGCCACCGAGGTAGATGTGAAGACAGGCCAACTGTCGGGGGGGGGGAGGGTTTAGTGGGGGGGGGGGGTAGTGGGGGGGAGCACGATAGCACCGATATCTACTAACTGAATCAACGCTAGCCACCGAGGTAGAGGTGAAGACTGGCCAACTGTCGCGGGGGGGGGGGGGGAGCACGACAGAAGCGATATCTACTGACTGAATCAACGCTAGCCACCGAGGTAGAGGTGAAGACTGGCCAACTGTCGGGGGGGGGGGGGGGGTAGTGGGGGGGGGGGTAGTGGGGGGGGGGGTTGGTGGGGGGAGCACGACAGCAACGATATCTACTGACTGAATCAACGCTAGCCACCGAGGTAGAGGTGAAGACTGGCCAACTGTCGGGGGGGGGGGGGGGTTAGTGGGAGGGAGCACGACAGCAACGATATCTACTGACTGAATCAACGCTAGCCACCGAGGTAGAGGTGAAGACAGGCCAACTGTCGGGGGGGGGGGGGGGGTTAGTGGGGGGGGGGGTAGTGGGGGGGAGCACGATAGCACCGATATCTACTAACTGAATCAACGCTAGCCACCGAGGTAGAGGTGAAGACTGGCCAACTGTCGCGGGGGGGGGGGGGGGGGGAGCACGACAGAAGCGATATCTACTGACTGAATTAACGCTAGCCACCGAGGTAGAGGTGAAGACTGGCCAATCGGGGGGGGGGGTAGTGGGGGGGTAGTGGGGGGGGGGGTTGGTGGGGGGAGCACGACAGCAACGATATCTACTGACTGAATCAACGCTAGCCACCGAGGTAGAGGTGAAGACTGGCCAACTGTCGGGGGGGGAGGGTAGTGGGAGGGGGGGGGGGTAGTGGGAGGGAGCACGACAGCAACGATATCTACTGACTGAATCAACGCTAGCCACCGAGGTAGAGGTGAAGACTGGCCAAATGTCGGGGGGGGGGGGGGTTAGTGGGGGGGAGGGTTAGTGGGGGGGTTAGTGGGGGGGGGTTAGTGGGGGGGGGGGTTAGTGGGGGGGGGGGTTAGTGGGGGGGAGCACGATAGCACCGATATCTACTGACTGACTCAACGCTAGCCACCGAGGTAGAGGTGAAGACAAACCAATTGTCGGGGGGGGGGGGGTTAGTGGGGGGGTAGTGGGGAGGTTAGTGGGGGGGGGGGGTAAGTGGGGGGGGGGGTTAGTGGGGGGGTTAGTGGGGGGTTAGTGGGGGGGGGGTTAGTGTGGGGGGGGGGGGGTTAGTGGGGGGAGCACGACAGAAACCATATCTACTGACTGAATCAACGCTAGCCACCGAGGTAGAGGTGAAGACAGGCCAACTGTCGGGGGGGGGGGGGGAGGGGGGGGGTTAGTGGGGGGGGGGAGCACGAAAGCAACGATATCTACTGACTGAATCAACGCTAGCCACCGAGGTAGAGGTGAAGACTGGCCAACTGTCGGGGGGGGGGGGTAGTGGGGGGATAGTGGGGGGGGGGGGGAGGGAAGCACGACAGCAACGATATCTACTGACTAAATCAACGCTAGCCACCGAGGTAGAGGAGAAGACAGGCCAACTGTCGGGGGGGGGGGGTAGTGGGGGGGGGGGGTTATTGGGGGGGGGGGCACGACAGCAACGATATCTACTGACTGAATCAACGCTAGCCACCGAGATAGAGGTGAAGACTGGCCACCTGTCGGGGGGGGGGGGGGGTAGTGGGGGTTAGTGGGGGGGGGGGTTAGTGGGGGGGGTAGTGGGGGGGGGGTTAGTGGGGGGGGGGAGCACGACAGCAACGATATCTACTGACTGAATCAACGCTAGCCACCGAGGTAGAGGTGAAGACTGGCCAACTGTCGGGGGGGGGGTAGTGGAGGGATAGTGGGGGGGGGGGGGGGGAAAGCACGACAGCAACGATATCTACTGACTGAATCAACGCTAGCCACCGAGGTAAAGGTGAAGACGGGCCAACTGTCGGGGGGGGGGGGGTAGTGGGGGGGGGGGTAGTGGGGGGGGTTAGTGGGGGGGGGGGGGTTATTGGGGGGGGAGCACGACAGCAACGATATCTACTGACTGAATCAACGCTAGCCACCGAGGTAGAGGTGAAGACTGGCCACCTGTCGGGGGGTGGGGGGGTAGTGGGGGGATTAGTGGGGGGGGGGGGGGGTTAGTGGGGGGGGGTTAGTGGGGGGGGGGGGGGTTAGTGGGGGGAGCACGATAGCACCGATATCTACTGACTGAATCAACGCTAGCCACCGAGGTAGAGGTGAAGACTGGCCAACTGTCGGGGGGGGGGTAGTGGGGGGATAGTGGGGGGGGGGAAGCACGACAGCAACGATATCTACTGACTGAATCAACGCTAGCCACCGAGTTAGAGGTGAAGACAGGCCAACTGTCGGGGGGGGGGTAGTGGGGGGGGGGGGGGGGGGTTAGTGGGGGGGGGGGGGGGTTAGTGGGGGGGGGGTTAGTGGGGGGGGAGCACGACAGCAACGATATCTACTGACTGAATCAACGCTAGCCACCGAGGTAGAGGTGAAGACTGGCCACCTGTTGGGGGGGGGGGGGGGGTTAGTGGGGGGGTGGTTAGTGGGGGGGGGGGGTTAGTGGGGGGGGGTTAGTGGGGGGGAGCACGATAGCACCGATATCTACTGACTGAATCAACGCTAGCCACCGAGGTAGAGGTGAAGACAGGCCAACTGTCGGGGGGGGGGGGGGGGGGGGTGGGGTTAGTGGGGGGGGGGGGGTAGTGGGGGGAGCACGATAGCACCGATATCTACTAACTGAATCAACGCTAGCCACCGAGGTAGAGGTGAAGACTGGCCAACTGTCGCGGGGGGGGGGGGGAGCACGACAGAAGCGATATCTACTGACTGAATTAACGCTAGCCACCGAGGTAGAGGTGAAGACTGGCCAAATGTCGGGGGGGGGGGAGGTAGTGGGGGGGGGGGTAGTGGGGGGGGGGGGTTGGTGGGGGGAGCACGACAGCAACGATATCTACTGACTGAATCAACGCTAGCCACCGAGGTAGAGGTAAAGACTGGCCAACTGTCGGGGGGGAGGGTAGTGGGAGGGGGGGGGGGGTAGTGGGAGGGAGCACGACAGCAACGATATCTACTGACTGAATCAACGCTAGCCACCGAGGTAGAGGTGAACAAATGTCGGGGGGGGGGGGTTAGTGGGGGGTTAGTGGGGGGGGGGGGTTAGTGGGGGGGGGGGGGTTAGTGGGGGGGGGAGCACGATAGCACCGATATCTACTGACTGACTCAACGCTAGCCACCGAGGTAGAGGTGAAGACAAACCAATTGTCGGGGGGGGGGGGGGGGTTAGTGGGGGGGTAGTGGGGGGGGGGGTAGTTGGGGGGGGGGTTAGTGGGGGGGGTTATTGGGGGGGGGAGCACGACAGCAACGATATCTACTGACTGAATCAACGCTAGCCACCGAGGTAGAGGTGAAGACTGGCCACCTGTCGGGGGGGGGGGGGGTTAGTGGGGGGGGGGGGAGCACGACAGCAACGATATCTACTGACTGAATCAACGCTAGCCACCGAGGTAGAGGTGAAGACTGGCCAACTGTCGGGGGGGGGGGGGGTAGTGGGGGGATAGTGGGGGGGGGGGGGGAAGCACGACAGCAACGATATCTACTGACTGAATCAACGCTAGCCAACGAGGTAGAGGTGAAGACTGGCCACCTGTCGGGGGGGGGGGGGGGTAGTGGGGGTAGTGGGGGGGGGGTTAGTGGGGGGGGTGGGTTAGTGGGGGGGGGGTTAGTGGGGGGGGAGCACGATAGCACCGATATCTACTGACTGACTCAACGCTAGCCACCGAGGTAGAGGTGAAGACTGGCCAACTGTCGGGGGGGGGGGTAGTGGGGGGTAGTGGGGGGGGGGGGGGTTAGTGGGGGGGGGGGGTTAGTGGGGGGGAGCACGACAGCAACGATATCTACTGACTGAATCAACGCTAGCCACCGAGGTAGAGGTGAAGACTGGCCACCTGTCGGGGGGGGGGTAGTGGGGGGGTTAGTGGGGGGGGGGGGGGGTTGGTGGGGGGAGCACGACAGCAACGATATCTACTGACTGAATCAACGCTAGCCACCGAGGTAGAGGTGAAGACTGGCCACCTGTCGGGGGGGGGGGGGGGGTTAGTGGGGGGGGGGGGGGTTAGTGGGGGGGGGTTAGTGGGGGGGGTTAGTGGGGGGGAGCACGATAGCACCGATATCTACTGACTGAATCAACGCTAGCCACCGAGGTAGAGGTGAAGACAGGCCAACTGTGGGGGGGGGGGGGGGGGGTTAGTGGGGGGGGGGGGGGGGTTAGTGGGGGGTTTAGTGGGGGGGGGGGGGTTAGTGGGGGGGGTTAGTGGGGGGGTAGGGGGGGTTAGTGGGGGGGAGCACGACAGCAACGATATCTACTGACTGAATCAACACTAGCCACCGAGGTAGAGGTGAAGACTGGCCAACTGTCGGGGGGAGGGTAGTGGGAGGGGGGGGGGGGGTAGTGGGAGGGAGCACGACAGCAACGATATCTACTGACTGAATCAACGCTAGCCACCGAGGTAGAGGTGAAGACTGGCCAAATGTCGGGGGGGGGGTTAGTGGGGGGGGGGAGGGTTAGTGGGGGGGTTAGTGGGGGGGGGGGGGTTAGTGGGGGGGGGGGGGGGGTTAGTGGGGGGGGGGGGGCACGATAGCACCGATATCTACTGACTGACTCAACGCTAGCCACCGAGGTAGAGGTGAAGACAAACCAATTGTCGGGGGGGGGGGGGGGTTAGTGGGGGGGTAGTGGGGAGGTTAGTGGGGGGGGGTAAGTGGGGGGGGTTAGTGGGGGGGTTAGTGGGGGGGGGGGTTAGTGGGGGGGGGGTTAGTGGGGGGAGCACGACAGCAACGATATCTACTGACTGAATCAACGCTAGCCACCGAGGTAGAGGTGAAGACAGGCCAACTGTCGGGGGGGGGGGGGGGGAGGGGGGGGGGGTTAGTGGGGGGGGGGGAGCACGACAGCAACGATATCTACTGACTGAATCAACGCTAGCCACCGAGGTAGAGGTGAAGACTGGCCAACTGTCGGGGGGGGGGGGTAGTGGGGGGATAGTGGGGGGGGAGGGAAGCACGACAGCAACGATATCTACTGACTAAATCAACGCTAGCCACCGAGGTAGAGGAGAAGACAGGCCAACTGTCGGAGGGGGGGGGGGGGTAGTGGGGGTAGTGGGGGGGGGGTTAGTGGGGGGGGGGGTTATTGGGGGGGGGGGCACGACAGCAACGATATCTACTGACTGAATCAACGCTAGCCACCGAGATAGAGGTGAAGACTGGCCACCTGTCGGGGGGGGGGGGGTAGTGGGGGGTTAGTGGGGGGGGTAGTGGGGGGTTAGTGGGGGGGGGGGTTAGTGGGGGGGGGGTTAGTGGGGGGGGGGTTAGTGGGGGGGGAGCACGACAGCAACGATATCTACTGACTGAATCAACGCTAGCCACCGAGGTAGAGGTGAAGACTGGCCAACTGTCGGGGGGGGGGGGTAGTGGGGGGATAGTGGGGGGGGAAGCACGACAGCAACGATATCTACTGACTGAATCAACGCTAGCCACCGAGGTAAAGGTGAAGACGGGCCAACTGTCGGGGGGGGGGGTAGTGGGGGGGGGGTAGTGGGGGGGTTAGTGGGGGGGGTTAGTGGGGGGGTTATTGGGGGGGGGAGCACGACAGCAACGATATCTACTGACTGAATCAACGCTAGCCACCGAGGTAGAGGTGAAGACTGGCCACCTGTCGGGGGGGGGGGGGTAGTGGGGGGATTAGTTGGGGGGGGGGGGGGGTTAGTGGGGGGGGGGGGGTTAGTGGGGGGGGTTAGTGGGGGGGAGCACGATAGCACCGATATCTACTGACTGAATCAACGCTAGCCACCGAGGTAGAGGTGAAGACTGGCCAACTGTCGGGGGGGGGGGGGGGTAGTGGGGGATAGTGGGGGGGGGGAAGCACGACAGCAACGATATCTACTGACTGAATCAACGCTAGCCACCGAGTTAGAGGTGAAGACAGGCCAACTGTCGGGGGGGGGGTAGTGGGGGGGGGGGGGGGGGGGGTTAGTGGGGGGGGGGGGTTAGTGGGGGGGGGAGCACGACAGCAACGATATCTACTGACTGAATCAACGCTAGCCACCGAGGTAGAGGTGAAGACTGGCCACCTGTTGGGGGGGGGGGTTAGTGGGGGGTGGATAGTGGGGGGGGGGGTTAGTGGGGGGGGGGTTAGTGGGGGGGGAGCACGATAGCACCGATATCTACTGACTGAATCAACGCTAGCCACCGAGGTAGAGGTGAAGACAGGCCAACTGTCGGGGGGGGGGGGGGGGGGGGTTAGTGGGGGGGGGGGTAGTGGGGGGGGAGCACGATAGCACCGATATCTACTAACTGAATCAACGCTAGCCACCGAGGTAGAGGTGAAGACTGGCCAACTGTCGCGGGGGGGGGGGGGAGCACGACAGAAGCGATATCTACTGACTGAATTAACGCTAGCCACCGAGGTAGAGGTGAAGACTGGCCAACTGTCGGGGGGGGGAGGTAGTGGGGGGGGGGTAGTGGGGGGGGGGGTTGGGGGGGGAGCACGACAGCTACGATATCTACTGACTGAATCAACGCTAGCCACCGAGGTAGAGGTAAAGACTGGCCAACTGTCGGGGGGGAGGGTAGTGGGAGGGGGGGGGGGGGTAGTGGGAGGGAGCACGACAGCAACGATATCTACTGACTGAATCAACGCTAGCCACCGAGGTAGAGGTGAAGACTGGCCAAATGTCGGGGGGGGGGGGGGGTTAGTGGGGGGGGGGTTAGTGGGGGGGGGGGGCACGATAGCACCGATATCTACTGACTGACTCAACGCTAGCCACCGAGGTAGAGGTGAAGACAAACCAGTTGTCGGGGGGGGGGGGGGGGGTTAGTGGGGGGGGGGGGTAGTGGTGGGGTAGTTGGGGGGGGGGGGGTTAGTGGGGGGGTTATTGGGGGGGGGGGAGCACGACAGCAACGATATCTACTGACTGAATCAACGCTAGCCACCGAGGTAGAGGTGAAGACTGGCCACCTGTCGGGGGGGGGGGGGGGGGGGTTAGTGGGGGGGGGGGGGGAGCACGACAGCAACGATATCTACTGACTGAATCAACGCTAGCCACCGAGGTAGAGGTGAAGACTGGCCAACTGTCGGGGGGGGGGGTAGTGGGGGGATAGTGGGGGGGGGGGAAAGCATGACAGCAACAATATCTACTGACTGAATCAACGCTAGCCACCGAGGTAGAGGTGAAGACTGGCCACCTGTCGGGGGGGGGGGTAGTGGGGGGTAGTGGGGGGGGGGGGGGGGTTAGTGGGGGGGGAGCACGATAGCACCGATATCTACTGACTGACTCAACGCTAGCCACCGAGGTAGAGGTGAAGACAAACCAACTGTCGGGGGGGGGGGGTTAGTGGGGGGGGTAGTT